>JBAMHW010000003.1:1465319-1476137 GCA_037177495.1 Rhadinocentrus ornatus | reverse complement strand
TATGTATGTATGTATGTATGTGTGTGTGTGTGTGTGTGTGTGTGTGTGTGTGTGTGTGTGTGTGTGTGTGTGTGTGTACATATTATTGGAATAAACAATCTGAGTAGTGCTGCAAGAACTGTTCTCACATACTGTTTGAAAACTGAGCTTGATATCTACAATTGACTAAAATGGGATGTCTAATGCTGTACCAATAGAATAAAAAAGAGATTTTTGGCCATTTACAGTATCTGTTATGTCCACAGGCCAATGTTTAATGTATGGCCATCATGTGGTTCTTTTTGATCTTGTTAAAAGTTATTTTGTATGAAAAAATAAAACCTTTACTTTACTTAGTTGGCCACCAAAGTCATTATTAAAGTAAGAAGTGGTATTTTCTAGAGTGCTGGAGTCTAATTAAAAGTCAAGTTGGTAGAGAAAAGTATTTTTGAGGTCAATCGGTTCCTTTCTTTCCTTTAGGGTTTCAGCAATGAGCTTGTTAGGTGGCATGAAAAACATACAGTTATAGAAGAGACCCATTTAGCTGTTTCTTCTGTGCAACCTGAAACACATACTGCCGACTCGGATCCTCAGGTTTGTGTCTGCCATTTTTACACTCATTGCCGCTCACTTCCTCGATGTTCACTGTCTCTTCACACACAGTAACTCAAAAATAATAAGAAGTAATTATGTAAGTTAGTAGTGCTGTAATCGTGTTTTTCTGCTGTTGAATGCTTGTCGTATTTGTATAAAAATGTCACATTTTAATCACATCTCTAATTACTTTCTTTTCAGATTAAATTCCCCTATTCAAAGGAGAGCATTCCTTTTCGAAGCAATTGGATGCGAGTTATTAGCCCTTAGCAATTAAAGATGATGTTACCATGGAAACAAATTGTTCTGCTATCAATCACTGGATGCCTTGCAGGTAAGACATTTTGGCACATATTATATTTCAGTCTCACTGCACTGCTACTTGTTGTCATGGTTGATGTCACCACAGCATTTGTCCTAAAAATGTCTTTTCGTAAGCATGTTCATTACAGCTGAATATTGCTTTGGGTATTTTTTGTTTTTCTTTTGTCTCACAGACTAACATGAGTCATATTCTTACCTGGGAGTACTTTTATGAAATACACAGGGTTTCATGATGAGGTGGCAGAATCACGAGAATTGTTAATAACCTCAGAAAATTGCCGTGACCCTAAAGGTAAGGCTGATTAAGTAAAGCAGCCTTTATTTCACACACAGTATTTCAGTTTTATGTCCTTCACCATTCGTAGTGTCCTGCTTCCCATTTACAGAACATTGTGAGGGACAACTGGGAGTCCATTCCTATTCCTGTTTATGGCCTTTCCAAATCATTATCGGGATCCATGCAATGAACGCAGCTTTGCATTTCAGCACAATCTACTTGCTTCTCTGCCTCATGTTGCCCTTGCGCAGCCACCTGGGACTGAAGCAGGAGAAGCAGACACTCTAGCAGAATGTCAACCCTGGTTCAGATGACATTGTAGCTCCCATTGAATGTTATTTAAATTGGCTCATGGGTAATTCACGCACTGCACCCAAGGGAGAGAGGTCCAAGCAGTCTCACCTTCCTGGCGGACAAGTGTTTTTATCAAGGCCTTTGTATCTGCCTGTGGGTGCTACTTCTTATTCAGTGTTGTGATCGTACAATGCCAACACCTAAACTGTCACCACAGCTCCAAACAGTCACAGACATGAAGAAGAAGCATATAGTTATGGGACAACTTAACAAAATAAATTGACACTGTAGATGTTTGCTTGTGTGACATTATACATATTCATATTAGAGATAAGCCATTAAACCAAAGTAATGGAGGGAATTTGATAAGATACATTGCTTGATTATTTATTCATAGATGTATTAAGATTTCACTCAAAATTTTTACTATTTCCTTTTTATTTTTAATATTTGTATTTAATTGTAGGTTTTTGCTAGTTTGGTTGGAAGCTCATTCTGATTTCTTCATGATAAAGAACTACTTAAAGAAACTGTGATTTACTGTCCTGCCTTGTGTACTTTCCTATTTTAATTTCTCTATATTATTAACACTTCAAACCATGTAGAACTACTAGCCACCTGCTGCAATCTGTTAACAGTAGGATATTAATTAGGCCTACTGTGGTCGTCTGTTAACTGCTTTGATTTAGTACCAGATTGTGTTCCACATTCTTTTGTTTTAGGCTGCTGGCAGATGAGAGCATCCTTATGTCCCCGTTTAACTGGTGCATGTGCAGTATGACTAATATCCTTAACATAGATGTCCGCTTTTTTTATCAATGCTGTCACTTGCAAGAAATTGTTAATTACTTGGGAAATACGGGAACAACAACTTCATTTGATTGTTATAATTCAAGTTTTAAGCCCTTCAAGTTAAGCCCTCAGTTGCTGATGTCATCCCAGATGGGCAATTAACACTGAACACCTCTGTTACGTTGTGCCACTCAATCACTCAGCGTGGGGCTCACCTAGCTAAACATTTACACAGCAGATAAATAAATACTTAACAAGTGTAAGTGAGATCTACTTTCCTTACAGCAAGTTAAGCAAATAATGTACACAATTCAGCCTGAGCAGCATGTTAGTTTATTTATTCTTTACATTTTGTAACCAGTGAAACTATTTTAAGAATAGAAGACAATATATTATGTACGTTTTGGTGAAAAAGTAATATGGGCTTGTTGTTACTGTACTTCTGGATGATTAACTATTTGTTCTTATAGACTTTGTTTTTGCTGCTTTCTCCCAGTATTTTCTTTTAAGGTCAAAGAGACAAATTTTCTAGCTTGTACAACTGAAGGCTTTCTTCCCCTCTTTCCAGCCTGTACAGAGGATGTCATATTTCAAGGGCCAAGATGGAGGACGCAGCCAAGTGACATCATTTTACCACTCAGCTCCCCAAACCACCAGGCGACCATCACGTGTGAGGCAGAGGGGAGCCCTCCACCACAGTACAGGTAAATTATCACACCAAAGCGTCAACGTCAGGCTCGCATCTGCTCTGCACTCAATAGCAGGCACCACGAGGCAAGAAAATTCAGTGGTGCTTAATTACTTCAATGCCGCTTCTGTGGAAATCAAAGAGGGCAGGGAATAACTCTGCTCTTGATTTGTTATGAGAAAAGAAGTTTTCTGGTCATAATTGCTCAAGAGGGAGATAAGGCATCATCCAACAAAAAGACAAGCTTCAAAGAGCAACGGCTTAATTGAGCATCCCTTTCTAATTGAAAAATGGTTATCTATTTTCAGCCTGAGCTATGATGTGGACTTAAGAGTCAGCTGTGATGGATATATACCAACAACTCAGGATGAATGAGGTTAACTCTGATTATATATAAATTCTAACTGCGGTGCAATCTTAAAAGGAAGGTTTTTAATTTGGTGAACAGTTTAAGAAATCATTAGTAGGGAAAAGGAGATTCCAGTGACTAATTTGCACCACAGATCCTTTGATATGTCACTGGCAGTGCAGGGAGCTTGGCTGAAATTGGCAGCAGATTGAGTTTTTTTTTGTGGTAGATTGTGTTTCGCAGCTTGGTCAGCACCGTGTAGATGCACAGCAAGCAAAGTAGAGAGACAGTAACCTTGTGAGTGACATTTTGCTAGATGCTTACATTTCCTATAATGTGTCTGCACTGAAAACACGGTTCAGCCACAGCAGCGGGGAGTATTATTATACTGATTGTGCAACCTGAGCCATCGCATGGATGAGGGAGAAACAATCACTTGCTCAGTCACAGGGCAACTTCAAGCCCTCTGTTGTTCACACGTACTTTTCTGGAAATTTTTTCTTTTTATGATTTTGCAGTGGGAAACTGTGTTGTCAGAATGATCTGTAGCATTTCCTACAGCTGTGACGTAATGTTACAACAGCAAATACACACAGATTATCACTATTAGAGTGGATTCTTGCATTAAAGTGGCTACAATCAATATTCTGTATGAACAATGGATCCAATGACAACATGTAATACCAAAGGGTTCACATGGCATGACACATCCAAGGAGATTTATTACCAACTCTACAAATCCCATTAGTTTTAGAGGGCAGTGGTGTTTTCAGCTCATTGTTTTGGTTTTATGTACAGCAGCTTCACAGCCCTTGTGCACCTTGCATCAAGCAGATTAAACCTCTTTCATACAAAAAAATAAAAAGAGAGAATGAAATCTCAGCTCACATAAATTAGTCTTCCTCAACTTTACCCGACACTGGATGCAGAGAGGTTAGCGACTAGCAAACACAGTAGTGCGTTTAGCAGCTAATATGCCAGATGTTTTTGTCAGGAGTAGGTAGAGAACAAAATCAAAGGAGGGTTAAAATCAGAGTTAAATTTATCAGGTCACAGGAACACAGCTTCAAATTAGTGTAAATTGTTGCTGCTGGATGTGTAAATAAACCCCGGTTTGATGTGATATATTAGCCTGAGAATTTAATACTCCTTTTCTACATTTTTTGTTTCATTATTCCAGAGTGAGCCATTTCTGTTTGTAGTGGAAAAACGAGCCATGCAGTACGAATATTCTAGGTCAACCACTCGACTGCTTGGAGTCACTGCCCTCAATTATGAATATGAATAGAATGTGAGAGAGGGTTTAAAGGGACAAATTGATGTTAGAGTAGGCAAACTGTCACCACTGTGGATTGCCATTTTTTATAATGCTTTTAAAGACATTGGATTTTATCCCCATAATTTTACTTTGAAGTAAGAGACCATTTTTTTGTCCTGATTTTGGCTTGAATCGGTTTTTCTGACGCTGATTGTCTATGACTTTTTTGCCCCTCAGGCAAGGAGAAGACTCCTTTTTATTTTTTTTTCGTCCTGTCAAAAACATTGAAAGAATAAATTCTTCACAATTTATTTAGCTGACTCTGAAATTAGAAGCTCAACTTGTCCCGAGCAGGCTGAGAAAAATGCCTTTAGGATGTGGTCATGCTGTCTGTCACTGGACTGTGCCAACCAGGCACAGCTCTGTGCCCTGCAAATGAACTGTATCTGGATAATTACTTATGCTAAGCAAGAAGGTATTACATTCAGAGCTGCACATTTCATTGCCAGCAAATATTAAGAGAAAAAATATCAATTTCGTTTAATGTCAGGGTAGAAACTGGACCTAACAGGTTGGAATTAGTGAAAGATGGTATTAATGCTTGAAAGGAACTCTCAAAGAAATATCCATCAAGATATATGGTGTTTAATTTTCTGGTGGAAGAATATGAACAAAAAATATTTTGAAAGTGCCATCATTGATTTACGAAATGATCTAATCTGGTAAATTTAGACTTGATCTCATGGCAAAATACAGCACATAGTAGTTTTACAAGAATGTGCCATAATATATTTTTTTTTTGTGCTCATTTCATTTGTCTTTAGAGACACGCACCTCAAATGATGAGATCATATGTTCATTGTTTCCCCTCATCTTTGTTACCTCACGATGTTCAGTATGTGTCACTGCAAGAGCTAGTCGTGACGCCGCCAAGGCGGAGGTCATGTTTTCAGGGGCATTGGTTTGTATGTTTGTCTGTGAGCAACATAACTGGGACAGTTATGGACGGCTTTTGATTACATATTCCGGAAATCTCACGAATGGAATAGGGAACACACATAGATTTGGGGGTAATCTGGATCACTGCCTGGATCCAGAAATTCTTTAAAGTATTCTTTACTATGGGGAGATAGGGATATTTCTGCCATTAGAGCCTCTAACTCAAAAATAGTTCTTACAATGATTGGCAAAAACCATGAAAAGAGAAACTACAATGACGTGGTGAAGGTCTGCACTCTCTGAGTGCTTTTAGTTATTTTATAAGACAGAAGTATTTCCTTGTTATTACAGGCCGAGTCTTGTCTGTTGACTTCCTTTTTACTGGTATCAAAGCCCCGTGGTGGCTGGAATGCCTGCAATGACAACTGCAAGATAAAGCTTTCCTGGTTTTATTAAAATGCTACAAAATTATTCATTCAAATCTAATTTTCAGGCTACATCTTAAAAATAAATATTTGGCACATCAAAAAATGGAAAGGGTGGTTTAAAGGTTAGAAATTAACAGCATAGGTAAATATTGGGTTTTTATTGCTTATTAGTTATTTATAATTAATTCCAATCATTTGTGATTATAAAATGTGCAAAATAGTAAAAATTATCTCAGCTTTTTAGAGAATGTGAAGTTGAAATCATGCACCAGTTTATTTAAATGCCATATTGCATTCCCGCTTACTCTTGTGTTTGCACAGACAGTCAATTTTAACTTAAATTAGGGGAGAAGTCAAGAGATGGAGAAATGAAAAGAAGAGAAAGAAGACTAGAGAAACTTAAGCATGCTGCTAATTAACTAGTTGGTATTGTGCCAATATCTGATGACCCACAGAATCCAACCTCCCTCACTTTTATTTCTTTCTCTTTTGGTTAATTTATTAAAGGTAACAAATTATAAATCTTACAAGAACATTTTGTAATGTTTTTATTATATAGAGTTACATGAGTTATCTGAGTTAAGTTATGAAGATGTGTTTGGACATTTACATTGATTACAATGTTTTTTTTTAACATACAGTAGGCAGAAATGTTTCACATTTGGCTCTTAGGATAAGAAATTAACTAAGATATTAGTTAATAAGCTGATCCTACAGTTTGAATGTTGGAAACATTATCTTGTTTTTATTCAAACAAACAAAAGCTAAGCAGCCAACAATGGTTGTTAACAGAGGTAATGAAAGAGCATCCCTTAAAAGATGGTCCTCTTATCCCAGCAGATATGTTTAAACCATTGCTTAAGCCTCAACTTTTCCCCTTGGCTTTCAGCTTGAGTAGTGGATTGAAATTCATGATTTGTTTTTATTGATAGGATTTTCATTGTTTTATTTATATTTTGTTGTAACTTATCTTATTCTTTGAAATGGAGCTTATTCACTGTGCAGTATTGTGGTCAACATATATTAATATTAGCTTGCCAAATGACTAAACTTTACCTGACTTGACATGCCCCATGTTAAACCGCCTTTTGATAAGTTTCATGTGCATAATTTGCAACCAATATATGTGACATACACATGTGAACAGATGACATTATGTGCATTTTCTTGTGAGACTGGGCAGCAAATTCCTCTGAGAGGCAGAATGACAAATTTAAATCTGACTAATGTGCACATCTCCCTGTTAATGCATGTAGCTTAAACCTGCCCCATGTCAAAGTAAATGTTAGCAAGTCAGATGTATTATAGTGAATTTTACTCATTCAGACATGACAGATGCCATAAGATGCACAAGAGTAGCACATTGTAAACAAAACATAACACCCATCTTCAAATAATAAAAAAAATCAGTAATTTTTTTCTTATTTTCTATGAAGATAAGTTGATTTCATATTTGTCTCTAAGCTGGATTCCAGTGATTACTGCTGAAAGTAGAAATACTTTAGATGTATCTTTTCAAAAGAAAAAAAAAGCAACAGCTCTATCATTTCCTGTAAAAGATGGCTGTTGAATGGATTGCTTAAACAAAGAGTAAACATTACAACTGCAGACATTTTTTTTTTCTTTCAAGGAACAAAAAAATACAGATTTTTGTCTTTACAACAGGATGGAGGATCAAGGATTGATACAAAGTAGTGTTATTAGATAGTAATCGATTCTAAAATTAAAGATCTAGTTAGATATTAATTAGCGCAGGTATCAATGGTTAAATGCGGCTGGTGCAGATTTCAATGGACATGTTGGTGAAGGTAACAGGTGATGAGGAAGTGATGGGCAGGTTTGGTACCCAGGACAGGAACGCAGAAGGACAGATGTTAGTAGACTTTGCAAAAAGTATGGAAATGGCTGTAGTAAACACTTTCTTCCAGAAGAGGCAGGGACATAGGGTGACTTACAAGAGTGGAAGTAGGAGCACACAGGTGGACTGCATCTTGTATTGACGATGTAACCTGAAGGAGATTAG
This sequence comes from Rhadinocentrus ornatus, assembly GCA_037177495.1. NCBI lineage: Eukaryota > Metazoa > Chordata > Actinopteri > Atheriniformes > Melanotaeniidae > Rhadinocentrus > Rhadinocentrus ornatus. Next base: position 1,468,192 of record JBAMHW010000003.1, on the reverse strand, counting down.
TGACTGAAAAGTAGTGGTAGGTGAGTGTGTAGCCAGACAACATAGAATAGCGGTGTGTAGGATGACTCTGGTGGTGAGGAAGATGAAGAAGACAAAGACAGAACAGAGGACTGGGAGTGATGGAAGCTGAAAAAGGAAGAGTGTTGTGGGGTTTTAGAGAACAATTGAGACAGGCTCTGGGTGGTCAAGAGGTGCTTCCAGATGACTGGACAACTACAGATAATGTTACCAGGGAGACAGGTAGGAGAGTACTGTGTGTGTTTTCTTGATGGAACGTGGATAAGGAGATTTGGTGGTGAAATGAGGAAGTGCAGGAGTGTATATGTGTATGAGTGTATGAAGAGATTAGCTAAGAAGAAGTGGAACACTGAGTGGACTGAAGAGAGTTGCCAGGAATACAGGGAGATACAGCATAATGTGAAGGTAGAGGTGGCAAAGGCCAAACAAAGAGCTTACAATGACTTGTTTGCTGGATTGGACAGTAAGGAGGGAGATAATGACTTGTACAGGTTAGCAAGGCAGAGAGATGGGGATGGGAAGGATGTGCAGCAAGTTAGAGTAATTAAGGAAAGAGTTGGAAATGTACTGACAACTACTGGAGCTGTAATAGGAAGGTGGAAAGAGTACTTTAAAGAGTTGATGAACAAGGAAAGTGAGAGAGAACGAAAAGTAGAAGAGGTGACTATTGTGAACCTGGTAGTAGCAAAGATTAGTAAGGATAAAGTTAGTATGACAATGAGGAGGATGAAGAGTGGAAAGGCAGTTGGTCCTGATGATATACCTGTGGAGGTATGGAGGTGTCTTGGGGAGGTAGCTGTAGAGTTTTTGACTAGGTTGTTCAACGAGATCTTAGAGAGTGATAAGATGCCCGAGGAATGGAGGACAAGTGTGATGGTGCCAATTTTTAAGAACAAGAGAGATGTGCAGAGTTGTGGCAACTACAGAGGTATAAAGTTGATGAGCATTACAATGAAGTTATGGAAAAGAGTAGTAGAAGCTACACTGAGGGCAGAAGTGAGCATTTGCAAGCACCAGAATGGTTTATGCTAAGAAAGAGTACTACAGATGCAATACTTGCTTTGAGGTTGTTGGTAGAGAAGTACAGAGGTCAGATGGAGCTGCATTGTGTCTTTGTGGATTTAGAGAAACCATATGACAGGGTGCCAAGAGAAGAACTCTGGTACTGTATGAGAAAGTCTGGAGTGGCAGAGTAGTATGTTAGAGGTACAGGACATGTATGAGAGCTGTAATAGAGTGGTGAAGTGTGCTGTAGGTACAACAGAGGAGTTCAGGGTGGAGATGGGACTGCATCAAGTGTCAGCTCTGAGCCCCTTCTTGTTTGCTTTGGTGATGGACAGATTGACAGATGAGGTTAGACAGGAATTTCCATGGACTATGATGTTTGCAGATGACATTGTGATCTGTAGTGAGAGCAGGTGGAGGAAAAGCTGGAGAGGTGGAGGTATGCCCTGGAAAGGAGAGGAATGAAGGCTAGCCAAAGCAAGGCAGAATACATGTGTGTGAATGAGAGGGAACCAAGTGGAACAGTGAAGTTACAGGGAGTAGAGATAAAAAAAAAAAAGTTGGGGATTTTAGGTACTTAGGATCAACAGTTCTGAGCAATGGAGAGTGTGGAAACGAGGTGAAGAAGCGAGTATCAGCTAGAATGAAAGGAAAGGCGTACAAGACAGTAGTGAGGCCAGCGATGAATGGTTTAGAGACAGCAGCACAAAAAATAGACAGGAGGCAGAGCTTGAGGTTGCGGAGACTAAAATATTGAGGTTCTCTTTAGGAGTGATGAGGATGGATAGGATCAGGAATGAGTGCATCAGATGGACAGCACATGTTAGATGTTTTTGAGATAAAGCCAGAGAGACCAGACTGAGATGGTTTGGAAATGTACTGAGGAGGGATAGTAAATGTATCGTTAGAAGGATGCTGAGGTTGAAATTGCCAGGCAGGAGGCCTAGAGGAAGACCAAAGAGGAGATTTGTGGATGTTGTGGGGAAGGACATGAAGGTAGTTGGTGTAAGAGAGAAGGATGCAGAGGATAGGGATAGATGGAAGCAGATGATTTGCTGTGGCAACCCCTAAAGGGGGGCCGAAAGGAAAATAAGAAGACTTTAGCGGCCCTGCCTCTACAGCATCTCCTTGAAGGACCTATTTGTTTGCAGTGTTGCCTACTCAACTTTTCGCTATGATTAGCAAATTTTTAGACCTCACTAGTGGCACTTTGTTTTTAAAAATCGACTTGCGACAAATTTAGAGACTAGTCAAGTAACTAGGTTCTTAGTAGAAAAGAAGAGGCCAGCCAGCATCAGTGTTCTGAGTGACATGAAATGTAAAGAGTTTTTAGGGGTTGTTGCCGGTGTGCTAGAGCGCCTTTGCCGGCATGGACTTCGAACGCCGCTCCGGCAATAATTCTCTCCAATGTGCGTTCACCAGTGGCGTGCACAGACATTTTAAGGGCCATGTGCTCGGTTAAATCAAAACCTATGCTTACATTTTGTGTGAAAAAACATTACAGGCTTTTATGTACTTGCAAATTTATTGAAAGATGTTACTGTATATGACCCTGCTACTGATCAGACACTGCTCTCCTTATCTTCCTCATCATGCTGGTTGATGGTCTACTGTGGGACAGTAGAGAGAATAGAGTGATGCATCTTTGAGTAAGACTGCTTAGTGACAAGAGTCATAATATGGAAACACCTTATATTTGCTGTAATGAGACACTCAGGCTACTTTACAACAGGGATGAATAGTTTGGTATCAAGCTTAGTTTAGGAGCAAAAGTGTCATAATGGCGGACAGGGGATGGACCCAAGGAGCAGACACAGACCGCACTGACTCAGAAGGTGATGTAAATATCT
>JBAMHW010000003.1:1454138-1465219 GCA_037177495.1 Rhadinocentrus ornatus | reverse complement strand
CTTAGTAGAAACAAATTAATCTAAAGATGTGTGATTTAATGCTTGGATTACCGCTGACAACAGAGAGCTACACTGTATACGTGCTACCACCAAGATTTACCCTGAAACGAAACCGCAACTAAATGTTGGTAAACCATCTCCACATGGTATATTTTCAAATTTATTTGATTTGGAAGTCCTCGAAATCTTGTGTGCAAACACTAAAAAAATGCAGCAAAAAATTTGGATAAAGAAATTAAATTCACCTGGAGAGAAATACCCACAAAAGAAATTACCTGGGCATGTTGCTGTATATGGCAGTGATAAACTTTCCAAAGATGACAGACTTCTGGAGGAGAAAAACAAATTTTCACATTTCCTTTCCTTCACAGAGACCGGTTCCTGGAAATTTCTGCTAATTTGCACATAAGTGATCCATCAGAAGATTCAAAAAATGACCAAACAAGGGGCACAGAGGACTATAACCCACTCCATCGGGTCAGACCTCTCTTAGACATCATGAGGAACCGTTGCATGACCATTTACCATCCAAAGCAGCACATTTCAGTTGATGAGAGGATGGTTGCTACCAAGGCCAGATTATCATTCAAGCAGTACATGAAGGCCAAACCCACCAAGTGGGGGTTAAAATTTTTTGTGTTGGCTGATGTGGTTACACGATTGACTTCAAGCTCTACACAGGCAAATCTAAATTTGCATCAGGGCAAGGGCTCTCCTATGATGTGGTGACATCCCTTGTCAGCAATGCATTCCTGGGTTCGGGCTACACTGTGTACTGTGACAACTTCTACACAAGACCCCTCCTCTTCCGACACTTGGGCCAGCAGGGATTTGGGGCTTGTGGCAAATACAGGCAGGGAAGAGTTGGTGTTCCATCCACTAAAAAAAATGCTTTAGACAAAAGGTCGCCAAAAGGCTCAATTGGCTGGATTAGGGACAGTGACCTTTTTTTTTGTGAAGTGAATGGACACCAGAGAAGTCTCCATTTATGCCAAAATCCACTCTGTGTACAGTGGGGAGACAGTGTTGCGCTGGCAGAAGACTGATGATGGGCATCAGAAGATCCCTCTCCCCAGACCCAGAGCAGTAGGAGAATACAACAAATATATGGGAGGAGTGGACAAATCAGACCAAATGCTGGGTACTAACTCAGTCCACCGCAAAACGAGAAGATCTGGACATTGCTGTTACTATCAGTTACATAATTCACAAGGAATTATGTGCTAGCCAGAACAGGACAGATGTAACAGAGCCATGACAGATGCATGATAGTTGAACTTTCACATTTGACATGTGTAACCTTTTGTCTAATGGCATTCAGAGTTTCTCATTTACTAAAAACCTTTAAAATCCAGTTTTGTTTTGTTTTGTTTTTTTCCCATTTGAACTGTTTTTACACACTGAAAATATACAGTAATGTTAAACAACTGCCAGATATTGAAAGCTGAAGTAATCCTGGAAAAAGGGGTAACAGCATTTATTCATAGCACATTTTCTGAAGCATTTACAGCCAAAACAATAAAATATATCCATGCGGCCTGTTTAAGGCCTAGGTGTTAAAGGGTAATGCCTTCATTACCACAGAGGCCTTGACCTCTGTGGTAATGAAGTCATTTGAACGCCTTGTGCTGTCCCACCTGAAAGCCATCACCAACCCTCTCCTGGACCCACTGCAGTTAGCCTACAGAGCCAACAGGTCTGTGGACAATGCTGTGAACATGGCCTTCCACTTCATCTTACAGCACCTAGGCTCCCCAGAAACCCATGCAAGGATCCTGTTTGTGGATTTTAGCTCTGGCTTCAACACCATCATTCCGGCTCTCCTGCAGGACAAGCTCTCTCAGCTGAACATATCTGACTCCACCTGCAGGTGGATCACAGACTTCCTGAGACAGAAAGCAGCATGTGAAGCTGAGAGTGCATGTCTCTGACTCTTGTACTATCAGCATCGGTTCCCCTCAAGGCTGCCTCCTTTCCCCCTTTTTCTTCTCCCTGTACACCTACAACTGCATCCCCAGTCATTAATCTGCTAAGCTCCTGAAGTTTGCGAACGACAACCCCAAACTCATTGGACTCATCTGTGGTGGGGATGTGGTCATTTTAAAAAGACCAACTTCACAGCAGAAATAAACATATTTAAAGCCTAGTACAACAAAACATTTTAGGATTAATAGGTCATGTTTACCTTCATGACAACTGTAAGGAGGGTGAATATTTTTCTAACTCATCCGTTTAGATGTTATCTAATCTTGAAATTCAGCATAATTAGGGGCGTGTCCTTTTGATTGACAGGTACCCAATGTCCACAGCAAGAAGAGAGTGTAGCACAAAAGTGGTTTTTAGCTGGCTAACAGTGTGCCTTAGCTTTAGCCCACCTACCTTTGTTACCCCCAGCTCCGCCACGTTGCCCATATTTGTATTTTCCAGGAGCGACGGCAGGCGTGACGCTGCCAAGATGGTGATGGTAGGAACCACCCAACAAGCTTCACTTTTTTTTTTTTTTCACTCTTCAGAAACCTATGGGTGTAGTCACGGAGGCTCCATCCATCTTTTATATACAGTCTATGCTTAAAACACGTCGAAGTGATTGATAGTAGATAGATTTATCTGGTTTGTCATTATAATTGGGTGTGAATCATTAGCAGTAACTGCTTTGAAGCTAGAGTATCAGTCGCAGAGAAAATGTATCAAAGGCTTAACTGAATCACGTGTTTGATGCTCAAATATCCATCACAGAAAGAGACCCACCAGAGGACAATATATATTGGCATTCTTGAAAATTGCAGAAAACTGCTTAGTAAATAGTACAAGGTTAATGGAAACTTAAACTAAAACAAAAAAAATAAAAATTGTTTTCAACTCTCCACTCCACCTTCCCCTCGCCCACTCTGTGACATGCAACCTACGAACAAGAAGCCCAAGAAGACAGTTCCTCAGGTGACAAATAGTCCAGCGTAACGCCAGAGCACACTTCAGGGCTCAGAGCTGCACTTTATGAATACACCTGTCACTGTGCTTACTATGAATCTGCTGTCACACAGGATCAAGGGCACATTTGTGATTGGAAAGTGGGAATAAAAAGGGCTTTTGCTGGTGTCTGCTATCATGTAATGTGATTTCAGGTAGATGTATGGCTCTGCCTTAGTTTACAGGTTGGTGCAGGATAACAGGGACATAAATAGAACAAGGAGGCTGTGATTACAAGATGTTCTTTTTGGTTGTTATTAATTTCATCTTTGCATAAAGCTAAGTAACAGCACTGAATCTTGAAATTGATTTTTATCTCTTGAATGTTTATTTGTCTCTTTCAGCAGTAAGAAAATTCCACAACCCTTAGGCTTGTGAGATCATTTTATCAACTGGAATAGGAAGCAAATGCTTTCACTTATTTAATAATATTGACATTAGATATATACCCACCGGCCAATTTATTATGTATACCTGTTCAATTGCTTGATAACACTAATATAATAATACTATAAAGAATAAGAAAATATTAACTAATATAATAAAGATATAACTACAAACTATTATAATAACACTCATAGTCACCCAACATATGTCGCCATGTGGACATGGTGGAGACGACTTGCTGAAGCTCAAACTGAGCATCAAAAGGAAGAAAGGAATGTCACAATCCACACAGTCACAGCTCAGGAGTCATCAGCTTTCCTCACACACGTGAAGACTTTTAGTCGTAAATATTTAATTACGATTGTTGGCCATGGCCTATTTCAGTGCTGATTGTCGGGACAAATTCGTTCTTAACACACCTCAGACCAAATGATAATTTTGTAGGAACTATAACTTATATAATAGACTTAAGATAATTGGGTGCTTGCCATCCTTGGTTGGGAAGGGGTAACTACAGCCAAATATCCATTTTAAATAAAGAATACACATATTGGCAGCAGAAAACAGCAAATAAGCTTGAATTTTTATTTTTTTTAAAAATGCGTTTTGTGCAGAACATTGAGTAGTATATACAGTCTCTGTTGAAAGTAACTACATGACGATATGTCAATCAGACAATTCATTCATGCTAATGTCAGCATCTCCATGTGGTTTTGGGTCAGGATAGCTCTCTTCTTAGAGCAGATATTCCCAGCTGCAGAGAAGATTCGTTCAGATGGGGTTATATTACAGGGATACACGAAGGAGATCTTGCCAGCTTTGACAGTGGGAAACGGCACTCATTTTCCTTCCACCATCTGAGAGGGTCTTCCTTTTTGAATATTGCTGGCTCTGTAAAGAACATTTGAATTTCACTTCTTACCATTTGGATCTTTTTGCCCTCCTGGGTTTCCTCCTCTTCCTCACTCTGACTGTCTGTGTCAGACTTAAGCAGGTTATCCAGAGCTGAGGTTTCCCCTGGAACACTTACCCTCTTCTGCCATCATGTATTCCAGTCTTCTGCTTTGCTTCTTTGATAACAAGAACTTCAACTGTTCCTTTCAACCTTGTGCCGTCTTCAGCTGACATAAACTTCAACTTTCCGAATCTTGGATCTATGGCAGCTGCAAGAACAACTGGGCTGGGTCTCTCTGCTGAGAAGGTGTTTAGATTCCCCCATCTCTCCTTTGCTCCTTTTTCTGCAATAGACAGACAGGCTTTTCCTGGGCTCGTTTCAAAACGGATTTGTTCCATGGACCGTTGCAACCCTTTGACCAGCTGTGGCAGTAGCATACTCCTGTCCAATGATGTAAACGGGAGCACATTCTAATAGCTGCAATCCTTGCACCAGCTCCTCAAGCAGCACCCACTGATCTGGCTTCAAGTCAAAGTAGTGCTTGCCTCTGTGAGTTATCTCAGGATCTGATAAAATTGCAGTGACTGGCCAGCGCTGTTCCAGGAGCCTCTCTACCATGTAGAAGGTACTGTTCCATCTCATACTGACGTCCTGGATCAGCTTGTGCTCTGGAGTGTTCATTTGTTGTTGTTTCTTCTTTAATTTAGTATTAGCCAGCTTCTTCTGAAGTGTCCCACAAGTTTTCTTGCAGCACTAACTGCTTTACTGGTGCTGGGATCTTTGAGGACACTATTGACTATGAGCTGGACAATGTGCCAAGTGCAGCGGACTGAAGCTGAACCATATTTTTCTTCCAGCATTCACATTGCTGCCAACACGTTGGACCCATTGTCATGAACAACTGCTTTAATTTTGTTCGGCAATATGTCAAATTTCCCTATCACCTCCTCCATCCATGTTACCATGTCGACTATTGTCGACTACATCAACTAATCGTTGCAGCCCTAATCGATAATACGTTATAAGACACATAAAGCAGTAAGCAATATTGCAGTTACTGTGGTTGACAATATAAAAGTCAGTGTACAGGGAAAAGCCGAGAAAAAGAAAGAGTTTCTGAGTCTGGTTGTCCTGCATTTCAGACTCCTGCATCTCCTGCCTGCGGGGAGGAGAATAAACAGTCCATGTTGGGGGTGGGTGGGGTCTTTGATTATGGAGGCAGCTTTCCTGTGGACTCTGTGCTGGTAGATGCTCTGCAGAGAGGACACCAGCACCTCTCCTAAATTTCCATCTAATAGCACAGGTGTCATCACTCAGCCAAGTGAAATGCTCCTCTCACCAGTCACATTACTGAACTGTTGCCAATTAAATTTATTAGTTGTCAAATGATCTTCCAGTTGTTTTTTATTTGTGCCAGTTAGTTTTCCAGCATTTTGTTGCCCTGTTACAACTTTTTTTTTGTTTGATGCTGCCATCTAATTAAAAAAGAACAAATATTTTCCATGAAATAGTAAATGTTTCAGTTTCTACATTGGATGATTATGTTTTATTGGGAATAAAAAAAAAGATTAATGAGACTTGCAAATCACTGCATTCTGTCTTTATTCACGATTTACACAGCGTCCCAACTTTTTTAAAATTAAGGTTGTAATTAAAAAGTAGTTATCTACTTGAATAAATGGATGATGCTGAACTGGCTGAAGTTATCGGGGAGACTTTGCAGCTATGTTGCAGTAAATGAGACTGAAACTTAGACTTGTCTTGTTTTCTCACAAGCAGTGATAATAACCTTTCTGTCTAGGTTGAGAGTGAAAGTGGCAAGCCTCAGCTTTTAAATAATGTTCAAATAGTGTCCCTTAACAACTGTGAGAGAGCATCCCATTAAGACTAACATTTCTCCTTTATTTTTCCTTTTGGTATGAGGGGATCACAGCTTTGATAGTTTTATAAAGAAGTGTGCAGTGTGGATGTTTCTTCACGTTTTCAAAGTGTCAGGATTCACATTGTTGCTCTCACTTCTCATCAAAACTGTGAGTGATTTCAAGTTCAGGGTGAACATTTTACTCACAACAGGTCAGTAATGTTACAAAATGATTCAATGTCTGTCACAAAAGTATATTCTTTCACCAAGTCTGCATGCATGTTAAGCAGTACAATATGTTCTGTTCTTTTATGACAAGAAGATGATGATCTCATGATGATCTTCCCTCATCTCCAAATCACATATTAAAGGCTACCATGTCTGTTAATATCGAAGTGAGTCTCAGGTGTTTCTGTGGGAAGAGTGGGTGGGTGGCTTACTGATTGTGTCCGTGCCATTACACCCAGACAGCTTGCTTCTGCAGGGGTGTGTGATCTGCCCAGGCTGCCCACCTTCATCTCCCATTAAATCCAGTCATGCTGGGCTGCTAAAGTCTTGCTAGCGAGCCACCTTTTTTCATTTATCTCGTCCCCATTTGCACATACAGTAACCCTTTCTTTGGCACAGAGGAGGACACAGAAGAGAATTCAAATGTTGGTATTTTTTTCAATGTTCAGGAAAAACTAAGCATTTTTATGACAAATATGGGCTGTTTGAATGTAATATTGTTGAAATGGTGACAAAATCAGTCAGATTAAGTGACTGGCACAGACTGTTAGATGAATAATGCAAGATACAAGATGAAAGACAGCTTTGTCTTTTGTAGTCTGTCAGGCAGAAAACTGGGGAGAGTCACGGCTGGCTTTAAGACTGCATGATGCATCATTCTAACTGCCTGATAGTTTGCCTGGGAGGCTAAAAATTATATAGATTTTTAACCCCCCTTATGATTGAAATTTTCATTTCACAGTCCTGTTGCAGAGGGACACATACACCTGCCATACCGATAATGCTTCATGTCTCAAATTCTATAGCATAAAACTAAACTTTTCTTCTGCATTAATACTCTAAGATGAAGTCCTGTTAGCCTGCCTGCTTCCAAAGGTATCATATAAGACTTTTCATCCTCCTCCAAATGTCTCCACAGTGAGATTGACAGATCACAGATTGCAGTAAATTACATATGAAGTCTTTTTAATTGTTAGGCTTTAACATTATTGAAAGCTTTGTCTCTGACTTTGGCTGTGATTAATAGCTGCCACTTCCTGAATTAAGCTTGCATGACAGAGTATCTTGTGACCTTTCTTTGGGAAATGATCTGTAGACAATGCAATATGAAGGTGTCAGAAAGCAATACATTAGAAACACAAAAGTGCAAACAGAAAAGTAACTAGAAAGCATTCGAAGAGCACATGAATCTTCAAGCCTGCTCAGTCCCTCAGATTTGTAATATTAATATTACAAATAATTTGGACATTTTTATGTCTGTTTGCATTAAAGCAGATTGTACAAACAAAAGAGATTACAGACACAGTCAGGATAATTCATGTGAATGAGTCACAAATAGGACCCAAAACTACAGCCCTTCTTATGACCAACCCATTCTCATTTCAAAGGCATCAAATTTAATCAAAACCACGTCTCTGAAAAACATAGTTAATTTCATTCTGGGGTGTTAACCTAAAGCATTAACAAGCAAAAAGGTCCTCAAGAGGTGACTGGAGGAGAGGATGGATCAAAATAACTGTGCACTTAAATGAATTAATACTTTCATTGTCAATATATATACTACAACAAAAATATGATAGCAGTTCCTCTAAAGCTGGACTAATACTCGTGCGGCATTTGCATCTGCAAGAGAGTGCTTCCGCCTAACCCTGCTACAAGCAGATGTGCACGTTGGGTCTGGAAGATGTACGTGTCAAGCCTCCGTAGACATACACAGAACATACAGCGGTAGCATTGTAACTGTCTGGACACAGCACAAGTATAAATCCAGCTTAAGAATGTAAAACACATAAACAAAACTGGGTGAGCTGAAACTCAAGTTTAAGACCACTTGGCGTTAGCTTGTCATACATGTTTTGATGTATTTGATTTTAACTGTTGTTTTCACTCAATATTTCACTTGCTGTTTGGTTTGATTAAGACATCTGCTTAGGGTGTAAGAAAGGATTGTGGTTGGTTTTGAATACACTACTTACCTCAATCCAGTGTAAGTTTAATTTATATTAATCTGACATAACTGTAATTTTGATGTAGTTTTATTCAAAGTCTAATGACTGAATTGTCAGTTTTGTTATAGTTTTGTCATCTAAATTTGCAACATTTAAACCCTAACCTTGCAAAATCACTCGTAGCTCAAAATATAAGGTTTGCTTCAGCATGCTAATATTTTGCATGTTATTATGTATTTTCAGCAGTGACAGTTTCTCCATGCAGTCTACAAAGTGGCCTGTTATGCTTTGCATGAAATGTAAAATGTGCCCACGTCTGCTCTTCTCTTTCTCCCATGTATTGACATTTTATTTTATTAGTTTCACCATTTTCATCATGGCATGCTTTCCTCTGCATTGACTAACTGGGACTCCTAACTTGTCCCACCTTTCCACACAGCTGGTTAAGATCTGATTGGATCCATTCTCTCTTAAATACTAATTTTATTTATTGACAAAAAATTTTATTTGATTTTATTTGATTGTCATTACATTTTCCAGAAAAAGAAGTAGTTGATGAAAACTATTATTAAAAAGTAACACTGCTGGACACATTGCAGTGTGAAACTAAAGACTATCATCTGCGTTTAAAAGTGACGATAGGGGTCCTGACAAAATGGCAGGCTGTGACTGAAGCCACTGTTAGTTTGTGCACCGCTGAGACTTAAAAGCTCATTTCAGCATGGTAGATATGATAGTACTGTTACTTATCATCCATATTTATATGTGCAATAAAGCCGTGGTGTGGTGTGGTATGTTGTCCTGCTGCTTTAGAGGTCTAAGACTAAGACTAACATGTATGCTAATTGGTGTTAAATACAGTACAGCTGAAATATTGGTCTGTCAATAATTTTGTAGTTTTCCCAAGCAAATATATATATAAAAAAATTGTTTTGTCACCGAAACTCAGGAAATAAGGAAGAGTTACAGCTTTATTTTGAGGAGAACATGAAATTCTGCACCAAATTAAAAAAGTGGCCCAGACGTCACGCATTTAAAAGTTGCAAGGGTGGAAATATAGAGAGAAATATGCAAGTATAATTACAAATAGAATACATAAGGCAAAACAAAGTTTTTTTCATATCGAGTAGGGTTGAAAGTCAGTGTGACTTAGTTTTCCCACTGGTCTCTCTGTGTTCTCGTGGCCTAAATTTTTACATAATTTCAATGACAAATGAAAAGGCAGACTTTAGTGTAGCAAACCTCATTAGTGGGGGTAATTAAAACTGATATGAAATTAAATCCACTTCACCAAGCATGTAGGAGAAAATCAATGGTCATCACAGCACAGGCACTTACTTTTGGAAATTTGCCAGGGAATTTTTTTCAGCAAAAAATAACTTGATATACTTGAATGGAGTCAAACTGATGGGATCCATAGCTGTGTACAGTGACACGGATTGTTTTCCTCCCTCCTGACTTGCTGCAAAGGCGGTTTACATTTCTCAAAGCCCTACTCTTATTACTCACTTTTTATCCTCTCAGCATGATGTGGGCCGACTGATCAAAGCGATCTCTGTGATGAAACACTACGAGAGTTCTTCTCCAGAGAGCGCAGCTACTGATTGTGTTTGCGTTTTTCCAGATGGTCACTAAACGGAACACCCATTGATTTGGGGAACGACTACCGGCGTCACATTTCTGGGGGCAGCCTGATCATTAGCAACCTGGACAAGGACCAAGACACTGGGGTCTACCAATGCATGGCTTTCAACACATGGGGGTCCATCCTCAGCTGCACGGCCAGCCTTCAGTTTGCATGTAAGTGATGCTACAGTGGCTAAAGTATTCCTGGCATGGCTCTAACACTCTGACTACATGCAGCATGTCAGCCTAATATGTGTGTTTTGCTTGTGGCTTAGATCAATTTTTTATTTTTTATTTTTTTCATTTAATCATGTGATTTTTCATTCTAAGGGAACAGAAGTGAGGACATGGTAATTGTGTGAAATGTCATTTGGAACAAACGTGGGTAGCTTCTGACTGCTTTTCAAACCAATTGATTCTCATTAGTGCTTGCACCTCTGACAGCATCTACACTGTATCCGAACAAACTCATATTTTGCCAAGTAATCCTCCAGGTCTTGTGATCCAGGCTTTAAAGAGGCAGAAATAGATCATGCTTTTACGAAGTCTTTGTACAGTAATTACCAGCTACTTATTTATGTTTAATATGTACAGCATATTTCAAACAGATAAGGTGGTGACAAGAAGTCTCTGGGAACCTGATGGGAAGTAAAGCTGTGGAGTAGGGTCCTACCTATCAGACAAGCACCTAAGAGGCACCACTCTGTTCTTGACCAAGCCAGCTGACTATGGATCTTGTCCCAAGGATAGAGAGCCTTTCACTTCCTCTCGTGGGATGGGCTGCCATTACCCTGTAGCTCAGTAATGAATCTCACTTGTGGGGACTGAGTAAAGAACAGAGCTGCTTGACATTTATTGTCTTGCCTAATGCACGTTGAGGGAGGCAGAGGAGATCAGCATAGCTGATTCTCTGTTTTCCACGTAATGAGGCAACTACCCTGAGTTATTAATGTTGAACCTCCTTTTTTGCTAGCGTTCACCCCAAAAAATCATGTGCAACCGCACAAACATGTCCTGTTGCAGCTCTTTATTCACAGCGTAAACAACCTAAATGACAGTGCCATGCTATCCCATTTTGAGCTGTACAGCTTATTCAAATCAAATCAAATCAAGTTTATTTGTATAGCCCTATATCACAACAAAGTTGTCTCAGAGGACTTTACAGAAA
>JBAMHW010000003.1:1432924-1449748 GCA_037177495.1 Rhadinocentrus ornatus | reverse complement strand
TGTGCTGGGACAGTCCTTTTACTTGTGTGTTCTTTATCTGTACATTCATGTTGTTTATCACTGACTCTGTTTATTTATTTACACCTCTTTCTGTAAAGTCCTTTGTTGTGATATAGGGCTATACAAATAAACTTGATTTGACTGTAGCCATATATTTTTGCACCACATATTACAAAAAGATGCTTCAATTGTTCAAGTAAGAAGTTGAGACTGTGCTCTATAAATGAAAAGCTACACATAGAGAAGAAGTTTCAGGCTACACAGGCCCACCACTCTGCATATCTCCATAAAACTGAGTACATGCACAATGGCTTCTGCCTAGCTTGTCACCCTCTTGATACAATAACTTGCACAATGGAACAGCGTGTTTTCTTCACAAAGAGAACAGTTTGTGGCAGTGCATTGTACAGCTGGTCTTTGGGATAATGGGTTAGAGTTCTCTGTGTAAAACACAGTTTGACAGCTTTCCACCCTAACACAGACTTAAAGGCATATGTAACTGTACCACTGTTGTGTTTTACCACATTTTCAAAATTGAATAAAAAAGAAAAAAAAGCATTGCAGACCTCTCCATCACTTCTAAAATGGAAGATTACATGGAGCATCTCCGTTTTCTTAGAAGTGCGTGTATTTGGAGGTTCTTGAAAATGGCTCAGTGATTCATCATGACAGGTCATCCATTTTTATGGTAGACTTACCACTTGTTAAGAGGAATGATAACATGTTTCTGTTTCCATATGCTGATCCACTGATCCCTCAATCCGTCCATTCATTTGTTCATGCCGCCCTCAAACTAAGTCTCTCAGGGACCCAGAAAAGGAAAGCCATATGTCAGGGGAGGGCCAGTGATGCGCTGTAATCCAGTTTGTTACGCTCCCTTTACTTTGCTCTCTCAATTTTTCTGCACCGATAGCTATAAGATTCTTGGTATGTCCTCTTAAGGAAACTGGGATAAGGGGTTGAAAATGGCATGATATGCTTACGTTTAGGCCATTGAGGAGCTCTTTTGATTCAGCCACCCCTCCTTCCGTGTACAGCAGTTTTTTTTATGTGGAACCAGCACAAGTGTGACTGTAAACCAACTACTAAACTAAACTGTTTTTCCCACTTCTATTTTAGAGTTGACATTTGCATGGATCTTCAACGAGTATCCGTACTTTGTCCAACAAGACAATCGAAGATTTGTCTCTCAAGAGACTGGCAGTTTGTACATCGCCAAAGTGGAAACCTCAGATATGGGCAACTACACTTGTATGGTTAACAACACTATCACAAAGGAGAAGGTTCTCAGCTCTCCAACACCACTGGTCCTCAGGAGTGATGGTAAAAACAATTGTTTTCTAAAATGCCGAGTTAACTGGGTTATTTAAATACATTATGTATTCAGATACATATTCACACAGTGGAGCTTTTAACAACATTCAGCCATCTGAAGTATGACCTTTACTACACTGTTTCTGTAAGATATGAGGATCCAAAGAAGTTGGAGATGGCTTTTATAAAATCCTTTACTATTTGCAGTATTTAAATAAGTTGTGCATTTGTTGGTGTAAAAAGTCTTTCTTTAAAGTAACCAGATAGAGAGAAAGAGGCCAAGAAAGAAATTTAGATGAAGGGAAGTATGTGTAAGAAAAAGAGCTGGTGGTGGTTGGGTGGGATAAAGAATGAGGCTGTGGTGAAAAAAGAAAAAAAAAAACACAATAAAGGGAAGAAGTCTAGGATGAAAGAGGAACACCAAAAAAAAAGGAAATTTAAAACAGCTTTTTTGGATTGTGAGTAGATTGTGTTCAACCAAGAAAACAATGTAATACTGGAAGGACACACAAAAGATCCACATGAAAAAGTAAAAACATTTTTTTAAATGGGACAAATAATTTATAATGTGGAGAACGTGATAGACCACAAAGTCACCTGACTTTGCCACCTGACTTTAAGGTCCTTTTCTTTACAGTATTTAAGTGATGTAAAAATCTACTAAACTAAAGTGTCAAGTCCACCATAAAATGAAATAAATGTCATTTATTTTACACACTTAGATCAACTCAACCATTAGGCTGATTGAGATCTAGCTTACCATATAAAAATTTAAAGTGCTATTACTGTTAAGTCATTGCAGTTTAAGGTTAACATTAATATTTTTTTTGTATGGATGGGGTGTTGAAGGACATATCTTTGTGTTTTCCAAATGGTGCATGTGATGCTTACTCTTATCACAGTCTGAAAGCATGTAGTGTTGTAATTGGCAAGGGTAAAGGTCCTGATTCTGTCTTTGCAAAAAAGTGTATGACCTATTCCTCTTGGTGATGTGAATATAAATAAAGTCATAAATGAAGCCACAGTCATATTTCTCTACCAAGCCAATCTTCTCCCTGATGTGCTCTCTGAATTTTTTATAACCTACCTTTGATTTTTCTCAGTCCTTATAAGCCCCTCAATGGTCATTTTGCTTCACACCCATCAAGACTTTTGTGTTAGCATTCCCACAGTGTTAGTGTTCCTCTTCTGATCCAGCATAAGTGTAATGGCTCTTCGTCATTGGTGTGAAAAGCTTATCTGTTTTCTCTCATTTTGCAGGAGTAATGGGTGAATATGAACCAAAAATAGAAGTTCGTTTTCCAGATCCAGTTCCAGCCGCAAAAGAATCTGTGGTGAAACTGGAATGCTTTGCTTTGGGAAAGTAAGTCAGTCTTATTGTATACGTGTCATAAGCTTTAGGTTAATTCATGCATGAATTAGTGCTATTCAAGATGATTTAATGTGCAACCATAAGTCAGTCATAGGTTAGCAAGGGCAAGCACATTAAGACAAGAGAGCAGAAATCAAAGTTCCTTTAAGAGCATCTGAAATCTGAGCAATCACAGTTTGATTTGTAGGTAACAATAACTCACAAGGCTCTGGCTTCAGCTGCTTTCCTGCTGCACTTAATCACACTTTGATCACGGCGACTGACAGCTCCAATCCCATGGAACTTCTGTTCCTCTTTTGCAGCCCTGTCCCAGAAATAAGCTGGAGGAGAACCAGTGGCATCCCATTCCCCAGCAAAGTTAAAATGAAAAATTCAAATGCCATCCTTGAAATTCCTAATTTCCAGCAAGAAGATGCAGGGACATATGAATGTATGGCAGAGAATTGGCGTGGAAAAAATGCTGCACAGGGTCGCATTTCATTCCATGGTAAGTCAACCATTCCAATCTGAAGGACAACGAAAGGAGGAAGATGCAGAGAATAATGCAACAGATATCTGCACTTGAATCCTATTCATTTGTCAACATATTAAGTACAATGTATGTTTCACACTAAGACTTGGATCTGTGGTATTTGTCATTATGTTGGTCATCCACATGTTGAATTCAAATGTTGCTACAAATTCAAGTTTTAATACAAGCAGCTTTTTTGGTTTTATGACTCCTGGTGCCAATTTTCCTTAGATCAGGGTTTTCTTTAATTAAAACATGTGTTTGAATAAGTAATCCTTTAATTTATTTCAAGCTAAACCTCTCTGGCTCCAGACAATGATGGACACAGCTTTGTCCATAGAGGAAAACCTCTTCTGGGAGTGTAAGGCCAGTGGAAAGCCTAAACCATCCTACAGCTGGCAGAAGAATGGGGAGCAAGTGTTGGCTGAGGTATGAGAATTCTTTTAATTATTTCATTTTTTTGTGATTGTGCAGAAAAGCTAAAAAAAAAAAAGAAAAGAAAAAAGAGATGCACAGTGACACCACGAGGCGGCACTAAAAATATGAAAAATACCTTCAGTATTTCAATGTATACATTTCTCATTTGATTGGTAAAGTTAATTGTGATAATGTAATAGATTACAATATCATGTGCATTTCAAGGATTTAGTATTGGTTTAATTCAGAATTTAGAAGGCAAAATTATTTTTTAGTTTTGACATACTAAGTCATTTTAAGCTCAACATTTAATAACTTCACAATATAACATAATTAGTTCTGCTAATCAGCTAAAACAGTTAAATAGACTCAGATTCAGACTCAGATAAATTCACTCACCAAGACCTTGGACTCCCATAACCAAGTAGCTAATACAATTTTGAGAAACAGTCTGTACTCCAAGAGACATTGCAGCAGAAAAATGGTCTTTTACTCTATTTTTGTATAAAATAAGTTTAAAAAATGTATGCTGGTATTAGAATTTAAAAGGTTTAAGTTTTTATATAAGCTTGAATAGCTTGGTTAACAACCATATATGAACGTAGTTGATTAAAAGAGAAACAAAAAAAAAACTTGTGTAGCAAGTCAAACCTTTTAATAGTTTTAAATAAAGTATTATTTTCATCCTCTAGCGACATAAAGTTCTTACCCATAATCTGGATAAGGATGTAATGGTCAATGTAAGGTGTACAATTACTGCTCAGATTGCCTTGAAATGAGAATACTATTAGATTTAGTGATCTAAACTACATGCAAATTCATACAGTGCCAACACACAAACAGTATATATTTTTACTGAGCTTAAAGCAAATGTATGTATTGCTTTAGCTGTTCTATTGGCTGAGTATAATTAAGGAAGCATTGTTCCAGTTCCTTTGCAGCATTGTGGATTCCTTAACAGTTTATTATGGTAATATCACCCATCATTATCTGGACTGCAATCATAGTTTTTCCAGCTAAAGGACTAGAGAAAATAAATAATGATTTAATAGACTGTGCTTTTGTCAAAATGGCTTTATTTCTGTGTCTCAGATGCCAGTTAACAATTTTCACCCTGCCTCCTCATCTATTCCAATCTGAATATACATGCAATGGCACCAGGATTTCTTCCCCTTTTTCCTCCCCTACTGTCCTCATCCCTTCATGGTGCACCAGTAATTGCTGCTGCGCCTTTGGAAATAATAGGCTGGCCTTGCAATGGATATGCAGAATTGTTTCTTTTTACTCTGCAGGGCCGGGTACAAATCGAAAACGGGGCCCTTTCTATAACTCCGTTAAACCTGTCAGATTCTGGGATGTATCAGTGTGTGGCTGAAAACAAACATGGCAGTATTTATTCCAGCGCTCAGCTAATGGTGTTAGGTAAGATTGCCTCCATTTTTATGCTTCTGTTTTACTTATCTACATAGTTGATAACCAGCAGAGTTAAAAATCATCTTGTTATACTGTTCCACTGAAATCAGTCTGCATATATTTGATGTCAGGACAGGCTCCGCCAGCAAAAATATGAATCTGATAGTGTCTCATTTTACTTGCAGTCGTTTTATATATTGATTTAAATACTACAAACACATTGCCTTGTGGCATTGTGCATGCTTTCTCATGTAGAACAGGTATTGATTTATTTGCAAAGCTTTGATGACTTCCATCTGACTGGCTCCATGAGAAATTCAATTCTCTTTTGATACATGTGATGAAAAATGAGGGTCCAAATGATGGCTAACTTAAATCTAATGATGGGTTTAGCCAGCTAGCTGGAAACATGATGACTATTATTGTTGTGCGCATACGTGTATGTGAGGGTGAAGGATGGAGCAACCAATGTGCCATAGCTTTGATCCCAATAGGCCTAGTCTGTGCTGATACTTCAAGCTTCATTTACTGAAAGTTAAAGGAAGACCTATAAGTGCAGCACTGTGTGCTGGCTCAAGTTTTCCACATATTTTTTCCAATCTTACACCTTTCTCTGTTTCCATGCACACAGCTTCAGCTCCTAGTTTCTCCAAAAGTCCATTAAAGGCCATGCTAAAAGCTCGTTCAGGCAGCGAAGTCACTCTTGAATGCAAGCCTCAGGCCTCACCCCCAGCAATTAGCCTGTGGAAGAAAGGGAATGAGATCCTGCAAAGAACTGAAAGGTAGGATAAAAGTGGAAGTACATATTCCCAGCAGCATTCATTCAGATTCATGAGCCAAGTAATTTCAATAGTGTATTTGGCATTTGTGCAGATGCATAAAAGGAAAAGTAATGAGGAAAAAAAATGCATGGCATCCACGGGAAAACTTTACAAACTCTAGCTAAATGCATATACCTCTGAATGGAAATAGCTTGGTATGAGGTATAAGGATACCAGGTGGTTTTATCAACACTACATATGTTAAATATTTAAGGAGATAAAAAGGCTGGCAAATAAAATCACCGATCAAAGTAAAGTAAATCCACTTTAGACACCAGAAGGTATTTTAAAGTTAACCTAAAGCTGTTTCACCTGTTATTTTCAACTCTATTAAGGGTGTGATTGATGCAATCTGTAGAGATGAAAGTGTAGCTGTAGACTGAAGCGCAGAGAAATCTCACACAAGCTCACAACACTGATATGATTAATACAATGAGCAAACAAGCAGCACTTTTAGTACCATGAAGTAGTGCTTAATTTAGTTTTTTGTGTTTTTTTTCTTCTCCTCTCTCTTTCTTTCTAACTCTAAATTTAAATTTCCAGGGCAAATTGAAAGTGGAGAATTCCAATAGCAAATCAGACCCATTTGAGTAATCAGCAGATTAGTGGGAGAATAAAAGCTTAGACGGTGACTAATCCTAGCTGCAAGTAGGTGCTCTGACTATAAAAAAGCTTTAACATAGACATCTTAGACCACAAAAGAAGTTTGAACTCCTCTCATGCTGCTTGTTGTAAAGAAGGTTTCTAAGTAGTAAAAAAATTTACAAAAAACAATATGGTTAAAACATCACGTCCAAACAGCACTGAGAGTTCAGATAAGAAGCTACATCTATAGCTGCAGATAATTGGCAGCCAATGAAATTTAATGTACAAAAGTAAAATTAACATGCTCTTTGATTAAGAATAGCACTAAATACATGCAGACATTAGAAGGGAAAGAAACCTCTATACATATTGGTCGGCCATAATGCTATGACCAAAGGACAAGGTGCCTTGGAGTATCAGGTACCAGGATGATATTAATTAATTTGAGCCCTTGGTTTCTGAGCTTGCTTCCCACATATGCCATCAGATTTTTACCTGTGGAAGTTGACAGTTAAGTGAACACCTCTGATGTTGCTGTCCGGCTATTGTGATGAAGTGCTACTGTTATATCGATAAAGCCATGTGAATCACAAGATGCAGGTTTTCCCAGCAGGACAGTGCTTTGTCACAAAAGATGATCAGTGTTAATCATTTGTTTTAATGTTGTGACCAATCAAGGTAGGCAGTCATGCCAAAAATTGGAATAATATTGGAAGCATCATTTATTTATAAGAAAATATACCTGTTCTAAACCAAAGACATGCAGTGGCTTAGCTGCTGTATTTGCACGTGATGTGACAGACTTGTAGTGAATTAGTAAGAGTATAGAAGTAGTTGTTTTTTTTGTTTGTTTTGTTTTGTTTTTTTCTTTCTAACACCTGTTGAGCTTCTGATGGGATGAGGACTACAGGCAGCAGGCAGCGTAATGCCCCATTTCTCATCAGAAGATTTCACTGCTCTAAAGAAAGATTCATCGATTAGAACTTAACTGGGAAGTCAATGGACTATGTGGAAATGATACCACCTTATCATGGACTCCAAACATTGGACAATAGGATGTTAACTCACAGCTAACTAGCACTAACAAGGCTACTAAGAGGAGGCAAGAGGGCTTTCTGCCTCATAATAAATCTGTAAGTAGTAGTCCACCATGGAACTCTCTTGGTGCAAGGCCAAAATATAAATTATGTCCCTGGGGAACAGGAGGACATGCTAAAAATGGAGCCCTACGGCCAGAGATCTCTGATGCTACCGGCTGGCCTGCTTTACCTTCCAGGCAGAGATCCTTAACCCCTGAGCATAACAACACATAGCAGGTGAGAGCTGGAAAAAGGACAACTAGCAGAGAACCCCCTCAACAACCAGATATACAACTACATAACCCTGGATCAGTCATCACAAAACAGGGTAAGGAGTGAGAGTAATTCTGATAGTAAAACCACACAAATACCAGAACATACGGTTTTTCGAAGGACACAGTCTCTGACATGAGAGAGAAAATTTCAATTATTTTGGCTGAACACCCGACTGCAACGAAACATATAAGTGCATGTTGGGGCCAACGACATTAGAAAACAACAATCAGAGATTCTGAAGCAAGACTTTACTGAGGTACTGAACATGCTCAGCTTTTCGGAAACTGAGGTGTTTATCAGTGGTCCTCTACCACTAGTCAGAAGAGGAGATGATCGATTCAGCAGATTGTTGGCACTGAGCAGATGGCTTGCTACTGTATTAGGGCATTTCAACCAAAGACTAACTGGTTTGGTGTCTCTGTTGAGTCAGGGCTTAGCTGGTAGCTTCAGCGATCCTGCTCGGTTTTCCACCAGACTTAAGCCAAGTCCTTGCTGCATAAACACGTCGTCTTACATATTTCCGCAACCGGGTACGCACCCTTACAGAGGAGCAAAGGAGAGTGTGTTTGCTTGTAAACAAGGACGAGGTCTTTGTCTCCCTACAAATGCTACTCTTGGTCTTCCAAAGTTATCTCCAGATTCACCGATTGAGGAGTTCTCTGGTAATGGCTGTCGGGCAACATTTAATAACCCAGTGCTGACAACTGCAACAACGTTTAAGGAGGATGGTAAATATTCAGTTTTATGTCCTAGCCGTTGTTAGCTATAACACGTAGCTTTACTTAGCATTGACTTTAGGTAAATCAATTACATATGCGCTTATACAAAATATACAAATGTAATGACTTGTATGTCCTTTTTCATAGATCTTATTAAGACAAACTGGGATTCGGATGTCTCCGGTTATCTGGGCACATCCTCAGTCAAGATATTGGTGGGACTTTATTGTTCCAGATTTTAATGAGCAGCAGTTTATAAACAACTTCTGTGTCACAGGAATCCTTCCAGTACATATGTGATCAGACCAAACCCTTTCTTTCTATAAAAGACACACGTGTATCCCATGCCAAAAATGTGTAGCAATTGCCATCTAGAAGTTGAGAATACAGGACCATCAGCCATCTTTTCGATGTAGGTCTGAGCACAGTGTTCAACTGTGTCCAGGATTTCTGCAAAGCTGCCATTAAATTGCTTCTCCCTGTGCTTCTACAGACTCCTGATCCGCAAGGTTACTGGAGATGTCCACTTATTTTAAAAGCTGCTGGAGAGTCCCCTAGTGTGTGGGTGCTATAGATGGCAGCCATATTCATTGCATTGCAAATTATCCCGGGTACTACTACAACCACCAATGGATGGCATTCAATTGTACTGCAAGCAGTGATGAATGGAAAAGGACTATTTTGGGATGTGTGTGTTGGCTTACCAGGGAGTGAGCATGATGCTCGAATCCTGCGTCAGTCTGATTTGTGGAGACTTCTCAGCACTGGCTGGTTACTGGAGCAAAACAAGGTCAGAATTTCTGGCTGTGAAGTTGGATATTATCTTATTGGTGATCCTGCGTAACCCATGGAAACGTGGCTGATGAAATTATTCTCAGACACAGGTAGACTCACCCATGAACAGCGAAACTACAACTACAGGATCAGCCCTGCATGGTCAGTTGTGGAAATGGCTTTTGGGAGATTAAAAGGACGATGGAGGTCACTTCTGAAAAGAAATTACTGCAAACTGGAGCGCTGTGCAACAACATGACGATGACCTGCTGTATTCTTCACAATATTTGTGAGGAGCATGGTGATTACCTTGAGCTTCCAGACTTATCGGATCACTATCAGCCTGCAGTACAAGTAATAACTGACCATGCCAATGTTGAAGGCTCTGACATCCGGTCAGCTTTAATTCAGTATTTTAGTTATGATAAGGCATAAAACTAGCATATCATTTATTGTCCACGCATCATAGCAATCTATCACATGGTGTAATTTTTTTCAATAAACACAAAACTGATTGTTCACTCCGACTTTGTTTTTCTTTTTTGCTATGTGCATGCTATTATTTAAAGTAAATACAAACGTGAATCACCACACTTTGAGTTAAAAGCTTTATTTACAAAAAAGTAAAGTAAAATCAGGGAGGACTATGTTTTGCAGAACTGCAGTCACCATGCGCCCCATCAGTCCAATCATAGCATTACTGCTCTGCTCCACATTTTTCAGTCTTTGCAAAAAAAGCAGAGCTAAACCGCTCATCTCTTTCGTTGGCTCTCTCCTCTGACCTCTCCAGGTACTCAAGCATGTCTGCGTTGGATTTCTACCTTTGTTTACCTTTTCACCACAAAGAATAAATAAAACAAAGAATAAATAAAACAAAAATAAATTTACAGTATGGCAGGATATTACAACAATTTAAAATTTATATGCTTCTATCTACAATCTACAGAAGTGGCCAGTACTAACAGTTATTCAGATAATTAATTTGAAGCAACTGGGAAGTAGGCATATCTTAACTAAGTACAACCAGAAGACTAAACTGTATTAAAAAATGGCTTTAATGCACTTTGTTCGTGGATCGGTCATGTTCTTAACATTTAATACCTGGTCTGCTACACAACACTGAGGATGAAGAGGATGAGGATGATGGTATTACGGGGAAAGGTGAGGTGCACAGGCAGTAGTGTCTCCTCTGTGTCCCCGATATCCAGTGACATCAGCTCTGTTTAACATAAAAAGAAAAGTTTCAATTTGTGGTCAACCCGGAGTATATAACGTAAGAGGCAGCTATATTGCCGAAGGACCAATCTCATTCTTATAATTAGCTGTAAGCAAGCTTGAGTCACGTGACATGCTTGTTTGGCTATTGTTTGCTGCGTTAGCGTGTTAGCATGCAACACGCTTTCCACAGTCAGAAAGATATCCTAAATCAAATGTACAGGTACTTTCTCTTAATACATAGTGGCAGTACACACACACCATTAAAAATCGCTACACTTACCAGGTTCAAAGGGATTTGTGGCATCTGCCGCTGAGTTGTCCACCATAGTAAAAAGGATGGACTCAACTGAGGTAGAGTTAAGGGCCCCGGTAGTCTCGTTTGCCGGCCGTTCTCCGGGAATCGAATTTAAAATGTGTGCGCGCTACTTTTTGGTTGCCCATTGCCGCTGCGTCCCAGCTCCCTTTTCTAGTCCCGAAAGTCTTTTTTTAGCTTTTTGAGTTTATTTATAAGCTGGTCCACAGTTCATTTGTAGCCAGCAGCAGACATCTCCTTCTGAATCTTGACAAAGACCGGCTTTGTCCGATTGGCGCCGTCCAGTTTACTTTATTTCTGCAGACGACCACAATGCCAGGAAAAACTTGGTCTCCTCCTCTGACCAGTTTTGCTTCTTGGCATCTATTTCTTCGTAGGTTTGAGGATGCCGGTCTGCTTACAAGCTCTTGTCGTCCAGGGAGCCCAGCCCCGACCTCTGGGTGCAGCGGTTCTCTGATCAGGCCCAGCAAAGACTTGGAGCCAACTTTGAACCAGTGTTGAGAGCCAGGAGTGGGGCTTTGGACAGTTGAAAATCAAATAGCCCGTGCTTAAGCAGGCTGTGGCTCCTAACCAACGAAAGAACCACTTCAGTAGAAAACCCCTATATGTAACCTACAGAAGGTACACTTCCTTGACCACTTGACCGAAGACATCTTTTTAGAGCAGATGGAACATGCCTAAGTAAGTCAGGAGTAAATCTGTTTATCTCAAACCTTTTCTATATCTTGGCTCATCTGCTCCCACCATCAAAAACTCGACAACAGGAGATAAAACATCAGGAAGCCACAACTCATCCCGTTAGCAAGAGCAAAGGAGAAGCACCTAATGTTCCCCCAGCGAAAGACAAGAGACGAGGATGTAAAACACAGTTCCAGCTCTCCTTCCTCTCTGGCCACACCATTGCCATCCCCCTCACTCATCAGTTCCCCCTCCTCTTCCCCTCTGGAGTTCATAGATTTTAGAGAGCAGAGGAAGGAGCCAGTCACTGCTAGTCAACCTCCTGCTTTCACGACAGTGATCCCGATTCTGAAACCACGTCCACTCTCCCACTCACCTCCTGTCTCCCCTACCCCAATTCCTCCACAACCAGTTCTCAGTCCAGGCCATTAGCCTGTCACAACACATATGCCACTATGGTGCTGCCAAGCTCCACCTCCCACAAGTAATAACATTTCCACTTGCTGATATCTGCTGGGTCCTGGTTTCAAGGATGATAGTACCCTTGAATGCTCCCAGGATGAACTGGGACCCAGTGGGCAAACAGTAGTTTCCACTATTCCTGTGATAACAACTAACAGGTGAAAGCTATGCACCCTGCTCAGTAATAGCGGCTTGTTAGCTGAATTGGTAGAGCATCAGTCTCCCATGTGGGAGACCAGGGTTCGAATCCCCCAGGGAACGAAAATTAACACCTACCAGTTGGGTCCTTAGGCAAGACCCTTAACACTATTGCCGAACCATTGTAAGTCACTTTGGATTAAAGCGTCAGCTAAATGATTGTAATGTAATACAACTCAAATAATCTGCTAACAGTCCCTTGCCATACTCAGTGTCCTCCCACTACTTTGATAGAGGTATTAAATATAAGATCTCTTAGCAACAAGTAATTTTATTAATGATTTAATCAGCACCAATAATATTGATTTTATGCTTTAATCTGAAACATGGCTAAACAATAGTAACAGTGCTCCAGTTCTCATTGAATCATCCCCCTCAGAAGAGGAGGAGGTGTTGCTGCTATATTTAAAAACTCATTCCAGTGCAGTTATCATGTGGTGACTTTAAATCCTTTGAGTATTTTTGTTTTGAGCTCAAAGGAACACAGATAATCTTATTGATAATAATCTACAGGCCTCCAGGTTCATGTACTGATTTTTTAGATACCTTGACTGATCTTTTCTCTAGTATCTCAATAGATTTTGACCACATTGTCCTAACCGGTGACTTCAATATTCACATTTGATAATCCTAATAACAAGTTTACACAAGAATTCTGTGGAGTTCTGAAAACATTTGACTTGTTGCAACATGTGAAAGGATCCACACACACTCAAGGACATACACTGGATCTAGTTTTAATGAAGGATGTTGATGTTACAAACACTGTTGTCAAGAATGTGGGCCTCTCTGACCATTTCTGTTTTTTGTTGTTGGTTTGATATGTTGGTTTTACCTGTTACCCATAACACCTCAGTTGTTTAAAAAAAAGTCTTTATGGAAGCTATGGATATTTGAGTAAGTCTAACATCAGATTGTGTTGACTCACTTCTTGATAATTTTAATTGTAAAACCTTTGAACTTCTTGACACCATTGCACCTGTAAAACTCAAATTTATCTCTGGCTTCCAAAAAGCTCTATGGAGATACACCCCTTCTGTTATTAGTCAGAAAAGGGAGTGTAGGAAAGCTGAACGTAAATGGAGGAAAAGTAATCTTCTGACTCATTATGAACTTTTTATAGAGAAAGGCTTTGCAACAACTGAATTAAATAAGGCAAGACAAGCCTTTTTCTCTAAAGTCATAAATGGCTATATCAATAATTTCCGTGTTCTGTTTGCCACTGTTGATAAGCTAACCAATCTCCCAACACAATGAACCCCCGAATTCCTATCTTAAAGTTAATGTAATGAATTTGCATCCTTTTTCAATTAAAAAAATCAAAAGTCTCTGACTGGCCGTATATTCTTCCATGTCAAATAATGTAACCAGACCTCTGTTGCAGCCATACAGATACATTCTGGCTAGAATGTCAACATTCAGTGCTATCAGTCTTCAACCACTGGAAGACATACGTAGTAATGTCTTTAGGTTCCGCTACTTCCAGTCTCGACACCCTGCCAACCAGTTTCTTCAAAAAGGTTCTCGGTTGCTTGGAAATTGATGTGCTGAAATTTGTTAACAGTTCGCGGCTACCTGGGATTTTTCCAAAATCACTGAAAACTGCAGTTGTTAAGCCCCTTCTAAAGACAAGCAACCTGGACCTTCCATATTAAATAACTATAGGCCAGTCTCTAATCTTACTTTTATTGGGAAGATTATTGAAAAAGCAGTCTCAATTCAGTTGAACAACTTTTTAAACATAAACAGCCTTCTGAACACATTTCAGTCAGGCTTTAGACAACATCACAGCACTGAGATCGCATTGACAAAGGTATTAAATGACATTTGTGTCAATTCAGACCTAGGTAAAACATCAGTTCTGGTGCTGCTTGATCTCGGTGCAGTTTTTGATACCGTGGACCATAAAATCTTCCTTGACAGACTGGAAAAGTCGGTGGGATTATCAGGCACAGTTCTCAATTGGTTCAGATCGTACCCTGAAGGTAGGGGCAATGTTGTTTCCATTGGTGATCATAAATCTAACCAGATCACCATGACATGGGGAGTCCCCCAGCTGTATATGCTCCCCCTGGGTCAGGTCAAACATGACAATAATGTTGCCTATCATAGTTACGCAGACGACACTCAGATCTATTTAGTTCTGTCACCGAGTGACTATGGTCCCTTAGACTCACTCAGCCAGTGCTTAGAGCATGTAAACTGCTGGATGCAATTAAACTTCCTTCAGTTAAACAAAGACAAAACTGAAGTTATTGTTTTTGGCAACAAGAAGGAAAGAGCGGAAGTTACTGACCTGCTTGGGTCTAGAGGTATAAAGACAAAAACTCAAGTTATGAATCTTGGTGTCATAATTGACTCAGACCTGAACTTCACCAGTCACATCAAGGCAATAACCAAATCAGCTTTTTTTTTTCATCTGAAACAAATAGCAAGACTCAGAGGTCTCATGTCCAGACAGGATTTAGAGAAACTTATTCATCATGCTTTCATCTTCGGCAAGCTGGACTATTGTAACAGTCTTTTGTCTGGTCTTCCCAAAAAGACTATAAGACAATTTCAGCTGATTCAGAATGCTGCTGCCATAGTTTTAACAAGAACCAGGAGAACAGAGCGCATCACTCCTGTACTTTACACTGGCTACTAGTTACCAACAGAATCAACTTTAAAGTGCCACTGCTAGTCTATAAATCAC
Organism: Rhadinocentrus ornatus; assembly: GCA_037177495.1. Lineage (NCBI taxonomy): Eukaryota > Metazoa > Chordata > Actinopteri > Atheriniformes > Melanotaeniidae > Rhadinocentrus > Rhadinocentrus ornatus. Next base: position 1,434,903 of record JBAMHW010000003.1, on the reverse strand, counting down.
TCAATAGTATGGGGCCAAAATACATGTCTGCTCTTCTTGAAGTATACAAGCCCAGCAGGGCTCTTAGATCCTTAGGAAGCAGGCAGCTGGCAGTACCCCAGGTCAGAACCAAACAGGGTGAAGCTGCTTTCAGCTACTATGCGGCATACAGATGGAACCAGCTTTTTGATGACCTTAAATATGCCTCAACTTTAACCACCTTCAAATCTCAGCTGAAAACTTTACTGCTTTCCTGTGCCTTTTGATTGGTTTCACTTTGTGCACTGTATAGCTTTTCTTTTATTTTCTTTTTTTTTATTATATGTATTTTATCTTTTTTAATCTTTTACTTATTGTATTTTTTTTATTTCATTAATTTATTTTTATTTTTTTGTTGTTTCTGTAAAGCACTTTGAATTGCCTTAGAGCATGAACTGTTGCTTTGCTTTGTTATGCTTTGCTTAGTTAAATTATGCTAGCTTGACGTTTTTCTCATAGTTTGGTTACTCTGATGTCGTATCATGCTAATTGTAAAATTTTGCATTACATTTAACATTCTCGTGTTACAGCACAAATTTAGCATTTAGCATTATCATGCAATTCTCTCTTTCAGCTACAGTTGTTGTAACAATGGTTACATAATGCAGTGTAATCATTTGAGTTATTTCAGGTTAACTCAATTCACAAGTTATAGTTTTATCTTTAGTCCTTATCTTTATATTTTTATATAATTATTATAGTTTTCACCTGTTTTAAGTATCAGTATATTATGTCCAACTCGCATAATTAAAATTGCGAGTACAATAGCCCCAGTACAATAACCATTCCTCTCTGATTTTGATGCATTTAATTATCATTTTAGGTATTCATGAATGCTTTAATTAAATTATTCATTTAGTTATGCATCCCTAAGATTAAGACTAAGTATGGTGTGTAATCTTGCCTGGCACAAACATCCTTTTAAATTTTTCATTTTCTGGAATTAACGGAGAGCGTTTTTATGACCACCTGGGTTAAAAGTGCTGTTTCTGTGGCTTTAATGTTTTAATAAGAATATGTAGAAATTGTCTAAAAGCACTATAGATGAAACTAATTTGAAAATACTAAAAAAACATAAATAAATAAATTAATAAATAATAATCATTTTTCATTTCAACAGAATTACTTTATTTCCAAATGGAACGTTAAAGATTGCCAACGTAACCAAACGGGATGCAGCTAGCTACACGTGCATCGCTAAGAATCAGTTTGGAACAGCGAGCACAACTGGAAGTCTTCTTGTCACTGGTAAGCACTGCTCTTTTCCAACCAAAGCTGCAAAACACCTAAGCAAATTAGCCAATGTTTATTGTTCTACCTCTGATTCATTATACCACGACTGACAAGGTATGCTTGTGCTCCATTTTCAGTGATAACAAGTGAGACTTGTCTGTTACGATTTACAGTATTCCTTGTAAACAAATGGTTTGTTGTTGTTTAGTTTGTGATTTTGTGGGCCATTGTGAAGGTTTTAGCCTGCTGACTCCCAATTTGGTAGTCATAACAGAAAAAGATACTTAAACACATTGGCACTAATTTTATGTCTTCAGACAAATTATTAAGCTCTTCTCATGTAACTTCTATTAAATTAAATCCCCAGTGTACAAGATTAACTGACATCTAGTGACATAACGAAATATCCGCCACTATATACACTGCTCAAAAAATAAAGGGACCACACAATGTACAAACACAATGTAACTCCAAGTCAATCACACTTCTGTGAAATCAACTGTCCGCTTAGGAAGCAACACCAATTGACAATACCTTTCACATGCTTTTTTGCAACTGGAATAGACAACAGGTGGAAGTTATAGGCAATTAGCAAGACACCCCCAATAAAGGACTGGTTCTGCAGGTGTCATGGAATCATGGAATCTATGGAATCTTGCTGGACCCAACCGGAGGGGACAGAAAAGGAAAGAAGACAGCAAAAAGAAGCTAAAGGGAAAGCAGAAAGA
>JBAMHW010000003.1:1205941-1221201 GCA_037177495.1 Rhadinocentrus ornatus | reverse complement strand
GGCGGTATCATTGGTATCAGCCGTATGGACATAACGGCGGTATCATTGGTATCAGCCGTATGGAAGTAACGGTGGTGTCATTGGTATCAGCCTTATGGATGTATCAGCAGTATCATTGGTGTCAGCCGTATGGACGTAAAGGCGGTATTATTGGTATCAGCCATATGGATGTATCGGCGGTATCATTGGTATCAGCTGTATCAGCGTATCGGCAGTATCATTGGTATCAGCCGTATGGATGTCTTGGCGGTATCATTGGTATTAGCAGTATGGATGTGTCTGCGGTATCATTGGTATCAGCCGTATGGAAGTAACGGTGGTGTCATTGGTATAGCCGTATGGATGTATCGGCGGTATCATTGGTATCAGCCTTATGGATGTATCAGCAGTATCATTGGTATCAGCCGTATGGACGTAAAGGCGGTATTATTGGTATCAGCCGTATGGATGTGTCGGCGGTATCATTGGTATCAGCCAAATGGAAGTAACGGTGGTGTCATTGGTATAGCCGTATGGATGTATAGCCGGTATCATTGGTATCAGCCGTATGGACGTAAAGGCGGTGTCATTGGTATCAGCCATATGGATGTATCGGCGGTATCATTGGTATCAGCCGTATGGACATATCAGTGGTATTAGTATCAGTCGTAAGGACGTATCAGTGGTATTGAATGAGTGGTATGAACGCATCGGACATATGGGTGGTATAGGCCATATAGCCGTATCTGCCGTAACGCTGGTATCGGCATACTGGCTGTTTTGGCGTATACAGCCATGTCCTTGGGATCGGCTGTGGTATTGCTTTTTTTGCCGTCATTCTGCTGTTGACCAGCAGATCCACGGAGGGTTTAGGTTGTAAAATCCAGCATCTCTGAACCTGCTAACTTTGTTAGCTGCTACAGAACTCACCTAAGCTAGCTCCTCATCACTGGTTCGCCACTAACGCCAGCCCTAGTACGGATTGAAACCTGAAAGTGAATTAGTTCATGGTGGGACTGTAAAAGTTCCTTTTAATGTGTGAACTGAACTTTGAACCAGTTCCTGTGATCTTGCTCAACGCTGTGGCTAACGTTAGCCAACTTTAGACAAGCGTTTAGGATTATGTCACATCATCACTGCAACTATTGAACCAGTTCCCTGACGTCATGACGACCACAAACACTGGTGAAAATCCTCTGCTGTTATGTGAGTAATCATCTGAGATCCCAGAAGAGCTGGTCAACGTTTTTAACTACTTGAAGCAATCAGGTTTACTTCAGTTCTCATAGTAGAAGTGTGAGTTTGATGGCGTAAAGAACAATGCAACAGCCCAATTAATCTTCCTTCAGGTTTCTGAAGTGGAGCACTTTGCAGACATCCCAGAAGTTCTCAGTGTTCGTCTTTAAGTATTATAGAGACCATTCATAAACTCCATTTGCTCAGGATTCGCTGTTTAAAATGAAATTATTTCCCGTCTAAGAGACAGAAATCTGAAGCCACTGAAAACAGAAAAGCGAGTCATGTCCACGATGGACATGCTCATCATCTTCATCCGTCACATGTTGAGTCATGGTAATCTTTCACAATCTGCCTTCAGGTTTTACTGCTCTCATCAGAACTTCTGCAGTTTTAAGCTTCGTGTTCTTCTTCATCACCTTTAAATCTGCAGAAACGTCTGTTTCTCCTTTTTGAACATGTTGAGTTGAGAAGATTTTTTTGCTCTCTTTCTTAATATGCTGGGAAATAAAATAAACCCTAAATTCTTTAAATTCTCATCTTCCGCATCTTTTCTCTGAATTAACTGAAGTCCCTTTGATTGGAGATGGTTGTGGGAAATAGGATGCATGAAAAGAAGCTGTTTTTCCAGAATTTAAGGAGCTTCTTCAGTGCTGTGATGTTACTCTGTGAGCAGGGCTGAGTTTGGGGGGTGGGCGGAGGGTCAGCTGTGCTGCTGAAAGGCTGCTCACCAGCTGTCCGAGCGGCTGATCCGCACCAGCAGGCGTGTGCAGGAATCCAACAGCCTCACAGCTGAATCTGGCTTCTTACTCTACCCACCGACCAGGAAATGGAAGCTGTGCTGGTTTCACTGGTGGGCTGCAGCATAAAAACCAGTATGTGACCTGGACATCTGAAGAGTCCAGAGGACGGGTGCTGAGCGTCATTCGACCCTATGGGGGGGTCGGCTGGGGGCTCCACAGGCCTGCATCCCAACAGGTGCTGAGTGTGTTGGTGTCTGAGGGTGAATGGCCTCTTTGTTTCACAGGATTCACCCTGGAGGGGGCGGAGCTACGTGTGTGTGTGTGGGGGGGGGGGTTATTCCAGGTCTGCATGGTGTCTGCTGTAACTAAGACGGTTGCATTCGTGGCCTGCGTGAGCTGCTGGGACATTCAGAGCGTTTTTTATGTTCTTACTGGAAGTTTTCCAGACTTTCAGTCCCAATTGGACCAGAAAGCTGCGGAGGTGCTGGTGCTTTTATTTCTAGTAGAATAGGTTCCTGCAACGCCCTGCTCTCTGCTCTTCCCATAAAGTCCGTTTCCAACCAATTTCAGGATTGATTTTAAGCTTCTTTTAGTGGTTTATAAATGTCTTGGGCCTTCTTATTTATTGGATCTTCTTTTAAGTCATGAACCCTCACAGAGGTCCTCTGGTACCGGCCTTTTAATTGTTCCAGGGGTGAGGACCAAGATCTCCGGCGAGGCCTCTTTCCATCGTTACGGTCCTCTTCTGTAGACCAGTCTGCCAGAGGACCTCAGGGCTTTTATTTATTCATTCGTTCATTCGTTCATTCATTCATTCGTTCGTTCGTTCGTTCGTTCGTTCGTTCGTTCGTTCGTTCGTTCGTTCGTTCGTTCGTTCGTTCATTCTTAGCTGTTCTTATTGTTTCTTAAGGTTATTTAATCTTCGTTTTAACTCCAGTGTTTCCTGATGGGGATCCTCTACGCCGTGGGTTTTGCCTGCTCGGTCTGGGGGCTGTTGCCACGGTGATCATCCTTGTCTGGGTGGCTGGGGCCCTGCACTGCAGCCTTATGGCTGTGGTGTGGGCCCCAGTCTGTCCTGATGGGGTGGTTGTCATTGCTGAACATGGATGGACTGGCTCCTGGTGTGGAAGGATCCCCATGACATTGTTTCCTCACAGCAGCATCAAGCCAGATGTTAGAAATTAGAGTCATGTTTCTACGGATTGGGAGCCAGTTGGTTCATTGACCAATTGAGAAAGCTTATTAGAACATAATAATGGCAAAAATATGAAACCAAAAGGTAAAAAAAATTAAAATCAAACCAATACAACAAAATGTCCTTTTTAAAGGAGTGGGAGGAAGTATAAACTAATGTAATCCCCCCCAGTAAATCATATATACACTGCCTCCCAAAGAACATGTTGCCACCAAAACAAGCTCACCCTCTTATATCTGGTTGCATTTCCTTCATCTCTGATATAACAACTCTATTTATATTTTTTATATATATATATGTGTGTGTGTGTATAATAACTATTTAAATAAATTACCCAGCAGTTTTTAATGGTTGATGGGAAATTTACACGAGACAAAAAGGTGGATCAGGATTTCAGCCTCAAACTAAAATGTCTCAAAGTTTCTCCTGATTAGTTTTATCTTCTTGTTTCTCTGTTATGAAGAATAACAATAAATTGGTTTAAAAAATGATTAAAAACAACCTCTCATGTCTCCTTGGTGGTCTCCAGCTCCAGATCTCCTGGTGAGAGAAAACCAGTTACCTCATATCAGCAAATATTCCACCTTTCAGCATAGTTTCAGTGTCTAGCCGACGTGTTCTAGACGTGAAATCCAGTTTAGCTGTTCGAATGAGGACGAGATGAAGGATTTATACTGAATGTTGCTCCAGTTACTAGTTATTCTACAGGCAGCTGCAGCAGCACGACGGAGAGCTCGGTGGTCTGACGTTATTTTAGCTAAAACCGCGTTCACATCCACCTGCTGCGTTTAAGGTCATCAGTTCATCTCAGTAATTTGAACCTGAATGCATCATATGAAGCATCACCTCTATTTGTGGAGTCCAGGTAACTTCTGCGGACTCAGATCAGCCCAGAAAACTCTAGTTTATGCACATCAGCAACGACGCTTTAAATAATCGTAATAAAAAAGATGCATTAGTAAAACTGAACATACAACCAGAAACTGGCAGAACTTCAGTCTCATTCCCGCCATGATCACAGCCCGTTTTCTTTTAAAATGCATCATCAGTCACAACTATGAGCTCATGATTAGTTGCACAAATCAAAACTACGACAGCAACGAGATTGCTGCTGCAGGACAGGAAACTGGCGTATCTCCGGTGGTCCAGTTTGGTTTTTGTCAGCCACATGCAGCCCACCAGCAAGCTGCTGGGCGGATGTAAAGCAACCCACAACTGTGGTTCAGCGACACAATGAGCAAAGTTTGCTTTTCTTGTGCAAGCTTGTGAGAGGAAGCTTTGAAGAAACTTATCTCTGTAAGAATCACAAACAGGAAGTGAAAATACAAGGGAAGGAAATGTCATTTAAACCAAAAAGCCTCATCTTCCCTCCCTAAAATATTTTCTTTCTGACCAATTTAATTTATTAAGATTTGTAAAAGAACAAACTGAGAATCTGATGACTTAAATGTGCAACTTGGTGGCAGTTTGTGTCAGGATGAAACGCTGTTTGGCATTGGAAGCTTGTAGAGAAACGTCCAGGGTCACATAACAGGTCCATTTCTCTGCTTTCTGTTTTAGAGCAAGCTAGCCAAAGCTCTGTACGACAACACGGCCGAGTGCGCAGATGAACTTGGCTTCAGAAAGGGCGACATCGTTACGGTGGTGGATCAGAACGTGGCCGGCACCAGCGGGTGGTGGATGTGCTCACTGTATGGACACCATGGCCTGGCCCCTGCAAACAGACTGAAGCTCTTACCACAAACCGGAACCACTGCAGCCTCCTTAAGTCTGGTTGCAGAAAAATCCACATTAACTCATGCCAGGAGTGATGACAATGTGCAAAATATCTACCAGATCCCCAGTGTGCCCCGACTCACCAGCAGCCCAGCTTATGAATGCATGAACGTGATCTACAAGGCCCCATCCACTCCTGTATCAGCACCAAAGAGTCCAGTCCAATCAGCACTTCAGCACAGCCCAGATGGACACGAAGCAAACAAGGTAGAAACTATTTTTCTCTTTTATTATTTTTTTCTGTGTGTTTTTGGAAAACAGCTAAATGCAGCTGTTGGTGGGTTATTTGCTCTGAGGTCAAAGTTGCGCCTCTGTCTCGGGAAGTGTAAACTCTTGTGATTAGAGCGGTAGACTTCTGCAGAAATGCAACGCTGTGAAACTCCTGCTGGCAAAAGAGCTTGCAGATGGGACCAGGGGCCTCTCTGTAGCGACAGGCATGTAGCAGCGGGGTCTTTATGGTCCCGTAAAAAACAAACAGACAGACTTCAGACGCTTATAACTGCAAACAGCAACCCCTGCCGCCGGGGACCCCAGAATCACACAAGCATGGGTACAGCCCATGTTGGGAAGAAATATACCCACATGTTCATCATTTCCTCTCCTGCTGCAGGGGAGTCCTGTTCCCCTCCACAGTAGCCACCTTATGTCCACTGAGCAGCATGGTTTCTGTTACAAGAGCCGTGTTAATTGGCAAAGTGTATGCATAATAGGCTTGTCAACAGGCTTCAGAACAAATACTGTCCCCACAAATGAGCAATTACAGAGATCAGTGAGGTAGATGCATCTTTGATCCGAGCACTCAACCTCAGTATTACCGCTTGTCGTCATGTCTGCAGCTCTCATTCTTCAACATGACATCCAGCCCAAAAGGGGAGGTCTATGATGTCCCGTACCAACAAAAACGAGCTTCTCTGTTCGCTGTGAGCACACATTCGCATCAAAGTTACTTACTCTTCAGTTACTGTTTGCATGCCTTCATGGTTTTTCATTGTTCTCTTTACAGGAATCCACAACTCCCAAACAAATGACCCGGAATACATCAATGATTCAAACTTCAGACCTGGAGAAGAGATTTGACTGTCCAGAAAGTTTTACATGCAGCAGCCCAGGAGAGGCTTATGTAAGTTTTAGATGCTTTGAAGAATTAATTAATCAAACCATTTCTGAATAAATACATTCTTTCTTCTGGTATTTTTTACATATTCACCTGACTTACCCTCTTCTTGATGAGATCTATTTTGCTGCCTCCTGCCTGACATACCAAGATTTCTTCACAACTAGAAGGAATGTTTGTATAATTCAGGCCTGAAAATAAATCTGAGAAATGTGAGATGAATACAGAAGTGTCAGAATCATAATATGCATTACTTTGTCACAATAAATTCAGTAAAGTAATCCTAGGGATGAGTAAAGTAATCCTAGAAATGAGAACAGTAATCCTAGGGATAAGTAAGGTAATCCTAGGGATAAGTAAGGTAATCCTAGGAATGAGTAAAATAGTCATAGGAGTGAATAAAGAAATCCTAGGAGTGAGTTAAGTAGTCTTAGGGATCAGTAAAGTAGTCCTAGGAATGAGTAAAATAGTCATAGGAATGAGTAAAGTAATCCTAGGGATGAGTAAAGTAGTCCTAGGGAAGAGGAAAGTAGTCCTAGGCATAAGTAAAATAGTCCTAGGAGTGAGTCGAGTGATCCTAGGGAAGAGGAAAGTAGTCCTAGGGAGGAAGAAAGTAGTCCTAGGCATAAGTAAAATAGTCCTAGGAGTGAGTCGAGTGATCCTAGGGAAGAGGAAAGTAGTCACAGGCATGAGTAAAATAGTCTTAGGGATGAATAAAATAGTCCTAGGATTGAGTAAAATAGTCCTAGGAGTGAGAAAAGTAATCCTATGAATGACTAAAGTAGTCGTAGGCAGGACTAAAGTAAAATAGTCATAGGAATGAGTAAAGTAATCCTAGGGATGAGTAAAGTAGTCCTAGGGAAGAGGAAAGTAGTCATAGGCATGAGAAAAAAATAGTCCTAGGGATGAGTAAAGTAGTCCTAGGGATGAGTAAAATAGTCCTAGGGATGAGTAAAATAGTCCTAGTAATGAGTAAAGCAGTCCTAGGGATGAGTACAGTAATCCTAGGGATGAGTAAAATGGTCCTACAGATGAGTAAAATAGTGCTAGGAGTGAGTAAAGTGATCCTAGGGATGAGTAAAGTAGTCCAAAGAATGAGTAAAGTAATCCTTGGGATGAGTGAAGTAGTCCTAGGGAAGAGCAAAATAGTCCAAGGAGTGAGTAAAGTAATCCTTGGGATAAGTAAAGTAGTCCTAGGGTTGAGTAAAGTAATCCTAGGGATGAATAAAGTAGTCATCCGGATGAGTAAAATAGTCCTAGGTATGAGTGAAATAGTCCTATGTATGAGTAATGTAGTCCTAGGGATGAGTAAAATAGTGCTAGGAGTGAGTAAAGTAATCCTAGGGTTGACTAAAGCACTCCAAGGAATGAGTAAAGTAATCCTAGGGATGAGTAATGTAGTCCAAGGGATGAGTAAAGTAATCAAGGTAATGAGTAAAGTAATCCTAGGGATGAGTAAAGTAGTCCTAGGGATGAGTAAAATAGTCCTAGGAGTGAGTAAAGTAGTCCTAGGGATGAGTAAAGTAGTCCTAGGGAAGAGGAAAGAAGTCCTAGGGATGAGTAAAATAGTCATAGGGATGAGTAAAGTAATCCTAGGGATGACTAAAAATGTAAATAGTAAAATAGTCCTAGGGATTAGTAAAGTAGTCCTAGGGATGAGTAAAATAGTCCTAGGAATGGGTAAATTAATCGTAGGGATGAGTAAAGTAGTCCTAGGGATGAGTAAAGTAGTCCTAGAGTTGAGTAAAGTAGTCCTAGGGATGAGTAAAATAGTCCTAGGAGTGAGTAAAGTAATCCTAGGGATGAGTAAAGTAATCCTAGGGATGAGTAAAGTAGTCCTAGGGAAGAGGAAAGTAATCCTAGGAATGAGTAAATTAATCCTAGTGATGAGTAAAGTAATCCTAGGGACGAGTAAAGTAGTCCTAGGAATAAGCAAAGTAGTCCTAGGGAAGAGTAAAATAGTCCAAGGAGTGAGTAAAGCAGTCCTAGGGAGGAGTAAAGTAGACCTTGGAATGAGTAAATAAATCCTAGGGATGAGTAAAGTAGTCCTAGGGTTTAGTAAAGTACTCCTATGGATGAGTAAAGTAATCATAGGGATGAGTAATGTAGTCCTAGGGATGAGTAAAGTAATCATAGGAATGAGTAAAGTAATCCTTGGGATGACTAAAGTAGTCCTAGGGAAGAGGAAAGTAGTCCTTGGGATGAGTAAAATAGTCCTAAGAGTGAGTAAAGTAGCCCGAGGGATGAGTAAAATAGTCCTAAGAGTGAGTAAAGTAGTCCGAGGGATGAGTAAGGTAGTCCTAGGGATGAGTAAAGTAATCCTAGGGATGAGTAAAGCAATCCTTGGGATGAGGAAAGTAGTCCTAGGGATGAGTAAAATAGTCCTAGGAATGAGTAAAGTAGTCCTAGGGATGAGTAAATTAATCATAGGGATGAGTAAAGTAATCCAAGGAATGAGTAAAGCAATCCTTGGGATGAGGAAAGTAGTCCTAGGGATGAGTAAAATAGTCCTAGGAGTGAGTAAAGTAGTGCTAGGGATGAGTAAAGTAGTCCTAGGGATGAGTAAAATTGTGCTAGGAGTGAGTTAAGTAGTCCTAGGGTTGAGTAAAGTACTCCTAGGGATGAGTAAAGTAATCCTAGGGATGAGCAATGTAGTCCTAGGGATGAGTAGAGTAATAATAGGAATGAGTAATGTAATCCTAGGGATGAGTAAAGTAGTCCTAGTCAACAGGAAAGTAGTCCTAGGGATGAGTAAGATAGTCCTAGGAGTGAGTAAAGCAGTCCTAGGGAGGAGTAAAGTAGACCTTGGAATGAGTAAATAAATCCTAGGGATGAGTAAAGTAGTCCTAGGGAAGAGTAAAGTAGTTCTAAGGATGAGTAAGATAGTCCTAGGAGTGAGTAAAGTAGTCCTAGGGAGGAGTAAGATAGTCCTAGGAGTGAGTAAAGTAGTCCTAGGGAGGAGTAAAGTAGACCTTGGAATGAGTAAATAAATCCTAGGGATAAGTAAAGTAGTCCTAGGGAAGAGGAAAGTACTTTTAGGGATGAGTAAGATAGTCCTAGGAGTGAGTAAAGTAGTCCTAGAGATGAGTGAAGTAGTCCTAGGGATGAGTAAAATAGTCCTAGGAGTGAGTAAAGTAATCCTAGGAATGAGTAAAATAATATCTGATGAGGAACTGTGCTACAGTAGAAGGTAAAAGTGAACCTGAGCAGGTTTTCAGGTGTTTAATAGAGGTGTTACACAGGTAAATATCTCAGGACACCTCTATCAATGGTCAGAGTCAGGTGGATCCAGGGATAGAACCCACATTCACCTTAGAAACACCATGAGGTTCCAGAAAGAAGTGAAGCACAAGATAGTCTATGATAGCAAGGGTGAATCCTTCACTATAGCTGTTTCAGGGTCTGCACGCTTCGAAGTGTAGATTCTTCGACTACATACGTCATCGTGGTGCCAAGCACTGTCCCATTTTGAAGGAGCCTCCGAATCCACCCTACAAATCCTTACTTAGTTTGGCCTCAAGTGAAGGCTGCTGGTGATGCATCCTTTGCAGCGTCTTTTCTCCCAGAATTCACTGCGCACAAGACAATGGCGAATGAGCACCCAAGCTCAGAAGAGTACAGTTTTTTTAACCACACTTTAGTAGAAACATGACAGAACCAAGTACATTAAGAACACATGTGTTAAACGGTAAATATTAGTAATATTTGATATTTGTGGACTTTCAATGGGTTAATGAAGTGTCTACCGGCTGGATAACAACAGAACTTCAGACTAATAATGTTTTTTACATTATTACTAATTTTAGAGGTTTAAGTGACTCACAGTCCTTCGTTGATGCTATGGAAAATTCTTGTTGGCTAGGTAGGCTGTCCCATTTCACGAACGTGAAGCAGACTTCAGAGTGTGCAGACCCTGATTTGAGACACAGCTTATAAAATCTCCTTCATCTCCATGGAAACCAGCAGGACCTTCTTGATTCATTTTAAGAGTTTTTAGAGCTGGAATCAAACTTTTCACCACAAACAGCAACAGTAAGAACTGGTTTCTGGTTCTGGCTGCTAGCTCCCAGAGTTTCTGTCCCACAATGATGAGAAAGGCCGACATCTAGACATGGCTCAGTGGGTAGAGTGGTTCTCCTGTCGTCTGAGGGTTGCCGGTTCGATCTTGGCCCGGAGTGCTCATGTCAAGGTGTCCCTGAGCAAGACATAGGGTAAAAGCACTGTATAAGTACAGACCATTTACCATCTTTGGAACCAGCAGAGTCTCTGCTGTCATGTGACTCCTAGTTTGTGTGGAGAAATGATCAGAAGCTCTAAAGTGGACAGAGACGTTCTCATGGTTTCTACATTCCCATATACCTGCTGGGGTTGGATGCCGGTGCTTAGTAGAGTCTTTTGGCTGAGTTTCTCCTGTCATGTTGCTATGCTACATGTTAGCATTGCTGCTTCCTAGTACTGGACTGTAGAGTTTAATGTTGATCCTTGTACGGGGGTCTTGGTAAGAAGAGGCTGGTATGTTCATTGAATCATAGGAGCAAACCGTTTCATTTCGTTTGCAGGTGTATGCGGTTCCACCACCACTGACTCAGGATCCAAACTACGACGTCCCTGTTCCCTCAGCTGCAGAATGCCACCGGAAAGTGATTGGTGGATACAGCACCCTGCCAAATCCTCGCAAGCCTGATATGATCTACGATGTGCCAGCAGGTTTAGAGAAACCAAGTTCACACCAAAACTCTTACGACACATTGCCCTCCGGAGCCACTGGTGGCCAGCTCTATGACACTTTACCTATTCAAAGACGCAATCAAGCCTCCTTACATTATGATATCCCCAAATCCAACTCTATTGACATATCAAGTTCACCCAAAGTTTTACCACAAGCCCCTCTTCACAACAAACCCCCACAGGCTTCAGAAAAGTTGGTCTATGATGTGCTACACAAAGAAGAACTTTTCCCCCCAAACAGAAGTGAACCCTCTGGGGATCATAAACCTCTGGAGTTTAGAGGAGACCCAAGCAATAATTTGAAAATGAAGAGGGTGTGCAGGCAGCGGATGAAGGACTTTCTGACCTCTGCACCTTTTCATGATCTTCCAGAACATAAGTACTTGGTGTTGCAGGAGGATGAGCGAGATAGAGCTCCATGTCTCTCTGCAGCAGACAATCAAAGGATCAGCACGGCGTCCAGCTCTTCCACCAGCTCATGTGACTCTCTTCCCCTCAGCTCGTCTTCCCCGGAGCCTCATCGGGAAGTGACGCTCAGTCAGGATGAGGCCTGCCGCAAACTCTTGGACCTGCAGGAGTCTGTTTGCAGGGCTGTGCCCCAACTCATGGACTTTGTCAGCAGTAACTGGAGGTGTAAAGACCATCTGGAGAAACACTGCAACAAGATAAAAGAGGCAGCGGAGGGGATTGCTTCCTCTCTGATGTGTTTCCTAAATTTTTCCCTTGATGTTAAAGGCAATGCACGCCGTTTAAACGATGCCAACCTGCAGAGAAGGCTGAAAAAACAGCTCTCCATCATAGAGGACTCTAATACGATCCTACAACAAACAGTGAGTGACCTGAACACAGCAGGCTGGCTCCTCAGTGTGCTCTGTCAGGAGCCAGGCAGGGTCCAGACACCAGATCAGCTGGATCGCTTTGTTATGGTGGCACGCACTGTTCCGGACAACGTCAAGCGCCTTGTGTCCATCATCCACGCCAATGCAAAGCTGCTGTTTAAAGCACCAAAAGATCCTGAGTCCGTCAGCACCAAAAGTCCTGCAGGGACACAGAAAGGTCCCGATACAACTAAACAAGGAGGGGACGTAGTCAAGGACGACGACGACTACGTAGAGCTACAGGTGAGAACTTCTGGTGCTTTCAGACATCATAGAGAATATCGGTTACCATAGTAACACAACTTTATATTTTTTAACGGAGGAAAGACAAAAAATTATAATGATTATGATGTTGCTTTTTATTTTTAGACTAAAGAGAAGGAAAGGAAGCAGGAGGAAGAGCAGAGGGAACCAAAAGATAACAGGACACCAACCTCTGAATCTGTAAGCAACAAAACACCAAAACACCTCTACGTCTGAAGGCCCGTTTACGCTTCAGGTGTCATACATCGCTGTCCTCATACTTCCATGTGTCTTCCATGAGTCTTCCCTGAGTCAGTTCCTCCACTAGTGGGCAGTACCGCCGGCTAATCCGCTCAGCCCTGCCCCCGTGATTTCCGGTGGTATTGCCCCGTCTTCTGCGTCAGGCGACGGATAGCTGAGCTCCCTGAAAACAAACCAAATTATTCGCGGAACCGACGGAGGAATGTGTCGGACATCTGCGTATCCGTCTTGTGTGTCGAGCATCAACGGGCCTTTAGAAACAAGCCAAGAATGTCGAATGCTTTGTAGTCAGAAGTAGACGGGAAAGACCAGAGAACACACTACTCCCATAAAACAATATTCAACTTTCAGGTGAAATAAATAGAAAATGTAAAAATCGAATGCTGTGTATCGTGAATGTGGGACTTCTAAGTAGAATCGTGTGACGGTAATTCACTCATCTCAAACTAAACCTACAGCAGTGCTGGGTAAACTCCAGCATAAATAACATGTCAGGCATGGTCCTGGTCCGATGACTGCAGGTCTTAATGCCCAAATTAGATTTTTTTTAATCCACATATTATCATTGCATCATTTCAATGTGACCTTTAGCCCACTAAGTGAGAATGGTCCATGGCCCTGCATGTGCAGAGGAAACCACGACGTCATGCAGAGCGTCATGTTTACAGAAGTAAATATGGAGGCTGCACGTGTTAGTGTATCAGTATTTCCACAGTTGGAAACGACAGATTTATGCCCGGCTGATGAATTGGCTTGGAGTTGTCACCCCAAATACTAGTCCAACACTTTGCTTTCTTTTCCCCACTAGCGGCATCAATGTTAGCCCCCACGATCTCTCCCACCGGTGCAGAGTTGGGACGTTTCTCTCACTTCTGAGACAGTGAAATGGGATGAAATGCATCATTTCCGTTCAGGCTGAGGTCGCTTCCTCACAGATCGGATACGTATCTGATCCAGGACCACATACGCAAGCGGCCTGGGTTGGATTTAAAAATAATCAGACTTGTGTCGTTCAACTTTATCAAACATCCGATCTGAGTCACAAAAAAAATCTAGCTGCAGCGTGAATGTGAAGGGGACTGCTCAGATACAAGCTATTATTAAACTAGAACATTTACTGGTCCATTTATGGTTCTTTCTGTGTCTTTTCCTGGTTCATCATCTCATTAGAGGACAGCATGTTGTAGAAAAAACACATTGAACAGTTGAACGTGTTCATTCAGAAAATCAGAGACAGTCAAGCAATGCTCACCTGTTCAGGTTATAGTGGATTTTAGCTTCATTCTGACATCATATATGTGGCCATTTTCACCTTCTGTACTCTTCTGCACTCAGGCCAATAACCAGGTACACTCCTCCGATTCCAGCAGCACCCCAGACCATCATCAACCCCCCTCCCTGTCCGAGCACAGTCGCCTTTACTTTGGAGCTCTTCAAAAGGCCATCGGCGGGTTTGTAGGCAGCCTTCAGGACGGCCAGCCTCCAGAGAAATTCATCTCCCACAGTAAGCTGGTGATCATGGTGGGCCAGAGGCTGGTGGACACTCTGTACAGGAAAGCCCAGCGAGGAACTTCCGACCAGAGCCTCCTGTGTAAGAGTAACCACCTGTGCGCTCTCCTCAAGCAGCTGGCGGTGGCCACCAAGAAGGCCGCTCTGCACTTTCCAGATAAGCAAGCTCTGCACGAGGCCCAGGAGTTTGCAAAGGAACTGGCCCAAAGAGCACAGCACTATCGGATATCACTGGAGCTCTGAGAGTTGTGATTGGTTGGTGCTTCCCTCCCATCAGCCCCGTTCCTGTACGTTCATGTGCTCGTTTCCAGCTTTGGCTGTGGCTTTTTAAAAGTCTGATAATGAATGCTAGGGTTGACTTTTACGTCTCATCAAGACAACAGAAAGGATTTATATCTGTGCACGGTGGAGTTCCTACACAAATTTTAGAGACTGTTTTCAAACTCATTTTAAAATACAATTTGAGTGTAAAATAAAACTTTTTCTATTCTTAAGATGTTGTTCTTTTTGTTTTTGCTCTTTAATGTGAGACGTCTCCAGTGCAGCAGCTTGGTATGTTCTGCTGTTTGTAAATATCTGTATAAGTATTCATAAAAGCGTTTGTATGCATTCCCAGCGTTTGATGGGAAAAGATTGTTGGATTTTATTCTGATATTAAAATTAAAACCTGAAAACTTTGGCTGTTTTGTTAATATCCATAGAGAAACTTAGCTGGGTCATGCTGTTGGTTTTTACTCCTTTTCCTGGTTTTTGCTTTATTTTGTAGGGATTAGTGGGCGGACTTACTCAGAAACCTAATCAGGTCAGTTGTGGGAGTCTTTCTTTCGCTGCTCGCACCATGTGTGGTTCGGTGGGCCACGGGCTTCGGGGGTTTAAGTTCAGCACCGGCTGATAACACGTCTCATTTCTTTAACATTTAGTTGAAAATTTACTTGAGTTGTAAATTTGATTGTTATATTTGATTAAACCCTGCCTCCTCTCTGTTTTTGCCATGGTTTCCGAGCCGGGTCGGGACACTGCTGAAACAGAGTAATGGCTCCATTTCAGTCATGTGACTTTCGCAGGTCCACATACGTCTGCTGAGCAAAGTGGTGTCAAACAAACTAACTTACGTTGTTCAGATGTGAGACCTTGTCTGAGTATTTCCACAGTTTAGATGTAAGTTCAGCTCTAGAAATCTTAAAAATATCATAGGTCCTCCTACATTTTCCAGGAGAAACTTAGTCTCTGATCCAGTTCATGATATCTGGAACTATCTGCTGCTCCAGATCAGCTTCTGATCCGGTTCCTGATATCAGAAACACAAATCAAACTGATCTACAATCAAATGGTTCACTACCACTGTCTGTAACACCACAGCTAGCTCAGACAACCGACACCTGAAGGTAGCACAGAAGCAGCTAGCTCAGATAACCGACACCTGAAGGTAGCACAGCAGCAGCTAGCTCAGATAACCGACACCTGAAGGTAGCACAGCAGCAGCTAGCTCAGACAACCGACACCTGAAGGCAGCACAGCAGAAGCAGCTAGCTCAGACAACCGACACCTGAAGGCAACACAGCAGCAGCAGCTAGCTCAGACAACCGACACCTGAAGGC
>JBAMHW010000003.1:1167861-1177900 GCA_037177495.1 Rhadinocentrus ornatus | reverse complement strand
GTGCTGGGACAAGGCTGGATGCTGGTGATCTATAGTGCAGAATATTATCAGTAGATGCAGAGAATCAGAAGGAATCTCTGTGTGCTGGGACAAGGCTGGATGCTGGTGATCTATAGTGCAGAATATTATCAGTAGATGCAGAGAATCAGAAGGAATCTGTTTTTTAACCAAATGTTTTTGCTTTTTCCTTCATATAGAAACCTTTAAAAATGCATTGTTTTTTTTGTGAAATGATTCATCAGAATCAAACATTTTATTTGCTGTCTGACACTAATACACAACATCAATCAATCAATAAAAAGCCATGAAAATGAATCGGCAGGTTTGCTTCTTCGGACTGAAGCCGGTTTTCACGTCTCGTTCACGACGTTAGATATTGGCAGACAAAGCCGTCAGTCTGAATTGTCTCCATGTTTTCTGCAGACGGCCCAGAGGCGTGATCTCTACGCCGGTCATCAGGACCTTCGGTCGAGGAGGGAAGTACCACACCCGGACCCTGAAGAGTCAGACCTCGTACCTGGTGAGCCTCTGATTGAATGAAATGATAACGCCAGATTTCCTTAAATAAAACCACGTCTGAAGGGTTTACAGCGGCTGGTGGGAGTGGGTTAACTAGTGCTTGTAGTTCAGTAGAAGAGAAAACAAAGCAGAAAGAGGAAACAAAACTTAAGAAGTTGTCTGCAACCAAAATCTGGTCTGCGAGGTAAAGTTCTTTAGACCAGATTCAGAATTTATGCAACCTCGCTTCCACAAATGCCAGCTCTCTGTGTAAACTACATAAAAGCAGAATCTCGTTAACCCGTCTTTTATCCCAGTAGCAGATAAACACATCAGAGGAAACGGAGACGTTTCACCATGTGATGGAAAATATGAGCTCATAGTGAATCTGATGGAAAAAGTTGGAACAGCAGCAACAAAAGTCTGGAAAAGTAACAAATCAGAAACAACTAACCAGGTTAGCTGGTAACAGGTCAGTAACATGACGGGTATAAAAGGAGCATTTCAGAGAGGCAGAGTCTCTCAGATGGAAAGATGGACAGAGACAAACTGGATCTAAAACTGTGGAACAATTTCAGGACGATCCACCCTCTACAGTGTAGAACATCATCAGCAGATAATCATGAGGAATCCCTGTGTGCTGGGACAAGGCTGAGCTCATTTTTCCATGAAATGGTAAAATGTCTGTTTTAACATCTGATATGTTGTAGTGGGAATCAGACCTGGGTTGATGAGATTCAAGCTGATGTTTCTGGGAACTGGGCAGGTGCAAAAGCCCTTTAATGGATCCTTCTCTGAATGTGTCGTCTCCATGTTGTGCATGATGTCACATCTCCAGAAACTAAAGCAAAGTCCTTTTTGTACCAGAACAAGCCTGTAGGTAGACCTGCTGCAACACCCGGACAGGAAGCGTTGAACGAGCGAAAGAACCTGAATCCAGAGGAGCAGACACCATCCCTCGCTCTGTGCAACGCCTCAGCCAATGAGAACGGCGTGGAGGAGAAAGAGGCGGAGCCACCAAACGGGGATGGAGACGGATGCAGGGTTATCCAATCAGAAAGTGCCTTTAGCAGTGGCTCCAAGACGTGCAATACTAGCCCTCACTTCAATGCACTAAACGTAGACGGTGGTTGCAATAGAGATGAAGGTCTGGAAGCCGCTGCCCTAACAAAAGAAGAGTAAGCCTAGTTTTTTAGAAAGGATGAAGGATAGAACAAAGTTTCAAAGAAGCCTCCAGTCAAAATAAAGTTTTCATTTCAGTCGAGCGATGACGATAAAAATCTCTTTTCTCCAGTTAGACGATACGAGGCTTCACCTGCAAACGAGTCCTCCTGTTTTAGGTTTTTCCTGTAGGCCATTTCTGTTGTCATGGTGACGAGTGGTCACGTCTTTGATTTGGGTTCACGTTTTCCTCCATCCGACGAGCTGATGGTGGAGTTTTTACCTCTGCATGGTTCCCACTCTAACCCCCAGATCCCCTGCAACCCAGGAACGGCTCATATTTACTGACGGCCCGTAAGAGGTGTTAAATTTAGTGACAGGATTTAATGTTTGTCTCATTGAACCAGAAGGGTCTCTAGGCATTCTGGGATGTGTGTTCATATTGTTCTCTTTTTGCTGTTCTCTGCATCTTATGAGGCTTGGATGGGAAATCACCTTTAGTGGCTCAAAGCTGCGACTCCAGTCTTGTTTTTACATTTCTACTAAAACGTAACATTTGTTCTGAACTGCAGCTTCTCATCATCGATTAGTGATCAGAGTCCCGTAGGTGGCATTTTACAGAATCAAGTGCTGATGGCTTTGATTAAATGTGGATGAATTGTGGTGTAATGAAGGCTATGATGCTTAATAAAACTTTATTCTTTTAGTACAAACTGTTGGTGCTTTGATTTTTGTTGCTGCCCTTAAATTTTCATCTGTTCCTGCTCAGATTTGCTCCTGTAAAATAACCAACTTGGAGCTGAACGGCGTCCTCTGGGGTCCACGCGCCTCTTTTTCTCTATATTGATTCCAAAGATTAAAAGGTTTCAACACTTTGTGTTACAGGTTCTGTTCATGTAGATCGGGCCTGTCAAACCTATGGTCCGCGGGCCAAAATTAGCCCGTCAGAGGACCTGATCTGGCCCTATGGATGAATCTGGTAAACGTAGAAACGACCAGGGACTTAAGCCCCTAATGCCCAAATTTATTGAGTATTATTTAAAGGATAATAAATACATTCAACATAAAGGAAACTTTTAAAATCAATAAAAATACAATTAAAGATTTCATTAATAACATTAAAATAAATAATAAACTTGGAAAAAAAAAGAAAAACGTAGTTTTTGCTGCAAACTTGTGACAGGTCGTGAAAGTAACTAATGTGACAAAAGTAACTGATAAAAGTGAGTAATAGTAATATTGAGCCTCCAGATAATCTGGCCGCCCCGTATCTTCATGGATAGCCGTGGTAATCTCGTCCCATGTCTGCACTTGTTTTACTTGATGAGAAATACGGTGTTGAGCACTTTGTAGGGTTGTTTAGAAAAGGGCAGTCATCATCATCATCATCATCATCTGTCAAACACTGGGTGCCTTGAAAAATACAGCTAACTAATCCATTATTACAATTTCTATAAACGTATTATTATGAATTCTGGTGCATTATAATAAAGTATCAAAGGATATTTTAAAATAATTTGAAGCCAACAAAAAAATTTATTTTGAGAAGTTAAATAATTCAAATTACCTACATTTTATTACACAAGTGTAGAATGACCCTGATATAAATGACAAATGGTTAAAATAATCAAACGCTATTTTTCCAGTCACGTTTTCCTCCTGATGAGATTTATCTGCTCAGACATGAACTGGCAGTCTGATGCAACTCGAGAAGAAACCGATATAAATGTCTTTCATTAAATTTATTAGAATAAATACAATTTGTCCTTTTCTGTTTAATAACTAAAAACCGCATTTAAAAGTGTAATTCTTTCCCATGTTGATAACAGATCGATGCTGAAAGTCATTGATCGGGTTTAAAACTACTTCCTGACGTAACTTTCACATTTATTTATTTATTTATTAGTTTTTATTTATTTATTTATTTGGACTACACTTGGCTCCGGTTGCGCCGCGCGCGGCTGTTGTGCAGTCAGCAGGGGGCATGCACACAGTCACCATCATAAGAACAATAATAACAACAATAATAATAATAATTGTAGTAATGCGCGCGAGGAGCAGCTGCTGAGTCGGTCCTGCAGCGGTCCCGGTCCCGGTGTGATGGAGCAGGGCGCCTAGCTTCATGTGTCCGGCGGGACTGCCCCTGGCTTTTTTTCTGGGGAAGATCATATTGGATGATATTGTTTGCAGGACGTTGTTCCTCCCGCAGCCCCCCCAGTCTATCCCGACGTAGTTGTGAATTGAACATGGCGACTGTTCCAGTATATTGCATCTGCAGATTACCTTACGACGTGACCCAGTTTATGATCGAGTGCGATGCTTGCAAGGACTGGTTCCACGGCAGGTAAGGCCAGATCGCTCTGCGAGCTGCTTTTGTGGCCGTTTGCATGTTTGGGAAACAAACAAAAATGGCGAGGACTGGGCTGCGTTTGACAGCTTTGTGGCTCTCCGTCGCCCGTCTACATCTGAAGAGAGGCCGCTTGGAGAAGAAGAAGAAGGCGGAGTTAAATATAGCAGACCGGGGTTGTGACATTTTTATGAGAATAACACAAAACAGATTCCCCTGATTAGAAAATATGCTGAAATGGTGTGATTTGGTGGCGGGTTTGGTGTCCTAGCGGCTCTTTGGGGCTATTTAACCTCCACCAACCGCAGCCTGGCTTCCCCTTGTCAGGAGCGGACGGCAGCGGGGAAAGCCTCGGCACAGTCGCCGCTCATTTCTCTGTCGTTTCCCCGTCTTCCAGCCGCTCTCAGACCCACATGTCACCCACAGTGAGGGTAAATGTTGTATTTCTGCCGCTTTCCCTGGTTTTTAGCGGCTGTTTTTACGGAGGACGGTTAAAAATCACGACCCGGGTCGGAGCGGAGCCCCGTGGCAGCCTTCCTGCCAGGCGGCAGCTATGGCTGACAAAGCCCGGGTCAGACGTCCCGAAGCTCCAGTAGAGAAAACATGAAGTGTTCTGGCTCGTGGAGCTCATCTGGCAGCAGTTTGGGACTGAGGGGGAAATGTTGGGTATTTACGAATAAACTGGAGTCGGATCAGCCGACGCCGCTCATCACTTCCCCCGCAGTACATGAGTTGAAACGATCTCGTCCGAATCTCCGTTAACAGAATGTCATATTTTGCTGCCGTTGTTTACATTGTTTACTACACGACTGTTTTTCTGCACGTGGCGTGGCCTGGTGGTGTTCTGAGCTGTTCGGCTGTATTCTGGATGTCTCTGTGTGATCAGTTTGTTTGTAAAATTCGTTTCTTTGACTGAACAAGCCCGTCGGAGCAGAGAACAGTATTTACGCGCCTGAACGTTAACCCTTTAATTTTCCTTCCTGCTGCTCGGTCTACATTCACATTTTCATGCTGCCTGGTGAATCAAGTCCAGGGGAAAAGCCGCGACCTGTCTTCACGCATCACCATAAGCTGGACAACCACATGGACCTCCATCTAAGCGCATAATTAGCGCCAAAATGTCTTCATATTCACGGTATCCACACCAACAGCTGATCATGGACACATGGACGGGTCTGTGTCAGGAAAAGAGAAACTTTGGTTGTTGCCACAAAAGTCTGTCAAAGTAGGTTTACCTTCAGTTTATGTCCCAGCTTATTAAATCCAATTAGCTTTCCATGAAGCAAAGGTGACATAGAAGGCGTGATATTGTTATGATAGAGATGTATTAGCTACATCAGGTATTTAAGTGGCTTGGACCTCTGAACAAGCAGGACTTTATTCTATTCACAGACCAAAGTCGTGTTTCCGGTCTGGTCCAGGATTATATCAGATGGGTCTTCCTGCAGCATCCTCTAAATATAGGGCTGGAAAACTGTCAGGTTCATCGGAAACGAGGGTAAAATGGTTTTTGGTAGATTCTGTAGCACCTACGTGCCCAAAATCAGCTTCTCTCAGAGATGATGCCAGAGTCAGGTTTTTACTGTGACATGAGTAATAACTCGTTTACTTAGTTAGTTGCACTAGTAACTCACTAGTAATCTCTCTGTATTAACACGTTCATTTTGACAGCCCTAGTTTTTTCACATTGGTATCGGATTCTGTAGCATTGGAATACTTTTATGAATACCGACTACGAGTACATACACAGTATCGGACCGATACCCGATACTGGAATCGGACCGATACTGGAATCGGTGCATCCCTACCATTAACAGATATAATTGTAAACAGAGATAAACCAGTAGCTGAGTTTACATGGAGCACTTTTATTTAGTTTTTGCTATAAACGGAACGAGTTAAGGATTATTGAGCATTTCGATGGTCAAAAGTTCAAAATAAAAAAAACACTTGTTCCGAACTAGCAGGCAGCGCGCATTTCCAAAGCGTTGCAGTCGTATTAAAGCCGCCATCGGGTAAACACAACTGATCGATCTCGTTATCCATGTAAACATGTCAGCTGGAATCTCCGACCAGATTGATTTCAGTCCAGTAGATGAAATGTTTGACCATGTAAACGTAGCTACTGACACACAAACATTATCATCCTCATAGCCGGAATCATTTAAAAAAGAAATAAAAAATACATGCGAACATTCCCACTCACAGCAGTTACATAGAATTTGTGACGTTAGAGGAAATTTTTCCATAATTTTTATTCTCATTTTAATGTTAAACATTTGAATTTGTATTTCCATTTTTTCCAGAAATCTGTACCACACAAAATAGTCTTAATTAGCCTGAAAAGTGTTCTGTGACTGTCAGGTAAACACTTTAATATGAAATATTATGACTTGTGCTGGTGTTAGCGCTGCTTTCTGGTGCTAGCTACTGCTAGCAAGAAGCATCTGCTTGTTCAGCAGTGATTGACAGCTGGGGCAGCCAATCATCCTAGCAAGAAACTAAAGAGCAGAGCCAATCGGAACAGCAGAAATGGGTTGCAAGGCGGGGCTTACAGCAGCAAAGTTGCTGGTAGCCGGCACGGATCTATCAGCTGTTTGTACGATGCAAAATGGTCGCAACAAGTCAGGACATGGTAGGAACATGTTCTTACTGTTTATACCCAACTCTATGCCCATTCTATAAAGAGATTAATTTGGGTTATTAAAACAGTGTTTTATGAGCCTGAACAGAATGAAAAACACAGAACTAGCATCACATGCACAGCGTCACCTTTCTCATCCATCCACACACGAATGTGATGGCCTTTAGGCTGCTGGAACCTCTGGACACGATCTGTTTGTGTTGCTGACTGAATCATTTTTATTAACGAGAAGAGTTACTAAAATCTAGCATTAACTAAAACATTGCTGCTAACGTTGTTGGAGCAAAAGCTTTGCTAGTGGAACGTTGATGATTGTGTGAATTTAGAGTTGAATCAATGGCCAGACAAAGTAAGATGTAGTACCACTGGAAATATGTTTCTCTGAGTGAGCTGCTGGGATTGACCAGGGAATGCTTTCCACCAACGTCTGAACTTTTGATTAAAGACGGTGAAGCAAACCTTTGAGCCACGTTGGAACCTCAGTAGTGTTCAGAAGATGAAACGTCCAGTATCGGTGCCCCCTGCTGCTGAGCAGGTGTAACTGCAGTAAACACCACACCATCTGGTTTTCATTCTGTTTTACCCTCCACGCTGAAGTGTTCACATTACTGGTGGATTCCTCACATACCAGCATTTCTCTGTTCAGTTCAATTCAGCTTTATTTATACAAAATACAATTCAGTCCAATTTATTTTAATCCAGTTATAATCCCCTCCCCACCAAAACAACAAATAGTGTATGATCCACATTAATCCAATTTATGAAAACTGTTCATATAAACTATAAAAAATAATTACCTCAGGAAACCAGAACCAGGAGGGAAGACCTTCATCAGGACCAGAACCAGGAAGGAAAACCTCCATCAGAACCAGAACCAGGAGGGAAGACCTTCATCAGGACCAGAACCAGGAAGGAAAACCTCCATCAGGACCAGAACCAGGAAGAAAAACCTCCATCAGGACCAGAACCAGGAAGGAAAACCTCCATCAGAACCAGGAAGCTAAACCTCCATCAGAACTAGGAAGGAAGACCTCCATCAGGACCAGAACCAGGAAGGAAAACCTCCATCAGAACCAGAGCCGGAAGGAAAACCAGAACCTGAATATTATTTTATGTTAGAGAAAATGTAATGTAATTCTCATTTCAATTCAAAAACACGATAAAATGATTGGTCCGTATTTTTAGGGGTTAAAAACGTCAGTTTTAGTCAGTGAAATATGACGTGAAGTTTAGATAAATGTTTCACTTTCACACATTCTGTCTTTCATTAGAATGTAAATAATTATGTTGACCAAGACACACCTTTTTAACTAAAACTCACCTGCATCTCCACCTGTAGACACCTGTCTCTCCACCTGCCTCTCCACCTTTCTCTCCACTTGTCTCTATACCTGCCTCTACGCCTTTCTGTCCATCTCTCTCTCCACCTCAATCTCCACCTGCATCTCCACCTCTCTTTCCACCTTTCTCTATACCTGCCTCTCCACCTGTCTCTCAACTTTCTTCTACACCTGTATATCTACCTGTCTCTCCACCTTTCTCTCGACCTGTCTCTGCACTTGCCACTCTACCTTCCTCTCCTCCTGTCTCTCCACCTTCCTCTTCACATGTCTCTCCACCTGTCTCTACACCTGCCTCTTCACATGTCTCTACACCTGTCTCTACACCTGCCTCCACCTGCCTCTCCACCTGCTTCTCCACCTTGCTCTCGACCTGTCTCTACACCTGCATCTCCACTTGCCTCTCCACCTGTCTCTGCACTGCCTCTCTACCTTCCTCTCCACCTGTCTCTCCACCTTCCTCTTCACCTGCATCTCCACCTCTATCTCCACCTGCATCTCCACCTCTCTTTCCACCTTTCTCTATACCTGCCTCTCCACCTGTCTCTCCATCTACGTTTCCACCTGTCTCTCAACCTGCCTCTCCACCCGTCTCTCCACCTTGCTCTCGTCCTGTCTCTACACCTGCATCTCCACTTGCCTCTCCTCCTGTTTCTCCACCTGCCTCTCCACCTCTCTCTACACCTTCTTCTCCACCTGTCTCTATACCTACCTCTCCACCTGTCTCTACACCTGCTTCAACACTTGCCTCTCCAACAGACTCTCCACCTTCCTCTCCTCCTATCTCTCCTCCTGTCTCTACAGCTCTCTCTCCACCTGTCTCTTCTCCTGTCTCTCCACCTCTCTCTCTTCCTGTCTCTCCACCCGTCTTTCCACATGTCTCTCCATCTACCTTTCTACTTGTCTCTACACCTGCCTCCACCTGTTTCTCCATCTACCTTTCCACCTGTCTCTCCACCTGCCTCTCCACCTGCTTCTCCACCTTGCTCTCGACCTGTCTCTACACCTGCATCTCCACCTGTCTACGCACTGCCTCTCTACCTTCCTCTCCACCTGTCTCTACACCTTCTTCTCCACCTGTCTCTACACCTGCTTCAACACTTGCCTCTCCACCTGCCTATCTTCCTGTCTCTCCACCTGTCTCTACACCTCTCTCTACACCTTCCTCTCCTCCTATCTCTCCTCCTGTCTCTATACCTGTCTCTCCAGCTGTCTCTACAGCGCTCTCTCCACCTGTCTCTTCTCCTGTCTCTCCACCTCTCTCCACCTTCCTCTCCACCTGTCTCTCTTCCTGTCTCTCCACCTGTCTTTCCACATGTCTCTCCATCTACCTTTCTACCTGTCTCTACACCTGCCTCCACCTGTCTCTCCATCTACCTTTCCACCTGTCCCTCCACCTTTCTCTCCATCTACCTTTCTACCTGTCTCTACACCTTCCTCTACACCTGTCTTTCCATCTATCTTTCCACCTGTCTCTACACCTGCCTCTCCACCTGCTTCTCCACCTTGCTCTCGACCTGTCTCTACAGCTGCATCTCTACCTTCCTCTCCACCTGTCTCTATACCTGCCTCTCCGCCTCTCTCTACACCTTTTTCTCCACCTGTCTCTACACCTGCTTCAACACTTGCCTCACCACCAGACTCTCCACCTGCCTATCTTCCTGTCTCTCCACCTGTCTCTACACCTCTCTCTCTTCCTATCTCTCCTCCTGTCTCTATACCTGTCTCTTCAGCTGTCTCTGCAGCTCTCTCTCCACCTGTCTCTTCTCCTGTCTCTCCACCTCTCTCCACCTTCCTCTCCACCTGTCTCTCTTCCTGTCTCTCCACCTGTCTTTCCACATGTCTCTCCATCTACCTTTCTACCTGTCTCTACACCTGCCTCCACCTGTTTCTCCATCTACCTTTCCACCTGCATCTCCACCTCTCTCCACCTGTCTTTCCATCTACCTTTCCACCTGTCTCTCCACCTGTCTCTCCATCTACCTTTCTACCTGTCTCTACACCTGTCTCTCTACCTGCATCTCCACCTCTCTCCACCTGTTTCTCCAT
>JBAMHW010000003.1:1115607-1133300 GCA_037177495.1 Rhadinocentrus ornatus | reverse complement strand
GGCAGCAGCTAGGGGTTCAATAAAAATAGCAAAAAGTGAAGGAGAAAGCGGGCAGCCCTGCCTGGTGCCTCTCTGCAGACAGAAGCTTGGAGAAGTTTGACCGTTGGTCTTCACACATGCATTTGGTTTCTAATGCTTTATAGAATTCTGTAAAAGTGTTATTTATCTTGCCAGGGTTGTGGCTGATATTTCCTTCTGGATTTTTGTACAGCTTCTTATAAGCACACGACTGTGCAGTGAGTTAGCAGAAATGTGTAGACACATTAAATCCTTCCAATACTATCATCTGTTAATAAAATATAAATCTGTGCTCCAGCACAGAGATGGATGTCAGAGCATTTTTATCCTGTGGTGTGTTTGAGAGAGAATGAAAACAGAAAGAACAGACATGAGAAATTATGAGAAATCTGACACGCTTGTGCAGAGGAAACCACAACATCATGCAGTTTGTTGTGTTTACGGAAGTAAATATGGAGGCTGTACGTGAAGTATATCCGCAGTCAGAACCAACAATATTATGCCCAACTGATGAATTGGCTTGACCAGAGTTGTCGCCCCAAATACTAATTAAGTCCAACACTTTGCTTTCATTCCATTGACTAGCCGCGTCAACGTTGTCCACCACGATCCCTTCCACCGGTGCAAATATGTGACGTTTGTCTCACTTCTGTCGAAGTGAGTCGATGTCAAAGTGGGATAAAATTTGGCATTACTGTTCAGGCTGGGGTCGCTTCCACGCAGTTCAAGAGTTATTATGCCCTGGGGTAAATTAATTTTACAGCCAGTAACCACAGGTAAAATATAAATAACAGACGCATCATATCACAACAAATCATTAAGAAACCTAACTGCTGCAGCAGAAATGAAACTTTTAGTCTGTTAGGGTAAGGGTTAGCTAACCCTCCGCAGCAGGTATCTGCACCTTGAAGGAAGCGATCTGAACTGGTCCTGTAGTTGGTGGTCTGGATTTGACGGGATCAGTCTGGCTTTCCTCGCTGACCTCTCCTTGTACAGATCAGTGAGGTTATTCAAGGCTGTGCAGCTGTTTTACTGCATACCCTGACAGTCCCCAACAGTTGGTTTCTACGTTTACGTTAAAATGTCTTCTGTTCTATTTTGGGTTTTCCCTTATGACCTGTTTTGCGGACTTTACTTTGTTTTATTTTGAATTTAGTAGTATGCTTTTTGTTTGAGGTTGTGTTTAGTGTCACTTACACTTTCCCGTTCCACCTGTGACCATGATTACAGTACTGACTGCAGGTGTTGGGCTATTGAGCGACGGCTCAGATAGCCCATGACTTGAGAGGTTTGGAGCACTGAACCAGTGTGCAGCAGGCAGACGAGGGGCTTTTTACCCACAGATTTAAGGTGGCATGGTGGAGGAATTTAGGTGCGGTTGTGGGACATCCAGCTCAGAGGCAGAGGTTGACTTGACCAGGTGCGGGAGAGAGCAGCAGCAGCAAGCAACAATAGCCACGGCAGTGAAAGAAGGGCGCGACATGCTGTGTACAGGCAGGGTAGCGACCATGCCTGGCTATGTGAGTACCGCAACGCACTATGTTGCAAATACTAGTGACAGAGAACTAGATATTACTGCCAACTTACCTTACAGGGCCACCTCAAGGAAGAAGCATAGTGGAGCCAGGCTGACCCGGTGGATTCTCCCAGGTTCAGTGACAACACGCTAACCGAGGACTGTAACAGGTTTTAGCCACTGTGGGACCTTTTTAGATTCTCCTTTGTGTATCAATAAATTTGGTCTGACTATCTGTTGCCTCCTCTTGATCTGTAAGTGTTGCTCTCCACTCGATCCCTTTAACCTATTTTTTGTTTTTCATTTAAAGTGGTGTGACCCACCAGCAGATAAAGTTAAAAGTTAATAAAGACTCAATAAAACAAGAATAAAACATTCTCCTGAAAGTAAAATTCACATGAAAACACGAAGCGTCCGATAAAAATAAGTTCTTATTACAAAGTAAATCCGCATGGGCTTTAAAAGTCAGCCTGTCATCAAGTACAGGTCCCAGGTACCTGCACCTGTTTCACCTGAAAGGACGGCAGGTGAGGTGACTGGACTTTCTTTCCTAAAATCAATAATCATCTCCTCTGTCTTAGAAGCATTGATCTGTAAGAAGGAGGACTCTGACCAGTCAGTGAAATCCCAGACCACCGACCCGTGATCAGGGCCAACACTGCTGAGGAGAGACGAGATGACCGAGCCATCAGCCGACAGTAAAATATGACTCTGTGGATCCCTGGGGAGAACTGGTAGAGGAGGAGGACATCAGAAAACCTTCACTGACCCTCACTCGTTGAGACTGCTCAGTTAGAAAGTCCATCAGCCGACCTATGAGGCCAAAGTCCCATAAAACTATTTAATTTCTCTGCTAAAGCATGGGGCTTAATACAGTTACATGCAGATGAGAGATCAATAAAAAGCAACTTTGCAAAAGTTTTGGTTCCTTCTAGATGCCTCAAAATCATATGTAAAGAGTTCCTGTTGCATCATCCACCCTCTGCCTGACCTATCAGCAAACTGAAGTGGATCCAAATGATCTTTACCTTTAGATAAAGGGACCTTATTAACAATTTTTTCAAATGACTTCATGGCTAATGAAATAAGGGCCACTGGCCTGAAGTCATTCAGGGACCAAACATAATTTTTTGGGGGGGACAGGAATGATAACAGACTCCTTCCACGGTTAAGGGACCCTATGAGTCTGGAGAGATATTTTAAACAAACAGAAACGTCTGCCAGCTGCAGGGCACAGTTCTCCAGTCCACGGCCTCCTATGCCATCAGGACCTGAACCTTTCTTCCCTTTGATCTTACTTAAAAGATTAAAAACAACTAGAAATCGGACAAAGAATTAAAGGAAATCAAAGATCTTTTGGTCGGCATCCCCATCATGGACTTAACCCCCTCCCAGGTTGGCCTAGAATTACTGGACCTAAACATGTTCTACACCTTATCCTTGTAATTCATCCTGGCAGTTTTCTGTTCTCTCTTCACTTGTTTCTTATACTTGTGGTATTGAACCATGTCCCCAAGAAAAAACTATTACTGCAAATGATTTGGGCTCACATATGAAAGTGGCCTGGGACGGATTTTAAAAACCGGATTGTGTCATTAAAAAAATGCATCATATGGGTGAAAAATGTGCAGTGAGCTGCAGCGTGGCGTCTGCTGCTGCTCCTCTCTTCTGGAGATGTTTTCTTAGCAGGTTAAACTAACAACTTGTTGCTAATGATGCAGTAATGTCCAGAATTATTGGATTCTTTGGTGGAGGCAAACAGTTGCATCTTTGTAAACATCTGGACTAATGTGTGAGCGAGATGTAAATATACATCTAAATGTCCATCAACATTTAAACAGAAGCTGTCTTCAGTGTTTCCAACTTAGCGACTTTGTTGCTATAATTATCGAGTTTTCAGACCCTTCTAGTGACATTTTTTTTTTTAAAAAAGCACCTAGCGGCAAATCTGGTGATTTTTTTCTGGTGTTATTAGAGACTTTTGGAGACTGACATGAATAAACATAGTTTATTCTTCTCAATGAGCAGTGGATGCCTCACAGGCCCCTACCCAAAAAGCAGTCAGAAAAGGCTTGGTCCTTACGCAGCGGCAGCATCAGCAGTAGAATTAGGAGCATCAGCAGCAGCAGCATTAGCATCATCAGCATAAGCAGCAGCAGCATTAGCAGCAGCAGCAGAAATATTCGCAGCAGAATCAACAGCACCAGCAGCAGCTGCAGCATCAGCATCATCAGCATTAGAAGCAGCAGCAGCAACATCAGAA
Organism: Rhadinocentrus ornatus; assembly: GCA_037177495.1. Classification (NCBI taxonomy): domain Eukaryota; kingdom Metazoa; phylum Chordata; class Actinopteri; order Atheriniformes; family Melanotaeniidae; genus Rhadinocentrus; species Rhadinocentrus ornatus. The sequence continues at coordinate 1,129,503 of JBAMHW010000003.1, read as the reverse complement.
GCAGGATCAGCAGCAGCTTCAGCAGCATCATCGGTATTAGCAGCAGCAGCTGCAGAATCAGCATCAGCAGCAACATTAGCAGCAGAATCAGTAGCATCATCAGCAAAATCAGTGGCAGCAGCTGCAGCAGCAGAGTCAGCAGCAGCATCAGGGTCAGCAGCATGAGCAGCAGCAGCATTAGCAGCAGCATTAGCAGCAGAATCAGCAGCATCATGGTCAGCAGCATCAGCAGCATTAGCAGCACCATCAGCAGCAGAATCAGCAGCATCATGGTCAGCAGCATCAGCAGCATTAGCAGCACCATCAGCAGCAGAATCAGCAGCATCATGATCAGCAGCATCAGCAGTTTTAGCAGCAGCAGAATCAGAAGCATCATCAGCCCATCACCCCATAAGCGTCCGACGCCAGCTTTAGTTGTGTTTAAAGTCGTGTATGGTTTACCTCTGCCGTGTTATGGTTTATCCCTGTAGTGTGTGGTTCCCTGTCCTGAGTTTTGGTAAATAAACCTAGTCATGAGCATCATTTTGCCTCCCTCCTTATCTGCCTGCATTTGGGTCCTCACCACCACCACCAACCTTTACAGCTGCTGCTGCTGATAATGCTTCTGCTGATTCTGCTGCTGCTGATGCTAATGCTGCTGATGCTGCTGATAATGCTGCTAAACCTGATGCTGTTGATGCAGCCGAATATGATGCTGCTGATTCTGCTGCTGATGCTGCAGCTAATGCTGCTGCTGCTAATGTTGATGATGCTGCTACAGCTGCTGCCGATTCTGCTGCTGCTAACGCTGATGATACTGCTGCAGCGGCTGCTGATGATGCTTCTGATTCTGCTGCTGCTAACGCTGATGATGCTGCTGCAGCTGCTGATGATGATGCTTCTGATTCTGCTGCTGCTAAAACTGCTGATGCTGCTGATCATCAGCAAAAGCATCAGCAGCATCATGGTCAGCAGCATCATTACCAGCATTAGTACTCGCTGCCGCAACCTCCGATCTTCTGAGGGGACTTCCATGTAATGCTCCCAGTAATAAATGGGGTAAAAATGGGAATGGGAAGGCTTGGCATTGGTTGGGTCGCTGATCTGCCGAGTTTTATGGTCAGTTACGACCAGTAAATAAACCACCACTGAGGAAAATAGCAGTACACAGGATCTCCAGTTGGTCCCTGGGGGAAGCACGTGTTTATTTACAGTGGTTTTGTGGATAAAACTTAGTCATTTAGGCTGGTTAAATGACCTAAATGACTCTGTTTCCTAACCTAATGGCACACCCAAAAATTAGCCCTTTCCAACAAACTGATTAGGGTTTAATAACATTGTGTTTGTCTTGGACCATCAGCGCTCGGGTATAGACCCTTTCATGGCCTACGTAATCAGTGACGTCACTTCCATATCCGGAGGCAAAAACAGAGGAAAGCCGGTAAAAAACACTGTGGAAACGAGCTCTTAAGTGTTATTACGACTTAAAATGTCGTCTTGTCTTGTGTTTGGGTGCCAGAATAAGAGGAAAAACATTCCTGGCAGTAAATAAAAGTTTTTTAGGAAACCAGTTCAGAAAAAAAACAAGACGATTACAGCTGAATGCAATAAGACGAAAGGACAGGACAGAGACGATAATTAATTCTCGTGTTTGCAGCGCACACTTTATATCAGGTAGATAAATGTAATGTTAAGTGATTGTTATCGAGTCCAAATTAATAAAATTGTACATTATAAAGTAAAATGTTGGATATATAACGTTGCCTTTATCAGCGCATTAGCAAGCGCATAAATGCTAACCTTCAGACCGCAGCACACAAAGATCGGGACGTAAGTTGATGTATTTTATTATTTAAACGTGGCTATTTATGACGTAGTTGTAAGCATCCAGCGATTTATATGCTTTGAGTTTCTTTTTGCTGTACACACATGGTGTCTCGGTTAGGTACATGTAGATGTCTGGCCACTCCACCGTCGCCGGTCCCAAAAGATCTTCATGCCGCTCCCGTAAGGTGTCTGGATCAGCCAGCCTGCTTCCATCTAATGTTCTAAAATAGCTGCACAGTCCCGTAAAGTGAGTGTCTGGACATATTCCAACAGTTCGGAGACTGAACCACTTGCTTGAAAACCCTCCATTTACTAAAATGCCACCGAAAATTGTTAGCTGCCACTTGATAGCATAGCTTCTAGCCTCCGCTTTTGCCTCCAGGCTAAGCTCCGCCCACCAAGAACGTCACAATGTTTGGAAAGTTTGAAACGGTCTATAAGGACTGAAACTTGTCCAAATTTATACATAAAAAAAAGATAATTTAATTCAATTCAACTAATTGATTTGAATGTAGATGTGTAGTTTGTTGTTTTTTTCTAAAAGTAAAACCAAAGAGTACTCAGAACATCCAATAATCATAAAGCTAGCTCAGTTTGCATGCTAACCATGTGCTCCACCATGCTAACTTCACCAGATATAAACATGTCAAGACTAGTGTGCAGCATTACCTTAATAAAGCAACGGTTATTTAGCCCCTGTGATAATTTCAGTAGCTTTTTTCATCAGGATTACGATTATTGTAAAATCCAATCAGATCACAACAGCACATTATAGCAATATGATTTCAGTTAATTTTGTTTCAGGATCCATTGATCAATATGAGACAACCACAGCAACACGATCCACTCAGATCAAATCTTTTGCTGATCAATCAGACATTTAAACGAAACCAAAATCAGACTGAAGCTCATTCTGCATGTTGACTTTTAAAATGTTCTCATCGTGGAAAAGAAATGGGAATTATAAATTTCTCTTTGCAGACGTTAAATCTGGACCTAGCTTAGACGTTGGAAGAACATGGATTGATGTTACTATGTATTACTCGTGTGTGGTAACACGATGATGGGTTTGAACGTCTTCTAACATGTTGAAAAATGAAGGTCTTTAGTCGTCTTGAAGGGACGTTTCTGTCCACTGAGGAGACGAGAAGTGCTGGGAAGTGATGAGTCTTATATACAAACATGGAAGAAGAGCAGTCTTCATCCATCAGAGGCTTCCTTTGTAGGCACAGTTAGTCTGACAGCAGGGTCATCGGTCAGCGTCTGGTTTACAGCGCTTCCTCGCTCAGCTCCAGGCTGGACAGTCCTGACTGCTGGGGGGTTACAGCACTGATCAGGACTTTAGAAGGAAGCCCATGACCTTCACCCGAAGCCCTGCTCCCTTCTGATGTTTCCCTCTGTTGTGCTAGAGGACACCTGCAGCATGTCAGGGTGTTTACACTAAGACGTGAGGCTGATCCAGCCAGCTGGACTTCTCTATCATCACGTCCAACAAGGCTTACAATAACACAGAATGAAGCAACAGAAACTCATTAGAGTTCTGCCTTATTTATCTCCCAGCTCTCCATCAGACTCAGACATTAGCCGGCTAAATTGATGCAAAGCACTTATGGAGCTCATCCAGCTTGACTCGAGTCTAGTGCGAAGATGCTTGTCTGCTGTAAATATTAGCTCTGAGGGACATTTTGGCTTGTCAAAACAAAGCCCTGCGACTGCTTTTAACGTCCCCGATCTTACCACAGATTCGTAATGCTTTCATGTCTTAAAGCTCTTACCTGTGGCTCAACATTCACGCTGACTAGACAGACTCAGCACGGACAGAGACTCAAAAGACACGGCACAGACGCTGACTAGAAGGACTTGGCACGGACAGAGACTTGAAGGACACTGCACCGACGCTGACTAGAAGGATTCTGCACCGACGCTGACTGGAAGGACTTGGCACGGACAGTGACTGGATTGACTCGGCACAGACACTGACTGGAAGTGCTTGGCACAGACGGAGACTGGAAGGACTAGACACAGACACTGACTGGACAGACTCAGCATGGACTGGATGGACTAGACACAGGCGCTGACTGGAAGGACTCGGCAGGGACGGATCCTGGATGGACTTGGCATGGACAGAGACTGGATGGACTAGACACAGACGCTGACTGGAAGGACTCGGCACGGACGGTGACTGGATTGACTCGGCACAGACACTGACTGGACAGACTCAGCATGGACTGGATGGACTAGACACAGACGCTGACTGGAAGGACTCGGCACGGACGGATCCTGGATGGACTTGGCATGGACAGAGACTGGATTGACTCGGCACAGACACTGACTGGAAGTGCTTGGCACAGACGGACACTGGAAGGACTAGACACAGACGCTGACTGGAAGGACTCGGCACAGACAGATCCTGGATGGACTTGGCATGGACAGAGACTGGATGGACTAGACACAGACGCTGACTGGAAGGACTCGGCACGGACGGTGACTGGATTGACTCGGCACAGACACTGACTGGACAGACTCAGCATGGACTGGATGGACTAGACACAGACGCTGACTGGAAGGACTCGGCACGGACGGATCCTGGATGGACTTGGCATGGACAGAGACTGGATGGACTAGACACAGACGCTGACTGGAAGGACTCGGCATGGACGGTGACTGGATTGACTCGGCACAGACACTGACTGGAAGTGCTTGGCACAGATGGAGACTGGAAGGACTAGACACAGACGCTGACTGGAAGGACTCGGCCCGGACGGATCCTGGATGGACTTGGCATGGACAGAGACTGGATGGACTCGGCACGGACACTGACTAGAAGGACTCGGCACAGATGGAGTTTTCACGGACAGAAAGTTTCTTTAATTTATTAAATTGGTGTAACCCAACACTCAGACCTGTTCCAATAATTTACTATCAACTCTGTGAGCACCGAGACTTCTGGGAAATTCATATTCAGCAGGATGTGAGTCTTTACAGCCTGTGTTGTGTTCACATGTAGTTGATGTTGTAGGAATATTCTGTTTTAGTATTAAAGTTAGATGAGTGTGGAGGACGGGCTGCACGGTGGTGTGGTGGTTAGCACCGCAGCCTCGCAGCAAGAAAGTCGGAGTGTGTGGAGTTTGTATGTTCTCCCCGTGGGTTCTCTCCGGGTTCTCCAATTTTCCTCCCACTGTCCAAACACCAATGTTTGGTTAATTGGTGGCTCTAAATTCTCCCTAGGAATGAGTGTGCGTGTTTGTCCCTGTCTATGTTGTCCCTGCGGTGGACTGGTGACCTGTCCAGGGTGTACCTGCCTCTCACCTGAATCAGTGCTGGGCTCCAGCTCACCCGCGACCCGTCATGGAATAAGTGGTACAGACAATGACTGAATGAGTGCGGAGGACAGTGAACACAACATCTGATGATGGAGTTCTTTCAGCAGAAATAAAGCTGGCCTCTATTATATTCATTTCTCCTGCATCTTTTAGAAACTTTATACAAGTTAACCATTTAAATATTTTCTTTTCATGCTGTGTAATAAAGTAAAATGTAAACATGAAGGTATTCGGGGAAAAACAAAGTATTTTATTGGATCTTGACTCTTCCGTTTTAACTTTCCGTGAAACTGGTTCAGATTCTCTTTTGAAAGAAACTTAATGATTTCAGTAAATCTGGATAAACTGAACTCAGCTTCTTCCCGAGCAGAATGGACGGAGCCTCCGGAGACGGTGATGACCACAACGCCATCATTAGTCAGGTCTGTGGGAGTTTCTGCAAATGGCAGCTACATTTTTCCTTCTTCTTGTTTCCTAAAATATTTCACTCGTTAGCATATTCATTTCATTGTGGGGCCTCTAAATAGTCTGCTGAGTGACCCTAATGATATAGCTAATTCTAGAGCTCTGGGTAAATGTGAATAAGTGGCTCCGTCTCGGCCTCCAGTCTGCATTAAAGACTCGTTGTTTGGAGCTGAAAGTTCCACAGATGAACCAAACATGGAGTCTTTAGAAAGGACGTGGATAGTTTCCTTCTCTTAAATAAATTCATTTCTTTAGTTTTTTGTCATTTCCCTTCAGTATTTTCCATTTCATTAGATTTTACGACCTTTTATGTGTATCTGTTTGTAAAAGTTGTAAAACTGTTTGTTTACTGCGTTCTGTTTTAAACAACACAGCCGCGTGTGTAAATGGTGTCCTGAGTAACTTATTTGTACTTTTCGTGACATTTAAGCCATTTTCAGACCCGCTAACAAATTTTATTCATTTAGTTATTTTCTTGGGAAATAAAGTGTTTGAGTTGAAGAACCTGTTCTGCCTGCGAATAAAAACACCTGGAGGAGTCGTTCTGGAAATGTGACGAAACAGAAATAATGTTTAATACTTTTCTACACCCAGAGCATTTTTATTTCAGATTTTTATTCCATCAAACAGACTAACTCTGCTGTGGCTTTGCTCTGAGAGGCAGATGGTTTCTTTATGGCAGACGGTAATAATGGACACAGCATTGTGTCTGAAATAAAGAAAAAAAGAACATAACAGAAAAGGACGGAATAGAAAGAAAATTGGAAAAGGAATAAGAATTCAAAACTATGGTAAATATTCTATTAATACTGTGTTGAGTCTGTCAGTGATTATAAATAAATAGAGAGCGAGGACATTGATGATAATAACAATATGCACATTAATCACAATAATAAATAAAGAAGTGTAGTAATACTACGCTCAGCCCGCGGCTAACGGAGAGGGGGCACAATTACAGTTATAAATGTCTGGAAAAGGTCTGTAGATCAGCTGTCCATCACCATTTACTAGCGCTCCTGGTGGTGGAGGAGGGCTCGGGAGACCTGCTGGAGACTCACATATAACCCAACACTCCAGCAACTCCAGCGTCACCAGTTCTGGCTCAAACATGGCTGACCTGTTGAAGATGAGGATTGTAGATCCATCTTCATCTTGCTGGCAGTCTAGCTGAGCTTTAAGGGTTAAAAGTGCAGTTTCATGCTTTAAACCTGGACAGGAGCTTTGGTCCCTCCGTCTGGTCTGAGTCAGGTCCAACATGTTTTCCAGACATATCTTTTACATCCATGTTAAGCAATCTCTTCCCACCATTTGCCACTAGTCCTGGCTGTACAACGGTGATTACAGCTGTCACCTCTCGTTACGGCCTCCTCGCCCATCACAGAACTACTAACAGGTCCCGTGCCAGGACTTTCTCATTGTTTTCACTCAAATCCACAAAAGCAAACTTCTCCATTGATTCCAGAGCCATGTGAGGCACATCTGGGAGATTACTATGGTTATGTCTTCCAGGCAACAGGTTCCCAAAGCCTCTGCTATTTTAATCCACGCTGAATATTCCACCAGCCGGCAATCAGACCTAATGAGGGCGGATTGGACCAACAACACAGGAACTTCCAACTGAAAACAATCACCAGATATTAGAAAATGTGATTGTATTGTGCATGTACGGTTCAGAATGTAGAAGTATGAAATCACTTAATGTTCAGAAAATAGTTTTCATGACATGTTGTAGTGCTGCGGGGGAGGGGCAAACCAGATCTGTTTCGGTCTTTCGTATTAGTTTAATTGATTGAGTTCAGTGAAATGATCCAGCTGCTGTCAAGCTGTCAAGCTTATAAAACATTTCATGTACTTATCTGTAATAGGTGTAGGGGAGTAATTTATCCTTTCCAATTAGCCATCAACGTGGTCCGCAAACGTGGTTTCAGCTTTTTATTGTTCATGTAACAGTGTTCCTGGACTGCAGTTGTTTAGTTCCACTGAGTTCTAGTCTTTTACAAGACAGAAAACTGAGAGGAAGACCCGCTAAGGTAGCATCTAACTTAGCTAGCCGGTTGCTAGCGTCAGTGTGATGGCTGCCAGTGGGTCACAGTCCAGGGATCACCAGCTCTGGTCCTCGGGCCGGTGTCCTGCAGGCATTAAAGGTTTCTCTACTGAAACGCCTGTGGATGGATCCCCAACAGCTTGTTGTTAGGTTGTGCACAGGTCTGTTAATGACCGCAGGTATTCTCTAAGTCTTGGAACTGTTCAGATCTTAAACTGCCACCTTATCATGCCTTACTTCTGAAAAGCTCCGGAAAGTGGGACTGACTTTCGCGCTGGATTTTAAAAGGGAAGCGGATTTTGTGCTGTAACTCTTTCACTGACCTCCTGCCACATCTTGGCCGTGTTACTTTACTCGTCAAGCATTAAAGACATATGGGAAAATGTGTTTTTCCAGCTCCTCCAAACAGCTGTCTCGTCAGGAATGGGATCCATCGCGCTGGCGGACGTTCCCTGCAAACGGTGCTTGGAGAGCTGAACAGAGGGAGGGTCAGCGTTCTGGGAGGAACCGCTGATGGGCCCTTGTTTATGCCTTCTCCCATTAGCTGCTTTCTGAGTGGTGTGAGCTGTTTCACCTGCAGGGGAAACTTTACCTTGACAGCACTCCATTAGCTGGGACCGTTCCAGTGTGGCGGCGGTGATGGACCAGTTTTCTAAAATTACGCTGAACTTTGTCTCTTATCTTCCAGCCATCAGCACATGCAGGAGTGTAAATATAGCACAGATATGTGTTGCTGCTCTCTAGTTTGGTTCATGGAAAGTTCACGGCGCGGGTCAGAGCGTTCGTTGCCATGGTTACGGTAATAAACACTTGCTTAAGGAGCTGTCTCCTCCTCTGTGAACATCAGCTTTTCTGTTGCTGCACCGTCACCAGCTTCCATGACTCATGATGAACTGGGTTCCTGATGATTCTGCAGGAAGGATTTCCGTTCATGAAACATTTGGAATTCGGGTCTGTTGGGTTAGGTTTATCCTGTGTCTGTTTACATCACTAATAACATCTCAGATAGGTTGGATCATTAGTCTTCGGATGGAAATCCCTGAAGCGGTTGCGCCACATTTTTAACCCTTCCATGCATAGTGACCCCTACAATGGACTCCTATTTACAAGCTGTTTTCTACTATATGCTTGGGTGAGGATAATATATATATTGGACATTAGTAAGTCACCCAATACACTGCTACTCACTGAAGTCTAAATAATTATTTAATATATGCATATATTGTAAGTACCAGGTTTGCCTCAGTGATAACAGGAAAATGTTTATATGACATGATGACTATAATCAGATAGAATATTTATTTACATCTGCATTTAAATTCATATTATAGAAACATGCTAACATATTACTTAGATGGATACGTCTAAACATGCTGTAGTTCAGGAGGAAGAGCAGTCGTCGTCCAACTGGAAGGTAGGTGGATCGCTTCCACGCTTCCACTGACTACATGTTGCCTCCCGATGTTCCCATCGGGGTGGAACTGTGTGTGAATGGGAGAATGTGATATGTACTGTAATGCGCTTTGATGGATCAAACTGACTGAAAAAGTCCAAGTCCATTTACCATCCAGCCCCATCTCCAGGCCTGCCTCAAGGGGGGGCCCCTGTGATCCGTGTCGGTGCAAAGGAAAGTGAGACTTAACATTATTTGTTCATCACAGCAGGTCTATTTAACTATGTCTGGTCCCATCGTCTCCATAAGCTTCTACAACATCACAACATTTTTTCTGTCCAGTTGCAAGTCCTAGTATTGATGATGGGAGAGTCGGACCTCCAGAATATCCCAAAGATTCTCCATGGAGTTCAGGTCTGGACTCTGTGCCGGCCAATCCATGCTTGGACATGGTGTCTCCTGTTCCCTGAACCACTCTTTCACAATCTGAGCCCCATTAATCCTGGCACTGTGCCATCAGGGAAGATGGAAAACCTGCTCATTCCTCTGAGGCATCAGCTGACCTCATTCTTAATATTACATAAGCTAGACCTGAACCTAGACCTGGATCTGAACCTAAACCTAACCAAGAGCAGGACTCTGGCTCCACCTGAAAACCGACCTGGAGAGGTGAGTCAGTGGGGTGGCTGTAGCTCAGGAGGAAGAGCAGTTGTCTACTTACCAGAAACTCTGTGGATTGATTCATATGCCGAAGTGTCCTTGGGCAAGACGCTGAATCCTGATGTCTATGGAGGTATGAATGTGTGTGATAGATGGAATAAAAACATAACCATTAGGTGAATGTGACGTAGTGTAGAACTGATCCACAAAGGACTAAAAAGTGCTGTAAGTGCAGAACCTTCGTAAAATTAATGCTAATGTTAGCATTTATGTTAGCGACTAGCTTAGAGCCACAGCGGCGTAAACGTTCGCTTCTTACTGCTTCTGTACTAAAAAATGTTGACGCCATCACATTGGCTCCACTGAAGGTGAAGAAGAAGAATGAGACGTTTACTGAGCACAGTGTTGGATCTAAAAACATTCCTTTAAATTAAATTAAAAAGTTGGTATTTACTGTTTTCATCACATATGAAGTAAATGCTACTAACTTCAGATTGTGTTCAGAAATGTTTCCAGGTGGATTTAGCTTCACGCTAGGAGCATTTTTACTAACCTGAATAAATCTCCATGTGCATCTCCGGGTTTTCAGTAAAGTAAATAAAGTGTCCGGGGGAGAGGGACGGGAAATTGATCAGTTTAATTTGATGATCAATGATGTTCTAAAATGCTGCTATATGAAGGAGAAGGGTGGATTGATTATTTCCTGGACTTCATTTTAACGTTCTAAGCAGACCAGCCGGCAGATTTCTCATTGCTCTGATTCCAGCAGTGTTTTACCACCTTAGCGTCTCTTCTCTGTCTAGCGTCACACATCTGATCATAAAGTAAATGATACCCTGAGAAATTTATTTTTCTCTTGCAGCTGAAATGTTCCAGCTGGTGATTGTGAGCGAAAACGTGGCTCGAAGTCTGAGTGCAGGTAGAAAATAGCATTTATTTATCCTGCAGCGGTGGGAGGCTGAAACACTGAGGACTTTATTGAATGCTGCTCTGCGGTTTGCTTCATGCCGCCTTCAGGTGCTGACAGCTCTGCTCGTAATGAATGGGAGCTGTTCTGTAAAGCCCAGAGTCAGTGAACGCACCATGTGTTCATGCTGCTGCAGCCGATTGTCAGGATAATTAATTAGAGAGTGACACGGGAAATGAATCGTGATTTATTTACAGCTCATGCAGTATTTACCGTGTGACTGCTGAATGATGGAAACGCTGGGAATTATTAAGAATTTAAGCGGTCGGCTCTAATCCACCATCTGAGAAGCTCTCAGGTTTTCTAGTTGTTGGTATTAAGAGCTCAGTGTGTTCAGCTTCTGAAGGATTATTCTGTGTCACCTTCCTCTAGAAATGTGGGTTACGCTTTTATTTGCCCAAAACATTTTTCATTGAAGCCGCTTTTTATTTAAGTTAAAGACGCCAACCAACAGAAGGGTCCCTGGTGAGGATATTGTTTCTCACAGGAAGCGATTATGTTTACTTTTTTAAAGGAGCAGTTTTTAGTTCTGGGGATCATTGAAGCTGCAGAGCTGCAATGCTCCACTTTACTTCCCACAACTGTATCTGTGACGCCTGCCCACATTTTCTACCCGTTCAACCCCAGTCAGCGTGCAGACACGATGCTCCAGCCTCAGCTGTCAGATTCTGAGGCTGAAATGATGTAAAATGAATGTATGAACAGATGTAGCAGCATGACGTTAGACCAGAAGCAGAAAGCAGACTTTATTCCTACCAGAACTTTGTAGAAATAACACACAGGTCAACGGTGACCAAGCCTTTTCTCATCTCACATCATTCTCTCAAGTCTTGGCTTTCAGGAGAAAAATAGAAACTATTTCCATGTTTCCTCATTTCCAGGTATTCCTGCTACTATTTACCTGCTATCCTCACTAAGCACCTCCAGCTCAGCACTGCCCCCGCGGTGTTGTTCCATCTTTTGCATCCAGCGACGGATAACGCTAAGCTCCCTGAAAACGGACCAAATTCTGATCGTAACCAACGCAGAAGACGTGCGAAACTGACCGTCTGTCCGTGTATCCGTCTTCTGCGATGGGATGTAAATGTCTAAAAACCCTTTGTAGATCACCTAAATCAGGGATCCCCACCTCCTGTCAACGTTTCTCTGCTTCAACACACCTGACTCCTTCTACTGGGTCTATGGCAGGCTTGTGCAGAGCTCGTCAGAGCCATTTTCATTTGCATCAGGTGTGTTCCTGAGAAACTGCTGATGATATGAGTGATAGCACTCGGAGAGATCTGGTTTAAGGGTTAATAATGAGAAGTAACTAAGTAACTGAGCAACTCTTGCCATGAATTTGAAGCTACTGCTAAGGTTCCGGCTAAACAGAATTCAAACTTACAGAAGAATTTGAATTAACCGACGTAGAAGATGGCGAAATTGTCCGTGTAATAAAATAAACAAGATTAAATTACACTCAGTTAAATTTGCATCATCTTTTTCTTGTTTTATTGAAAATTTGCATTTATAATGCTAAATTCTAATGTTTTATAAAAATTTTCTTTTTTCTTTTATAACAATAACTTTTGATGTCATTATAATGAACACACTTTATACATCATATGAAAAGCATGTTATGTTTTTACTGTTTAAATCATGTTTTAAGATTAGGATATATTGTTTGAACATGAAACTTTATGAACATGACTCTCTGTGTTTGTCCTGGGCATCAAAACTAAATCAGAATTTCCTCCTAGGTTTTAGCAGGTTGGAAGATTTTATCTGAAAAACCGAAGACTAGAAACCGTAGAAGAGGCAGGTTCTGGAGACTAAACAAAATCTAAGTTTTACTCAATAAACAAGGAAATTTTGGTTTCCCCAGGATTTAACGTCTGAAAGACAAACTGGGAGACTCTTATCGCTGCTGAGATCCGTGGGTTGAATCAGCATGAACAGCTGAGTGTCATCAGCGTAGAAATAATCATTTCTGTTTTGTTTCTGGAGAATCTGCTGAGCGTAAACAGAGATCAGAAAGGGATCAAGGACTGAACCCTGTGGGACACCACAGAACCGAGATGAACCAGGAGGTGACATTATTCAGAGAGAAATGGACGTAATAAGCTGAGAGTCGAGTTCGTGATTAAAAGAGGACTCCAAACGAAGAAGGAGGATGTTGCGGTCGACAGCATCAAAGGTGGAAGTTAAACCGAAGAGACGGAACACGGTTGTCTCTCTGACTCAGCAGCAGGTCGTTGGCGGCTGTTTCTGCGTCTCTTAGACCAGACTGGAAGCTGCTAACACACTGTTATCATTCAGAGATGCCATCAGCTGTGCAGAGACTTCCTCCAAAACCTGAACGCATCACTTAGAGATGTGAGGTCCAGGTTAGGTTTCTCTAGCAGTGGATGAACAACTGCATGTTTAAAACTGTGTGGAAATGCTAGAGAACTCAGATACACATGAAAATCTTTCTGTGAGGAGGATGCCACTCAGGAAACTTCACTATAATCTGAGAGGAACATTTGGTGAAACTAATATGAGGAATAATAATTCCAGAATAAGGACCTGAGTTCAGATATTTTTCACTTTATAAAATAAGGTGAGAGTTATCGTTATAACATGTAGCGCTAGCTTTTACATTATAACATAATAAGCTTTTGTTTATTTTGCTTGGCAGCATTGTGCTTTTATTTGTGTGTGGGTAACATGAGTTTCAGACCGCGGCCGGCCCCAGCCTTTATGACACCCTAAGCAGAACCCCCGACCACCCAATACCCCTGGTACTCAGCTTTTACTGCTGTTCGATCATATTCCACACTGTAAATCTAACACAACTGACATTTTTTTACATTTAGAGTGATGTATTAGTATGACGTAAAACATCAGCATTGTTTAGAGTAAATAAGTTTAATTACTGCAAAACATGAACTCTTCTTGTACAAAATAACAAAACTGATCGGTTCTTGACCTTTATCTTAGGGACCCTTAGTGATTCTAGTGATTTCTGATTTCTGTGGTGCAAAACCTGCACATGCACATACAACATTGCCTGCAGCTGCAACAGGAACTGATGAAACCTGCATTATTTAGCATCAAAACTGTTTTAATATTTATATATATATATATATATACATATATATATATTTATACATATATATGTATATATATATATATACATACATATATACATATATATATATGTATATATATACATATATAGTTTCTTTTAAACCGCCTCCACCCCACCCCCCCCCCC
>JBAMHW010000003.1:530054-542062 GCA_037177495.1 Rhadinocentrus ornatus | reverse complement strand
CGGACGCATCGCTGCAGAAGTTGAAGCAAGTAAGGTAAAGTTTTTGTTGTCCAAATCCCCATTTCTTCTTCTTTTTTTCTTGTTTCTTTATTCTTTATCTACTTTTTAGCTGTTTTTCTGATTTTCACTGTTTTTCCAGACATACCCCTACAGAGGTTAAAGCAGCATCCATGGAAAAGAAATTGCATCAAGGTAATAGTTTTTAACGCCTTACCTATTTTCATTTATTTTTTTATTTTTCTCTGCTTCAAGTACCACACTCTTTTTAACCCACTTTTCACCAAATCCCCATTTCTCGTTTTTTTCAGTCTTTATTCTTTTCCTTTCTTTTGAAATGTTTTTGGGTTGTTGTTTTTTTTGCAAAAATAGCTGTTTTTCTTCATTTCAGACATGCCCCGACTTGCCCTCGTCTGACCACCCCACCGTTATCCACTAGTGTGTGTGTGAGAGACTAATTTCACTTGAAAAGGAAGTCATTTCAGATCCAACAGAAGTCACGTAGTAGAAAAATATGAGCTCATTTTCGAAACAAACTGAAGAGAAAGAAGTTAAAAAACATTGAGAAAGACAGGCCTTATAACTCTGTGTCTTTAGAGCACAGGTGTCTTGCATTTAAATGATCTCAGACTTCCAGAGACACAGGCTGTGTCCGAATGTCTCCACTACTCCCTAACCCCTCGTTCGCTACATAGGGTGCACAGTACATAGTGCACTCATTCTTTTGGTGATTCAGAAACGAAACTGCCTATTTTTTCCTCGCCGCAGACCACGCGACTACCAGCCGTCACCACGGCAACCACAATGTGCTTCAAGATGTCATTCCAAATCCAATCCAAAGTTGTGTGTAAATAGTTTTGTTTTCATTCCTTATGTAGTATTTTATTCTTTGTTGCTTTTTTTATTCAATAAAAAATGTTTTTCGCCTCCTTGCGCAATGTTGAGTTTCTGCCCGCATTGCATTGTGGTCTATATTAAACTGTCTAGTGACCAAAGAAGGTAATTTTGAGTAGCCTACTTTTTTCTCTCTGAACATTTGGACACCACTACAAAAAACAGCCGCAAATGTAATTCACAAACAAGCTACAGGGCATGGGACAGTTCACAGCAGGGTTCTCTGTAAGACAAGGATTTTTCCTGATTTATGACATTATTTGCACCAGCAGGTGGTGAAACAGAAGACCATGTCTGGAAATTGCATCATAGAGGCACACCGTCTCACAAGGGTCTCCCCCAAAAACAAGGAACAACATTCACACACTGGATCAAAGGACCTTGCTCAGCAACATTTTGCCTTCTTGGCTTTCTAAATGACTTGCTTCGCGCTCCATCCTGCAATTCATGCTTCTCTAAGCCATTTTTTACCTCTTCTACCAAACTCTTCACACACAAACGCTGACCTCTTTTTCAACACTTTGCTGGGTTGGATCAAAACTCCCTCATTGGTTTGCTAAATAACCATTAAGGACGACCCTGAAAACGTGTTGCATGCACGTCACACACCAAAATGTCATTTCCCTCAAAATGGTGCCGGATGGCTACACTCCTGTTGCTAGGCAGATCTATCTCAGACAACAACAGCTGTCATCATAGGGTCATCAATCATTTTTAATATAAGGTTTTCTTCATTCACTCTCTAACATCCCTTCTTGTAATGTCCTTCTATTGCTAAATGTTCCACTGTTTACTAGTGCTGTCAAATTTAACGCGTTAATTTTGGAGATTATTATAAAACATTTAACATGATAAAAAATAAATAGCGAAATAATGCAGTTTTGTTTATTTCCTGTGATGGCTAAGGGAATTTTTTTTCACAATAGGTGGCAGGATGCACCTAAAAATTGATTGTTACCCGCCATTAAAAAAGAGACAAACAGAAGAAGAAGAGCTTTTTTTTTACTTTCTGTGGTAGCATCTTCCTAACCGCGCTTTAGACAGTCTCTAAGTCACTTTAATCATTTGACAGCGCTACTATTTACACTTGCCCTTATTTACCTGCTCGTTGTTTGCTGTTGAGCAGTTTGCTGTATTTTATTTTACAAAAAACGGTCAACTAGTCAAAAACCTATACTAGTAAAAGAAAAACGAAAAGACGTTCAGTAAAGCTGTAGCTATAAATCTAAAAAAAAATTATTGACAGATTGTCGTCAATATTTTCTCGAAAAATCTTTTTTATGTCTCAAACCACCGTGAGATGCAGCCGCAGGTGAGACTCTGGTTCAGACTCTGGTGACAAATTTTTCCCCTTCAATACTTTGCAAATGCAAACATCTAGGTCCCGTACTCTGCTGCTACAACCCCTCCAAAGAACTTCAACTACAAGCTGACACATTAAAACATGGGCTAGGAGCCGCTCTGATGCAGGTTGGATGACCAGTTTACTTATTATGCCTTATTGCTTCATATATGTGAAGAGTTAATTAATCCCACTATTTCTTTCATTATAAACATTTATTCATTGATTGTTACTATATTACACTTTTTACATTGTACATTTTTACTCAGCATGCTTTAATTTACTTTTAAGGTTTATTCCCTTCAAATACATGTGCTGTGTTAAAAGTTCACTATGACGGTAAGATGACCTTTTAACTGGTCCTTCCTCAGACCCTTACTCCGATTGGTTCTTGTGGGGACACAACTATGTGAGGTTGTTTTGACGCCAGTACTGGGAGTTATGTGTCCACCCAAGGTCTTCAGGAAGGAGGATACTTTCAACAGAAATGTATAACTTTAGTTTTTCTCTTGCTTCCCCAGAGCCTCCCCTGACTCCACCGAGTCAGATGACGATCTCCTTGCTGCAAGCATTTGTCTGTTCACACTTTCTCTCAACCAGACTCTCGGCTTCTAAGTCACTCACGATGACTGAGATAAATTATGCCCAATTAGAAAAGCTTTCTGCTGTGTTGTTTGGTTGCAAGCGGCTCCGTGCTTACATTTATGAAAGTAACAGTCGAGTCGGATCATTAACCTCTTATGTCCATACTGTGGAAGCCGATTTCCAGTTCAGCTAGCTTACAGTGTACAAAAATACAACAATGAAATCCAGCATCACCCATGTACAGAAATCCCTGTGTCTGACACACCTTTGAGAAAGCCACTAAAGGATTATGACAGCACGCTAAGTGAAGGCATGGACGGACAGGTCCACTCTGTTATGAACAACCTGCCAGTGAGAGCCAGAAAGCTCATCAAGAAAAAAGTCGCAACTGAAAAAGACCCTCAGCTCACGCTGCTGAAGCAGACACAGGAAATGCCCACCTGCCCTCCTAGACTGGAACTTCAGAGATGAAATAACTCATTGTGACAGCATATTGTTTGAAGGGGACAAACTCATAATACCTTCAGTCCTGAGAAATGATTTGCTGGAGTGCATTCACGAGGGGCATATGGCATTAAGAGGAGCAAGCAAAGAGCAAGAGACAACCTTTATTGGCCTAGCATGGGGAAAGATATCACCTTCACAGTGGAAAACTGCTCTATATGTCAAGATTGGTGTGCCTCAAACCCAAAGGAACCCCTAATCTCTCATCAGATCCCAGAACAGTCATGGTACACCACTGCAATTGACATGTTCACATGGAATGGAGAGGACTATCTTGTAGCCATAAACTACTACAGCTGCTACTTTGAGCTGGAAAGGCTGCATTCAACTACAACACGATCGGTCATTAGAAAGCTGAAGGCCTCGTTCACCAGGCATGTAGTGCCCAAGAAACTTATCTCTGAAAATCAATCCCAGTACAGGTCACAAGAGTTCAGAGCATTTGCAGCTTCCTGGGACTTTGAACATGTCACATCAAGCCCTATTACTATATGCGGATTAAGATAATCTTGTATCTGTCTAGCTTCTATGGGGTCTGTCCTCCCTGTAGCAGAGAGTAAAGCTTGTTATATACTTGTGAGAAGCGAGAAGTTTGTTCTTGTTCTCGGCCGCATAAACAAGAAAAAAATTAGCATTGGTCATAGCGACGGGGTGGAGATTACTGTAGGTGTGTCTGTGTTTTTTTGTGCAATGAACAGCTGACCAGGTTATTTCATATTTAGAAACAAGCTTTGTCCATGGCAGGGCGGGTCTGAGCATGCAGCTGTGTCCGTGTCTTTATTTTTCACGTGTTGCATTCATTTTTATACTTTCTCACCACCTCGATCAGCTGATTATTAATTTAAAAAGGCCAAAAGCCAAGGCACACAGAATTAGAGAAATTATTATTGTGAAATTACCTGTTTTTTGTCACTTCCTTTGTGTAGTTGAGTTCTTTCCTGTTTTATTTTTTAAGTTTCTGTTGGTACTTTGAAGACCTATTTTTTTTTTTTTTTTTACTTTTTGTTACGTTTTGTTACTCCTCAATGCTTTATTTTATGATTAAACCTGCAAAAAATGAGACACAATTATTCGTATGGCTTGTGTAGCCATATTTATTGGAATATTAAGCAAGGAATTATTCATGTGTGCTACTTAAGTTCATATTATTGTAAAATAGTGTCCTGAATCTTTATGTAACAGTGAGACTCATATGGGAAGGAGGTGAAAAGGGCTAATGAGAGATCGATTATTTGAATGTGCTAAGTGATTTATCTTAGGGTTGCAATCGTTCATTGTTCTGTACTGAATGGTCTGATCTGATTCAATCAGAGTGCATCCTGCGAAGAAAAATGGCACCTGGGCTTGTGTGTGGGTGTGTTTTTATCTCTCCCTTACAGAAAATAGGAACCAAGAGGAGACTGCTATCAGATGGGACTGGACCTTATTCCAGCAACTGCACATTAGTCAGCAGAAACTTTGTGTAGCTAGAGACTATATAAGGGTTCGAGGGCCAGTAGTTGAGTGTTCTGTCTGTAGCAAGCAGCAGACCTCGATCCTGTATCAGGGAGAGGTAACACAGAACCCAGAACTCTGTATTTGCATATTCTCACATCAATTGTAATTAATAAATTTAGTTAACTTGAGAGAAGTAGTTTGTCATGCTTTGATCCATCAAAGAACATGCGGAAGAAATTAGTGTGGAACAGTACCTGGTTAATTTGGAGAGTGGGAAATTAGTATCTGCCGCTTTAATACATGTTCTTTATTACTTGTGTATTTTACGGTTTTCTTCAACACTTGCTGCCATGTATGCGACAAAATTTTGGCTGGTTCCACCAAATCTCACTCCAGGGATTATTGAGAAGTTGGCAGCCCTGCCAAGTTCATTTCAACCACTCACAAACGATAGAGGCCACACACCTTTCTTGGAGAAAAACTGGGTCACATATTGACACCCTTTCTGTTGTCTCTCATCTTTCTCTCTGTCCCTTTTTAAAAACCCGATTTTCCTTTCTTGCCGCGCTGCATTTTTAGTAACGATAGGCTTAATGAACGCCTCCGGCTCTTGCAAATCGCTGCCGAGGAAGGAACTGGACAGACAGGAACCAACCATTTCATGCACTTTCACAAGGGTGGTTGGTCAACATCGATTTTCACTTTTGTTGAGCAGTTTTCTGATGAAAAGCAAGTGAGAACATAGAGGTAATTTATTTTGCTGCTATAGTTATTTTTGAAAATGTTTTTTGTTTTCTAATGAAGGTTTAATAAATATTTCTTAAATTTTGCATGTCTTTTGGGCCCTACCAAGTCGCAAGCCTCTGGAATCTTCTTTATTTATCTTCTCCTCCCGCGTTTCTCTGTGCACTGGCTCGCAGGGAAAACACGTTGTTGGTGCTATTTGTCTCAGCAGACGGTCATGGCTCTGTTCTGCCAGCTAACCTGTCATATGTATCAACAAATCTAAAGTTCTTCGCTTACGAAAATGTGTCAGATCATTAGTGGAGGTTATAATACACTAATGATAACACATATATACATGCAGACATCGATTTTGGCCAGTTAACAACAAAAAATATTATACATGGTCCTTTAAAACATAGGCACATTAGACGCTCGTCTCACATCTTCAGGCAGACTGTTGTAGACTTTAGCTGCAAAGCACTGAAATGCAGCCTCACTATGTTTAGTCCTGACTATGGTAACCACCAGTAGACCACTCCGTGAGGTTCTCACAGCCTGAGATGATTCATAACGTTCTAACATTTCAGAGATTTACCTTGGTGCTAAACCATAAAAGGACTTGTACACAAGCAAAGCTGTTTTAAAGTCTACTCTCTGAGCAACAGGAAGCCAGTGCAGAGACTTGAGCACTGGACTAATGTGGTCATATTTCCTGGCTCTTATCAGGACTCCAGCTGCAGCATCTTAAATGTGCTGCAGTTGTTTTCCAGCTCATTTAGTGAAGCAAGTGAGCGGACCACTACAATAATCTAACCTGCTAAAGACAAACGCGTGAATTAGTCTCTCAAGATCAAATTTGGATACTATTACTTTGATTTTAATACCATTTTTAAGGTGGTAATAGGCTGCTGATGTTATTGATTTAATTTGGAACAGTCAACAGTGGCCTTTACTGTATGTGTGGAGTTTGGCAACCTGTCCAGGGTGTACCCTGCCTCTTGCCTGCTAATTCCTAAAGTAGGCTCCAGCTTTCCCATGACCCAAATTGGACTAAGCAGTATAGAAAATGAATGAATGAGCTGGAGGAAGTTGCTTTGCATCCACACACTGTCTGTTCAGTGCAGTAACAAAGTGACTCTACAGGCCCATGTTCATTCACTGTGAGTGACACATAGATCTGAGACATCTGCATAGTTGTGGCAGGACACATTTTTGCTGCATATTAGTCGACCTAGAAGGAACATATATAAATTAAACAACAGTGGTCACAGGATCGATCCTTTTTGGAACCCTACAAGTCACAACTATCTGGTCTGAAGATATTAAAAACATTATTTGCTAGAAGGAAGTCTGTAAGCTGCTGGTAAACAACTTTTTCTAGGACTTTACCTAAGAATGGCAAATCTGAAAAGGGCCGGTAGTTGTTCAGTACTGTGATGTCAAGACTACCCTTCTTTAGAAGAGGCTTCACGACAGCGTTTTTAGAGCCTTTGGAAATGTTCCAGTCTGAAAAGAGGTGTTAACCAAATAAGCTAGTTAAGGTAACAAACTGCTCAGCACAGACTTCAGAAATCTAGTGAGTAACTCATCAAGGCAGCATGTAGAAGAACTCAGACAAGAAAAAGAGACTTCAACGGTTTTTCAGGGGACAGGTGTAAAATATGTCAGCTTTAGGTGCCTAGCTGACTGCAGTGGTATCATCTGTGTTGTGGAAGTTATTGCATTTTTAATGCCTAGGACTTTGTCACTAAAAAATGTTGCAAACTCTTAGATACTTACACTTAGATGTAAAAATGAATTCTAACGACAGTGAGAGTGGGGAGTGGGGTGGGTTGTTAATCTATTTACTGTAGCAAACAAGATTCAAGAATTGTTTCTACAGTTTGGGATAACGTTAGACAAGTACGTCTCTCTTGTTCTAAGCAGGGTCTGGTTAAACACATATAACTTTCATTTGTAAATTTCATATTGTACCTGGAGCTTGGACTTTTGGCCATTTCTCCATGGTCTCTTTTGACTATTTTAAACTTAACTGGGGCAATGGTGTTTAAGACATTTAAAACACTTGATCTATAGAGTTCAACAGATCATCAACATGAAAGCAGGAGGTATTTTCAAATCAAATCATTTCCATAAACTGTAAGCCATGGGGATTAAAAGTGAGAGCAAGCCGACTTGAATGAAATATTGAGACTGTATAAATATAGGTCATGGCTTTATTTGTGTTGATGATTGTCACAAGCACTTTCTAAAAACTCCATCGTGATGGCAAAAAAATATCACAAAAGATCAGATTCAAAATGTATATTGTAGACTATTTTTAGGGATTTAATTTCTCATCCAGATCAACCAGGACCAGGTCCTGTAAATAAACTAGGTTCCAAACTTAGTTTTACTTGCATTATGAATTCTTACAAAATATTAAAGAAAAAACTCAAGTATCAATAAAAATGCTTGGAACAACAAAGAATAAAAAGAGAAACCAAACACTGTAAGGGGAAGGTTTACAAGACAGCAGTGGAATCGTCCTTTATGCACCTCAGAAGCTGTGAATCAGATATATTTTCTATCCATCCATCCATCCATCAGTGAGAAAGCATTGATTTTTACTTGCAAGAAGCTCACACAGTCAGCAGATAACGTGAAACTAACTTTCAGCTTAGAACAACCCCCTTATGTACTCCCTGGTGTGGAAACTTCCAATCTGTGAACACCATTATCTGAGCTCCTGGTGCAGGACCCATAGGGGGAGGTTTTACAATTACAGACCCAGCAGGAGGTTAATAATGTCAGTTAATGTGCTTTCCAGCTGTTTCAGAGACACTCTACAGTAGGATAGAAACTACATGAGAACAAGCATGAGCTCTGATCAGGCCATTCTGACTATCTGTCAGATCCTGATATTCCCATCCATCCATTCTCTCTCATAAGCATAATCATGGCATAGTTACACTATTTCATTCCTAAAACATTCCCTGTGCAAGCTGCATCCTCCCTTTCCTAGCACGTGTGCATAACTGAGTCTTTTCGTGCCTGGCACACTCCCTTTGTATCAGTCTAACTGACCTGAGACTGAGCGCTTACATCCCTTTTTAATTTCCAGGCTCTCATCCTCGCCTGTCAGCTATTCATGTTAAGCATTAACTATAAATACTGATTACAAAGATTAGAGTGTGTGCGTGTGTGTGTGTGTGTGTGTGTGTGTGTGTGTGTGTGTGTGTGTGGGTGTGTGTGTGTGTGTGTCTGTGTCTGTGTCTGTGTCTGTGTCTGTGTCTGTGTCCAGCCTTGCAAAGTCAGTAGAGAGAATTTTAAAATAGGCATCCTTGGTTAGAGTGGAGAAACGGAAAGTTAGGTAAAAGACATCTAAAGCTGGTATAAACCATTTAAATGTACAAAGTTAATGCTATATTCAAATGTAAATATAGTTTATTCATAAAAATGTTAATATGTTGAAGTTGCTGGTAGTATGGGACCCCCAGGTCACCAGCTGTGAGAGACATGAAGCCTCTCCTAAATTCAAACTGCACATTTATTATTAGCTGATGGGCCATGATGATCATACTACACGCCTAGTATGAATCCCAAGTTGACTGAGGAGTAGGTTTGATTAGTTAGACCTTTTATTCGTCTCTCACTGGGAGAATTTGGTGTTGCACACAGATGTATATAGTATACATAGTATACTCAGAACCAAAGTAATAATAAAAAATAACACACTACTCTGTATTTACGTACAATCCACAGGAGAAGAAAAGTGGTTAAAAATACTGTGCAAAAAATGCTATGTATAGTGGGAATGAGGAAGTAAAGTGGACTACAATAGAACAAGGTGAAAGTAAAGGTACACCGCTATCTGCCCTAGCTTTTATAGACTCAAAACATGTTAATAAAACGAAGATTAGGAATAATTGGATAAAACATAAACTAAGAGTTTGGGCAGAAGTTTAAAAAAAAAAAGTTTAAAGATACTGGATCAATCTAGAGCTATGCCTATCGCTGATAACATAGATTTTCCACCTTCAATAATAGATCATATTTTCAGGAGATGGGCAGCAAAAGACCTGACTTAAAATCCTTTTCACCACTTCAGGAGCAATTCAACCTACCTTCAAATGATTTTATAGATATTTGCAAATTCGGCATTACATTACATTGTCCATGACTGATGACAGCTTTGCTATTATCCACCTGTCGCCCACCACTTCCACAGACTGCGACCCATAACAGAGCCAGCTTTCTTTACTAATTTTTTCAGTCTTTTTCTCTCTGCCACCATGATGCAGCTGCCTCAGTAGATCACCATAATTGTGACTGTGGCCATGATGGAGTCATAAAAAGTCCTCAGGAGGCTTAGAATTCTTTTATTTATTCATTTTCTACACCATTCAATCCAATTAAGGGTCATGGGGAAGCTGGTGTCCATCCCAGTAATCAACAAGCAAAAGGCAGGTACACCTTGGACAGGTGGCCAGTCCATCGCAGGTCTTACACAGAGAGACAAACTGTAGCATTAAGGCCCCCAAGACTCAAGTTAAAGTCTTTGTTTACCTCACCCGCCGTGTTCTATAAGTTTTACACTCCAAAGGAAAACAAACCCTTTCTCCTACCAGATGGTAAGTGTTTATCTAAGCTGGCTTTTTCCCGCTTTCACCCACTCTGTGTAAAGGAGGAACCTTTGATTTGTGGGCAATAAAGTGGAAAAGGACCCAGCCCAGAAATTCAGAGACCCTTGTCTTCAAAAGGAAACCTTGAGAAGCCATTTCGAGCCGATTAAGTCCAGCTTATACTTTTGGATATCTAAACAACCTTGTTGATTAATGGGATTCAAGCCATTCTCCCTTTCTAAAAAAAGTCTCCATTCAGGGCGTTTCACACATGTAAACTTTGTTAAGTTGTCAAGAAAATAACCAGTTTCTCTTACAGGACTGTCTTAAACAGAACACCTAAACTGTAATAAATGTTTGCTATTGTTGTAATTATTGGTTTAAAGTGATTCCACATATTGTAGATAAATTAATTGGGATACTAATCAAGAAATTACTCTAGTGTGCTACTTACTTTCATTTATATTCTTACTCTATTATTCATTCAAAATATTTCTTATGTATAAGCTTATATACTTACCAATAATGTGCTATTGTGTGTAAATAACAATAAGATTCTTCAAATGATAAAGGAACAAGTGGGGAGGTTGATTAATTGTGTCCGCCAGTAAACAATATGTGAGATGTTACACTTAAGGAAACACCCAGAGTCCAGAGGAATTTCCTTGGTTGTTTGTGTATGGTCTTTTCCTTTTTCAGGACACAAGCGATGGGGGTCGCAGGACCTGTGACTGCAGCTGGCACGACATCTCCAACTTCAGCATTAGTCAGACATAATTTATGTATAGAAAGAGGAGGAGCTATATTATTTAAGGGTCCAGTGGATGAGTTAGAAGGAAGTTCTGGTGTAGCAGGCAACAGGACTCCATTTTATGTATTAGTCAGGGAGAGGTAACCGGACCCAGAGTTCTGTACGGACATTTTTAATACTATGTAAGTTAATAAATAATTGAACAGAGAGAAGAAGCAGTTTGTTTTCATTGGTTCGTTGTCCACTCTGAAGGAGAGGAGAAAAAAAACCACAGTCAAAAGTCATTGTTAGTACTCTAGGTTTGTAGGAAAGGAGTACCTGCTTGAGTCGGGTGTGGGGGAAATTAGTACGCATTCTTAATGTTGGAAAGTAATACTTTTTAGGGGTTTTTCATTCTTCAAAACAATAACTCATACTCACTCCTAGAAAGAATTTAGAGCACATGTGTCAAACTCAAGGCCTGTGGGCCACATCCAGACTGTGGATGAAGAACTTTTGGCCTGCATCATATTTAAACACTACCAGAGCTGACTGCTGATAGAGTGCACGCACCACCATAATACTACAAGTCCCACAATGCACTGCCAACATGTTGATCAGGGCCCTCAGCACATACCTCTCTCGTTCTCCAGTAACCTGACAGAGCTACTCACCTTTCTCAACAACCTCTTTCCCCAAAAAATGGCAAAGTGAAAACTATCTTTGAAAGCAGAGAATGTGTTTGTGGGTGTAAAGGACAAATCTGTGTCTTCTGTGTAGAGACAATAAGGCTGTAATGAAAGAATAAAATCTAAGAAGACTGAAACAAAGCACCATGACAGATGCAAACATCTGGACAGGAAACAAAGGCTCCAAAGGATAGAAGAGTCATTAACCCTTTAGGCGCCAGAGTTAAAGGTAAAATGAGAGGTAAATGAGAAAAATGCTGAATATGAGTTAATGATGGCAGTAAAATTACTCATCTATTTATATATTTTGGCATCACAGGTTGGCAACCGTGTTAGAGTCTATAACTTTCACTATAAACTGTTTTTCTCTTGCTATTACAATTAACGGTGGGTGGTGGTGATGAGGACCCAAACGCCGGCAGACAAGGCAGGAAGCAGAATGGTGCTCGTGACAATGGTTTATTTCCACAATCTCAGGACAAGGAACCATACATAACCGG
>JBAMHW010000003.1:348290-361383 GCA_037177495.1 Rhadinocentrus ornatus | reverse complement strand
GTTTCTGGAAGTCTTCCTGAGTCCATGCAGTGGTTTCCAGTAGAGAATCATGTCTGCTTTTAATGCAGAAGATCACCGGCATCCAGCCTTGTCCCAGCACACAGAGATTCCTTCTGATTCTCTGAATCTTCTGATGATATTCTACACTGTAGATGGTGGATCATCAGTCTGTGGAACATTTTCCTGAAATTTTTCCACAGTTTCAGATCCAGTAGGTCTCAGATTGGTGAAGATATGTCCATCTTTCCATCTGAGAGACTCTGCCTTTCTGAAATGCTCCTTTTATACCCACTCATGTTATTGACCTGTTACCAGGTAACCTGGTTATTTGTCAAATGCTCCTCCAGGTATTTCTGGTTTGTACCAGTTACTGTTCCAGCCTGTTGTTGCTCCAACTTTTTCCATCAGATTCACTATCAGCTGAGAATTTCCATCACATGGTGAAATGTCTCAGTTTCATCACCTTAACATGTTGCTGATCTTCTACTGGGAATAAAATATGGACAATGAGGTATATAGATCATTATATTTTGTTATAATAAACATGTCAATAAGATGTAAATTTTAAGGAAGCTCAGTACAACACAACATTATAACAGGACGACCCCCAGGAAAAGATTGTAAGCCCTGCGGAAAGTATTGATAGCAGTGTGTATGAAAAGACAAGCCAGTAAGTCATGTTGCCTTTTCACTTGCATCCAGTCAGGTTAATTGTATCACTGCGTGTGTGTGTGTGTGTGTGTGTGTGTGTGCGCGCCATGGGGAGGGTTTTATCGAGAAACGGAATCTAAAACGATTAAAATTAAAAAGCTGACTTCTGAAATGTTTTCTATAAAGACTGAAAACATTTTCTCTGACGTTCACATGCCCCACAATACCTTGTGGACCGTGTGCATGGGCGTGTGTGGTGCAGCAGCTGATGCTGAGTTTGGCCTGCACCCCCCCCCACCGTCTGGGGAGCTGGCCTACATCACTGCTGGCACTGAGCATTGCAAGATTTCCATAATGCAGCGAGGAATTCAGACCAGGAAGACCAGAGCCAATAAATCACCCTGCAAGAAGGGAGGAGATGTAGGTTGAGTCAGGGAGCCAGTGTAAGGAGGCATAGGAGGAGCACAGAAAGAGACGGAGATAAACGGAGAGGAAACAAAGGGAGGGGAAAGCAAAGCAATGGGGTGGCAGGGCAAAGGGGTGTGTGTGTGTGTGTGTGAGGGGGGGGGGTGAAAGGCTGTTGCGTGGCAGCCAGAAATAGCTTGCCATCAATTAAGATAAGCATAGCGAGCTTCCTGAGAGAGATGAATGCTCCCTCTCAGTCCCACTGTATGTGAGCTCCAGCCGCACCCCCCTCACATCTCTCAGAAAAACCATCGCATAAATGGGGGGTTAAGCACATTGGCTCATATACCCCATGCACCGTCTGCAAAATCAAAGTGTCCTTCAGTGGGAAGGATCCCTGCAGAGTCTGACGTGAGGTATTTATCTTATTTCAACACAGGTGAAGATATGCGCATTTGGACACCTCATTCTGTATGCTGCCCCCCAGAGTTTACATGGTGTCTGCACAGCTCATTGCGCGCTGCGTGCTCTATCACAAGCAACACATCCAGCACTTATCTCACAGAACTGAACCAAAACTTTTTTCAGTCCAGATCTGCTGCTGGAGCAGCTGACGAGACTGGAACTGGTGTCCATAGCCCACACAGATCAGATATTTACAGGGTTTAAACAAAGTGGCCGGTCACATCTCTGCAAGTGGAGCAGCTGCGTAAGGATCCGGTAGTCTCCATGGTCATGGGTTCTAGCAGCATCACGCTGGGAGAATGTGGCTTAAACATATGTGTGAGTTTGGATTTTAGCAGCTGGTTGTCGGTGTCTTGCTGTCTTACCGTGGACCAGCCTTCAGGAAAGGAGGATGTTTTCGCCTCCCACAGCTCACATGGCAGGAAGAAGATATGAACAAATATAGTGAAACTGGATCGTGTTAGCTGACAATCATTGAGTCAGAGCGGGGTTAGGTCGAGTTCTGGCTGAAACATACATGTTTACTGGCAGCCATTAGATGTTAAACACCATTAACCCTTAAAGTCCAAAACAGAAGCTGAAAACTTTTAACACTAGAACTACCATTTTTTTCAGTTTCTCCTGCAGTCCCCCCTCCCTCTACCATAGTTAATCACCACACTTACTGACCCACTGTTTTTCAAATGAGGTAGACTGCAATCTCCTCCACCCAGATTACAAATACAAGATGCACCTAACTTTCCCTTCAGTTCAGAGCTGTAGAGATTTGAATCAGAATCAGTTTTATTGCCATTGTCAGGGAAAGTTTCACAGACTGGGAATTTTTCTTGGTGCAATGGTGCAACATGGAACATAGACTAGTAAGAGAAACAAAATAAATGATAATGAAGACTTTAAAATAAGGCTATAAAGGCAGGCAATAAAATAAATCTAACTAAACTAAAAAATACTCCTACATAAAAAAAATCTACATGTCACAACAAACAGCATGGAATGGTAAATATTAATGTTCATGTCTAGCAGCAGGTGAGTGTGGGATGAACCATAGTGCAAGTGACAGATATTGATTGGTGTCCATGAGCAAGCATATGCACCACCTTGTGTCAAAAAAATTATTTATGATAGGCTGATTTTGACAGTATTGACCAATCAGAAGCTCCCACGTCATAACCGGAAGTCCCTCCCACTGCCAGAGAGCAGAAGTCCCTCCCTATCTGGAAACTGCGTCATCGATGGAAGTTACGTCATTGCAGAGATCCAGCCATTCAACGCCTGTTATTTCCTCGCAACATCCCATCTGAACACAGTAGAGTCAAAACCGTGGTGGAGACTATTTTACATGAACTCAAATCAGTAAGGAGACTTGATGATATACTTGAAATGTTTGACTGATTGAGCAAGATGTGTTTAAAATAGAACAGCTTTTAATAGTGAATGAGTATTGTAAAGGTAATTAATCTTAAGCATAGAAAAAAAAATGGGTAACTACTGGACAAAACTAACAAAGTATGCTAAGAACTGCATAATCAACTATTGGTTAATAGAGGTTTTGGAGCAGGTGATTAAAAACAGAGTTTTAGCTTAAAGAGGTGTGGAAGTTCTTATGATTGAATTAGAAAGTCAGAGACACGAAACCATCCTACACCAAGTCCGTACTTATGCTATTCATAGGTCCTGGGGGTCGTTTGTACACCGCACTGTGTGTATAAGCGTTACAACTTTTTCTGAGACTTTTGAAAACATTGTAAAATAATGGGTTCAAAGTTCCTTTAAAGTAACACCTATTCATCTGTTCACCCTTTATGCCTTATTTGTTGATGCGGTGAGTTTCCATTTACAAAACAATCTACCTGTAAATACCATGACTGAGCTGCAAAGATTACACGCTGCTATTCACACTCATTTAGAAGATGAGACTTTAGATCAAGCTTTAGCGATCATCCAGGTCAGTTTTTTCCTTGAATAAACATGCATGCTTTTTTATGATGTTAAGTGAAACAAAGCATACAGAATAAAGAGGGGGTGTTTGTACACCGAGATGTGTATATAAGTGGTACAAGTCTGTCTGAGCTGGTTAATAATAATTCCTTTGATGTAACACCTATTCATATTAGTTTTTTCTTTAAATAAACATGTAAACTTTTTTATGATGAGTGAAAAAAGAGAAGAGAAGAAAGAAGTGTTGTTGTATCTCTTTTTTCAGTAAAACCTTAGAGATTACAGAGAGCAGGATGGCTAACAATAAGGTCATGAAAAGAGTGTATTACAGCCGTCTCATCCAACTAGCTCTAGAAAAATAAATAAACTGTCTGTGATTCAGATGATTGACTTACCTCTAACTAGAAAGATTGCTGCTGATGGCGGCGGGAATGGATTTCTGCAAAAACTATAGGCAGACGGATTTAAGTTGATTTTATTCTTTCTGAAGAGAAACAGACTCGTTGAGGGCAAAATCAAGGCATCCATGTTAGCCGGAATGATGCATCTTTAGTCTGATTTTTTTTTTTAGGGAGAGATCCGCCGGCTTATACCGTAGCCTACACTAGAAAAAGGGATTTTGGAGGATGGTAAATACCACCCATTAAAATTATTTAAATTTTTATAAAAAATGATTTAATTCTAACCACAGAACCTATTTTATTTCAGTAACAACTGGAACCTCATTGAAATGATTGAACGTTAACCAAAAACAATAATTCTGCACTTCATCTTGCGCATGCGACACAGTGATGCACATTTTCCGTCAGGTCAGCAGAAGGATCAGTCCGAAGGTGGACTGCCAAGCTCAGCAGTGCGGGTAAGAAGAAAGTTGTTCGGTGTGTATGACATTATGTATTTAAATGTGTACATTGTAAACGTTAAGAAGACTAGCAGTTTGCAAGCTTCTGTGTTAGATCGTGATTTTAAGTTTATAGCCTTTTCTTACTCAGTCAATTAGTTGGCTAAGATGTTCTATGTTCATAAGAGTTTAGCAAGCAAAGTAAGCCGTTTAAACAGCAATATTCTACAATGAAATTGTGAAGTGAAAACGTTTTAAATGTGGATGTTTTCATGTTTATATGAAGCTCCATTCACATGTGCGATAGGGTAAAACTGGTAACATTAGGTATTTATCGGCGCTGTAGGTATTTTGGTCAATAACAGTTAACCCTGTTATCCACAACATAACATTACAGATTAAAACAGTGAATTGGATTAACGGCATTGGTCTTTATTAGTGGGTTTGCCCCGGGAGCTTAACACACTGCAATTAATAACTTTTCTAAAACTTCGGTTATGTGTTTGGCTAGATTTAGCTTGGCTTGTTGACTTGGATGGACTTTGTTGTTTACCTCTTTGCTTAGAGCAGCTATATGTTTGGGCAAGTGGAAAGGCTTATGCAGATATGCGATCCAACTAAACAATATAAATGTGATGCTGTCGTTTCTTAATTTATTTTTCTTTTATTAGCGATTTGCAGTTGTTAGCTGCCTGTTAACGGTTCATGATGCTTTGCGCCTAATCTGTAGACCAATCAGAGCGCGTTTACGTGTTTTGGGAACTACGGTCAGTGATACTGTGTCTGGTTTTTCAAAATATGCCAGTAATTTGAATAAGGAACTAAAGTGGATTTGTTTTTTAATGTATGCAGTATTCTTCTGCCGAACTTGTGCCAAGTTGACCCATTATAACCTATGTGAGCGCTAGCGCTCATACAACAAATTAGAAAATACCTGTAAAGTTGATCTGACGATCTTCCTTTGCTCAGGTGGGACTATTGTTTTGTGTTCTCATTACTTATTCAGAGTTTATGAAGCAGAAGCGTAAATTTAAATGTGAAATCAATAGGCAAGGCAAGTTTTTTTTGTACAGCACATTCCATGTACAAGACAGTTCAAACTGCTTTACATAAAACAAAAGCATTGCAGATGTTGGAAAAACAAGACAAATTAAAATAATTAAAAGCAATATCAGTTAAAAGTTACCGTGCAGATTTCATGCATAGGTACATGAGGAAAGAAAAGTTTTTAACCTGGATTAAAAAGTTTCTACATTTGTTGAAAGTTTAATCTCCACTAGCAGTTTGTTTTTGTTAGCAGCTAAATGCTGCTTCTCCATGTTTAGTCTGGACTCTGGTCTGGACTTGTTGACCTGAGTCTTTGGATCTAGGAGCTTTGCTAGGTTGATATTCTTTATATTTCAGTTTAGTTTAGTATATCTTTTTCATCAGTTAACAGTATTGCGTAGTTTATGTTGTGAAAATGCTAATGGGGAAAAAAACACTACAAATAATTTGAATGCATGGCATGATGTAATGAATGATACTAACATTAATACAGACAGCTGTATTACAACCATATATTACCATGCATACGTGTATTTTTACCTAACACCAAGCTGTACTCTTTTATGAGTAACTGATGCCTTTACTGCGCATTTACCATTTCAAAAGGTTAATGCTAATTTTTTCATTGCTTTGAAACATCCACTGCTTCTCTGTTTACTTTGACCACATTCAAACCCATTTTACTGTTAAAAAAATAAATAAAATATTTGTACTCTTAATTTTTTTTTTTAACCTTTTTAAATAATTGGTTTAAATTTTGTTTTTTGTTATTCATGCAGTACAGTAGCGTGTTTAACATCCAGTTATGTCAAATAAATATTGTTTACCGATACTGCTTAAACTTTTATTGATTTTGCTTTACTAAAATGTCACATTTGTGACTCTCTTCCCTAACAGGATTTCAAGAAAACAATTGACAAGTAATTGCGAAGCATCTGTGTACACCAGTCTACAATGAGATGTGATCTTCAGGTATCTTAACTGAAATCTGGATTCAAACCCCCATTGACAAATATTTTGGATGTTTTCCATCTTTTTAAAATGAATTGGCTCTGCAAAATCTGCAGTTTCACATCATCAAAATGATTGGATCTTTTAAAACACTTTAGATTACAACATGGACATTTTGGTAGAAGCCAGTCAATACCCTGTCTCCATTCTGATTATTCTTGCAACTTCAAGCCATTACGGACACATTGTGCCTGGTGTCATCCAACGACAACTAATCCAAGTCAACTCCTCACTTTCACATGCTTAGTGTGCAGTTCATCACAGGAGCCAGTCAGCGAAGGGCTGTTAAGTTGGCCACCGACGCAGCAGAAGTTGCATCAAGGCGGTTGTGGATCAAGAGAAGAGAGCGCTACCTGGACACAAGCTGGGGCCTGATCAACCCTGGCTGTGTTGCCTGGAAGAGGGGGTCTGATTGTTGAAAGACCCGAAACCCCCCATGATCCCAGGTTACATCACTGATGATGTGTCCAGGGGCACCATAAGGTGTATCTAAGAACAGTTTCCACACAGAGACAATTTTTCGAACACCTAGGAGGCCTTATGAAAAATTATCAGACTGTGTCGTTTTCCTAGGATGCGATCAAGTGTCAAGACAAATATATACAGAACATTCCACAGTCATTAGAGTAAGAAACACAACCGACACTCTGTTGAAGATTTTAAGAGATTGGTTTTCCAGAAATTCCAAAGCCAAAACATCTGAACATAGCACATTTGTTGAAAGTGAAGACTACTCCGAGTCTGTCCTTGATGAAGATGAGAATGTGGATGAAATCATCATTAAAAGACTGAGTTTACTCCTTCTCAAATTAGAATGCATTCACAATGTGTCTAATACATGTATAACATACATAAGTGAACTAGTAGAGGAACTTCATTTCCTCACATCATCTGAATCTTGATCTGTGCTCAAAGACATTCTACAAAGCACTTCCAAGAAGCATGACGCTATAAAAGATGCAGTAGTTCCAGAGATTGTGAAAGACCTTCGCCAGTTAAGCCCTTTTTGTACTGCTTTGGCTGTGGATGTTCTTTTAAGTCCTCGCTACAAGAGAGATCAATTTATGAAGGAGTGTCTCACATATACCGAGCCAGTTGAGTACATAACTTGAGCAACAAGAAAACATCCCAGTATGTACCAGTTCTCCCCATTATTGTCTCAACTCGTAACATGAAAACATTCAAGGGACAATTTTAAAGAGTAAAAAGCAAATAATGCTCCATCTGTATACAAGTCATTGCATGATGGATCCTTCCTCAGAGAAAATTACTTTTTATCTAGGGAGAAACTCAAACTCCCACACATCCTTTATATTGATGACTTTGAAGTCTGCAACCCTCTAGTGACGTCCCGCAAGAAGCATAAAGTCATAGCTGTGTACTGGGTGTTTGCAGATGTCCCTGCTACCTTGCAATCTGCTTTGACTTCCATTTACCTGGCCATTCTTTGTAAGGCAGATGATGTTAAGCAATACCGATACTCTAAAGTGTTGGAACCACTTCTTAAAGATTTAAAGCTTTGAAGATGGTGTGTTTGTGTCGTCTAGGTAAAGTTGTTAAGAGTACAGTATGTGCTGTAGTAGCCTACAATCTTGGAGCTCACTCCAAAGGTGGATTTGTTGAAAGCTTCTCTTCTTCACACTATTGCTGCTTTATCAACAATAGAGGGGCAATATCAGGCTACTTATCAGGAGAAGGCGTAATCCGTGGTCAGTCCAAAACAGGGTTCAATATCCAGGCAGGCAATCAGCAGGGGAACAATCCGACGTGGGCAGGGCAAAAGCAAAATCCAGGGACGTGATCGGGTCAAAAACAGGAGGTCTGCAAACGCAAGAAAACTCAAGAACTAGACAAGGTTAGATGACCATCTGGCAGGGAGGCAGCGATTGGAGTGTGTTTAAGTAGGGTGAGGAGCAGGTGAGGAGAGTGAGCAATTAGGGCAGGTGGAGCAGATGAGCCTAATTGCAGAGTTGCACAGCAGAGTAGCAACCATGACATTGTACCATTTGAACTGGCACTTTGTCTTCATAAGTTTATGAGAAAGAAATACTTTTCTCTTCAGGAACTCAATGATCGCATCTGTCAGTTTCCTTACAAGTAGAATGACAAACCAAACAGTCCACAAGCAATTCCTCTGACTTTTTCAGTAAGAAATAGCATAGGTGGAAATGCACATGAAAACTGGTACCTCTTGCGGTTGCTGCCTTTAATTATCGGGGACAAAATCCCAAAAGATGACATGGCATGGCAGGTTTTGATGACCTTGAAAGATGTGGTTGAGCTTGTCATGGCTCTTGTCCATACAGATGAGAAACTGGGATATATGGACAGCAAGATCTGTGAACGTTTCAGATATTTAGGTGTATTTCCAGAGGAGAAGTTGAAACCGAAAAATCACTTCCTAGAACATTATCCGTGGCTTCTAACTGCTTTTGGACCTCTTGTGGCTCTGTGGACCATGCGTTTTGAAGTAAAACAGATTCTTTAAAAAGATTGTAAGGCAGTCAGGGTCATTCAAGAACATTCTCATTACAATGGCAAGAAAACACCAGTGAATGAATGCACATCCCATTTCCCAGGGCAGAGGTTGTAAGTGTCACAAACAAAATCAACATTTTAGGCACTGACTACTGTGCTAGAAGGTTGTTGCCTTTTGGATCAACAAGAGGATTGCCTGACTTTGGAGAAATATTTCAAATAATCATTGTGCATGAAAGCCCTGTCTTTGTTCTAAAGCAGCCGAGTGGCTGGTATCACAAGCATGCGAGGAGCTTTAAAGTGGAGCCCGCAGGAGAGATTGGAACCTGTCAGAACTAAAAGATGCATACCCCTCGGCTGCATATAATACAAGAGATGGTGTCCCTGAAGCATTTCTCTTTTTTTTGCATTTCAGAGTAGGTTATTTACTTCTGTTATTGTATTGCTATAATGCTCAGTTATATGCTTTCAAGTGAATGCTTTCATTTTACAAACTGATGGGTCAACAAGACAATGGTATTTACACATTTTATACATCAACTGCTGACATGGATGATAAGACCACTGTGAAGTTAGTAAAAAAAGAACCTGTGATTAACCTTGACTTGCGTCCACTAGATAAATCAGAACTGTCCTCTACACTGACTTCAGTGGGCACTTTGGCTGCAGACGAAAGTGAAGTGTACAACGCTCCAGCAGATGAGGATGATGGAGCATTTACCTCTCCTACAGATGGTGGTGCATCATCAAGCTCACAAGACACGATTATTCTCCCTGTAAAATCTGCTCCATGGCCTGCGCAGTTTCATGTCCCCATAATTTCACGTGACATTGAAATGATCCTTGCAGAAACCAACTAAATGTATCATGCATCTGGAACCCATTTAAGTGATGCAAGTGTTAAATCGGTAATAATGCTAGACCTTGCCAAAGCCATATTCTCCTACACGGCCTACCCATCAAATATGCAAATAAATTCAGTGTTTGAAGCCCTTGTTTAGAAGTTTCCATGTCTTAAGGAGCCAAGATCTTTTTCAGGAATGAATGGTTGGCAGCAGCGACTCAAGTATAAAATGCACAATTACCATACTATGCTGAATTCACGAAAATTTGCTAGAAGTTGTTGGAAGTAAATACATTAAGGAGAAAGAAGCCAATTGATTCAGCCCCAGCAAAAAATGTGAAAAGACCCGAAAAAGAAGCAGAGGTTAATTACCTCCCTCCACATCCTGCTGGAGAAAATGAGGAAACATTGGAGAGGGAGAGGCTCGAGTTAATTGAGGAAACAAAGAACAATACCAAGACAATAGCAGAAAAAATGTCCAAAACATTTTCAGTACGGACACTGGAGATAGTTATCAAAAGTCCAGCTGTCCGTGTGTTCCAAGAAAGGTGGCCGTGATTGT
The DNA here is from genome assembly GCA_037177495.1 of Rhadinocentrus ornatus. Classification (NCBI taxonomy): domain Eukaryota; kingdom Metazoa; phylum Chordata; class Actinopteri; order Atheriniformes; family Melanotaeniidae; genus Rhadinocentrus; species Rhadinocentrus ornatus. Next base: position 351,141 of record JBAMHW010000003.1, on the reverse strand, counting down.
TCACTGGGTGTCAGGCTGAGCAAAAGAGAAGCCGGACACAAATGCAGGTGAGATTAGAGATTCTTTAGTGGCGCTTCTACAACCAAAATGACCAGTGTGGGTCAAGAAGAGTCAGAGAATATAACACAATGTAGCAGTCTGTGCAGGGAGTTTAAGTAGGCAGATGACCAGGTGCAGTAACTGAGGCTGATGATGATGATAATGATGATAGAGAACAGGTGTGATCCAAGATGACTAGTACTCAGGTAAGGTGCAGCGCACCCGAGAGGAAGGAGCAGGCATGACAAGTAAGAATCTTGATATTATTTTTTACTGCAATCAATCTAGTTAATTTCGTTTATATGTTGATATAAAATTTTCAAATTTTATTCAAAATAAAGACTGGCATTAAGAATTTTGTATCATTTCATTTTTAATAATTTAATAGATCAAAGAGGAGTTCCGACTTTTAACAACTGTTTCCCTAGAAGAGACATTCGTACAGAAGCTTGATGGGTACAGCCCGCACCTTCTGCAACTGATGCGTGCCAGAAGAGGAGCTGTTGGTATTCGAATGCAGCCTTTCCTGAACACTTGTGAGGTGCTGTTTTTTTGTTTTCTGTAGTTTATATCTTCAGACATTTTCCCTTTTATTTTGCCTGTGTGGTCATTGTGGAAACTATCAGTGAATAAATACACTAGTAAAATACAATATGTTAGATATTACACTGTAGCCTGATAGATTAGATTATGTGAAATCTAGTACCAGTGATAGAATTCAGTTCAGAGAACAATAAATAAAGAAATTCTACCTAACGCAGGCCCAAGCCATGTTTATTGCTGATGTATTTTATAAAACACTTCTGTTTTACTGTGTAGTGTAAAAGAAAAGTATATGCATCTTTTCCGGTAAATTCTGTTTGTACATTTAAAACTCATTTTTCTAAATTATGTTTTTGTTCTCATATGTAGAAAATTGTTTGATTATGCAATTTAAGTCCAAACTAGTCTTAACAAATCAAGACTGGATTGAAGAAAATGCATGTTAAACAGTACACGTTGTAGTGGCCTAGCTATAAACTTTGTTGTGCCAAGGCAAGACAAATATATAGTTTATTCATCTCAATAAACAGCTGTCAGGGAGATGATTTTAATATCAAATTGAGAAATAGAATGAAAAATTGTCATCATAATGAAATAATATTTAAACCTTTTTTCCCCCCCTTTCTTTATAACATGGAGGATGAACCCAAGACCTTCAGTCACACTCTGAAGAGGACCCAGCAGATGTGTCTTTTGTGATGGAGGGCAAGCAAGTGATCACTCGGTGTGGAACCAGAGCCAAGGCATGTGTACTCTTGATGGGACTAAGCTATGCCCTCAACCTTGAGTATCCCAAAAAGCCCAAGTGCACATTTGACGTGTTCCAGAAAATGTTTTTGGGGATTGATGCCACTATATTGCATAACAAGGTGCACAGCCTCAAAAGTAAGCTAATGGAGTGAAATATTCTTATCCACATTGAAGAACTGCAAGCTATTTCTGCACTGCAGGAATTTTTGGTTTTGGTTCATATTTGTTTTGGCCCTTGCTAATGTTCTGTTATCACCCTGAAACAGTTAAAAGACTAAAGACAATGTACTCTTTAACAATAGAACATCCTTCTATTCTTCATACATTTAAGCCATGCATACTACTGTGTAATTCAGTGGTATTATAGACTGATTAGTTGAACATTGTGTTTATTCACTACATTTAGTAGTTTGGTTACTTAAACTGTTTTGTTCTTTGTGAATATTGCTTGACTCAGTTGGAAGTGGATATGATGATATTTTACAATGTTTAGTGTTTATATGTTTTTGTTTCGTCCATCCTTGAAACTTGTTGACCAGCGTGTACGGCTTCTAGACTAACTAAAGACTAAAATTTTGTAAATATCTGGTATTTTGTCAAAATCAGGACTGACTGGCCGAGTCATGTTATAAAACAGTATACAGTACATGCACACTTTGCAAACACACAAAAAAATGGATAATAATGTTTCCTGATAGAAAATAAAATGTAAAAATGAGGATCTTCATGTTAGGATTAAAAAACTATTTTGTATCTCTATTCAAGAAGTTCTATACTAAACCTGGTGTAACTTTTCTACTTATGACTAAACAGTGGTTAGTTCCATGTGAGCTGGAAGTTAAAATATTTACCAAGTAAAACAGGAGTACTTAAATGTCAAAGGGGAACGTAATTACAAAGCAGAATATCTCTGTACTTTCTTTTGAAATCCTGAATGCGAGCCGTTATTTTTCTCCAGTTGTTACAGACGTTGAATGAAAACACATGAAAAATACAAAAAACAACTTTTGTATTTCTATTTGATTCATTAAATAATATTTGATACCAATATTATTTTGTTTCTGAAATTTAGTTGCCAGTGTAGTATTAAATAGTACAAATTTAAGTAAGTTATTTGAGCAATCACATTTGTAAAATAATGCTTAAATTTATCTAATTAATTTTAAGTAATAACATGTGCAATTGAATTAGTCAACATTTAACTAATTTATTCAAGTTATTACATATATAATAGCTTGAATAAATTAGCTCAGGATCGAGTTCCTGGAAATCTGTTTTTCCTCATCTAATCTAGTCAAAAACATTCATAAATCTTGCAGTGGTTGACATTAAGTTTTCTTTTTTTTTTTTCCTTTTTTTTTTTACCCTGTCCTGTCCAACGTCCTAACATACAGAACGGTGGGCTGTGTGCCATATTTTGCTCTTCCAAGGGAACCATGTTCTATGAATGGCTGCCCTTGATGTTTAAAATATTTTTATTATAACCTTATTTTCTTCAGTCTTGATATGTCAGTGCCGA
>JBAMHW010000003.1:334923-348190 GCA_037177495.1 Rhadinocentrus ornatus | reverse complement strand
GAAAGAAAAAAGCTTGAAAAAAAAGGAGGAAAGAGCACTTTGGTAGAGAGCCGTAAGCCGCTGCGTCCTTGCGCGCCATCATCTTGTATCCTAATCTGCGTATTTACCATTTCAGAAGGTTAATGCTAATTTTTTCATTGCTTTGAAAGCCATTTATTCAAACAACACCCACTGCTTCCCTGTTTACCTTGACCACATTCCAACCCATTTTACTGTCAAGAGTAACAATCTTTTTTTTTTTTTAACCTTTTTTAAATTATTGGTTTTGCAGCAGGTTAATTGCTCATGTATGTGTTACATGCAGTACAGTTGCGTGTTTATCAACAGCCAGTTATGTCAAATGAATATTGATTACTTATACTACTTAAAATTTTATCGCTTTAGCTTTTCAAAATGTCACATTTCTGACTCTCTTCCCTAACAGGAACTTCAATACATGGGGTGCATTACGGACATATTGTGCCCGGTATCATCCAGCGACAACTAATCCAAGTCAACTCCTCATAATCACATGCTTAGTGTGCAGTTCGTGCAGTTTCCACACACAGACAATATTTTGAACACCTAGGAGGCCATCTGAAAAATTTTTAGACGGTCTCTTGTGTTTTCCTAGGATGTGATTTCAAGACAATATATATACACAACATTCATAAGAGCAAGAAACACAACCCACACTCTGTTGAAGATTTTAAGACATTGGTTTTCCTGAACTTCCAAAGCCAAACATCTGAACATAACACATTTGTTAAAAGTGAAGACTACTCCAAGTCTGTCCTTGATGAAGATGAGAATGTGGATGAAATCATCATTAAGAGACTGGGTTTACTCCTTCTCAAATTAAAATGCATTCACAATGTGTCTAATACATGTATAAATTAACTAGTAGAGGAACTTCATTTCCTCACATCGTCTGAATCTCGATCTGTGCTCAAAGACATTCTCTAAAGCACTTTCGAGCATCAAAAATGCAGTAGTTTCAGAGATTGTGAAAGACCTTTGCCAGCTAAACCCTTTTTGTACTACTACTTTGGCTGTGGATGGTCCTTTAAGTACTCGCTATAAGAGAGATCAATTCAAGAAGGAGTGCCTCACATATACTGAACCAGTTGAGTACATACTTGATAGCAGTAACAAGAAAACATTCTAGTATGTACCAGTTCTCCCATTACTGTCTCAACTCGTAAATACTGAAAACATTCAAGTGACAATTTTAAAGAGTAAAAAGCGACAAAATGCTCCCAAGCAATTCCTCTGACTTTTTCAGTAAGAAAGAGAATAGGTGAAAATGCGCATGAAAACTGGTGCGTGTTGCGGTTGCTGCCTTCAATTATCGGGGACAAAATCTCAGAAGATGACATGGCATGGCAGGTTTTGATGACCTTGAAAGATATTGTTGAGCTTGTCATGGCTCCTGTCCATACAGATGAGACACTGGGATATATGGACAGCAAGATCAGTGAACATCGTTTCAGATATTTAGATGTGTTTCCAGGAGAGGAGGAGAAGTTGAAACCGAAACATCACTTCCTTGAACATTATCCGTGGCTTCTACCTGCTTTTGGACCTCTTGTGGCTCTGTGGACAATGCGTTTTGAAGCAAAACATAGATTCTTTAAAAGGATTGTAAGGCGGTCAGGGTTACATTCTCATGACAATGGCAAGAAAACACCAGTCAGTAATTGCATATCACATCCATGAAATGAATATCTTAAAACCAATGCTCTCTGTGTCCAGAACAACTCAAGTGGCAATAGAGATTCTAAAAGACAATATCAAGGAATCATTTTCTAAGAGGTTCCTTGGGCAGAGGTTGTAAGTGTCACAAACAAAATCAACATTTTAGGCACTGACTACTGTGCTTGAATGTTGTTGCCTTTCAGATCAACAGGAGGATTGCCTGACTTTGTTCTAAAGCAGCTGAGTGGTGGTATCACAAGCACGCGAGGAGCTTTAAAGTGGAGCCCACAGGAGAGATTGGAATCTGTCAGCATTCAGAACTAAAAGATGCATACCCCTTGGCTGCATATAATACAAGAGATGGTTGAATGGTGGCTGCACGGTGGTGTGGTGGTTAGCACCGCAGCCTCACAGCAAGAAGGTCGCTGGTTCGAGCCTCGGCTGCGTGGGTTCTCTCCTGGTTCTCCGGCTTCCTCCCACCGTCCAAACACATGCCTGTTAGGTTAATTGGTGAACTAAATTCTCCCTAGGAATGAGTGTGTGCGTGAATGGTTGTATGTTGGCCCTGCGATGGACTGGTGACCTGTCCAGGGTGTACCCTGCCTTTCACCTGAAACACTGCTGGGATAGGCTCCAGCTCACCCCGCGACCCCTAATGGTAACAAGCGGTACAGATAATGACTGACTGACTGGTTGAATGGTGTCCCTGAAGCATATGTTTTGTTTTGTTTTTGCATTTTACAGTAGGTTATTTACTTCTGTTATTATATTGCTATAATGCTCAGTTATATGCTTTCAAGTGAAGGCTTTCATTTTACAAACTGAAGTGTCTTCTCTTTGTGTCTTCCTACAGCTGTTGACATCTTCTACTCAACAAGACAATGGCATTCCAGTTACGAATCATCACTGAGGAACATGATATACGAAAGTTGATTCTTCCATTAGAAGTCCCTGATACTGTGGATGATCGAAGATTTTGGAAAACAAATTTTTAGTGTCACATCAACTGCTGACCTGGATGATAAGACCACTGTGAAGTTAGTAAAGAAAGAACCTGTGATCAACCTTGACTTGCGTCCACTAGATGAATCAGAACTGTCCTCTGCAATGACTTCAGTGGGCACTTTGGCTGCGGACGAAAGTGAAGTGTACACCGCTCCAGTGGACGAGGATGATGAAGCATTTACCTCTCCTAGAGATGATGGTCCATCATCAAGCTCACAAGACACCATTATTTTCCCTGGATCATGCCGGTCTGCTCCATGGCCTGCGCAGTTTCATGTCCCCATATTTTCACGTGACTTTGAAATGATCCTTGCAGAATCCAACTAAATGTATCATGCATCTGGAACCCATTTCAGTGATGCAAGTGTTAAATTGGTAATAACCTTGCCAAGCCATATTCTCCTACACGGCCTACCGATCAAATATGCAAAAAATTTCAGCAGTTGAAGCCCTTGTTGAGAAGTTTCCATGTCTTAAGGAGCCAGGATCTTTTTCAGGAATATATGGTTGGCAGCAGCGACTTAAGTATAAAATGTACAATTACTGTACTATACTGAAATCATGAAAATTTGCTTATCCAGAGTTGGAAGTAAATACAATAAAGAGAAAGATGCCAATTGATTCAGCCCCAGCAAAAAAAAATGTGAAAAGACCCCCCCAAAAAGCAGAGGTTAATTACCTCCCTCCACATCCTGCTGGAGAAAATGAGGAGACATTGGAGAGGGAGAGACTCAAGTTAATTGAGGAAACAAAGAAGAAAAACAATGCCCAGATAATAGCAGAAAAAATGTCCAAAACATTTTCAGTATGTCATTAATTTTTCAAATTTTGTTAAAAAAAAAGAACTGTCATTAAGAATTTTGTATTGTTTCATTTTTGATAATTTAATAGATCAAAGAGGAGTTCCGACGTTTAACAACTGTTTCCCTAGAAGAGACATTCGTACAGAAGCTTCATGGGTACACCCTGCACCTTCTGCAACTGATGCGTGCCAGAGGAGGAGCTGTTGGTATCCGAATGCAGCCTTTCCCTTTCACAAGTGTGAGGTAATGTATATGTGTATTTTTAACATGCTGTTTTTAACATGCTGTTTTTTTGTTTTCTGTAGTTTTCTTAGAATTTTTTCCCTTTTATTTTGCCTGTATGGTCATTGTGGAAACTATCATTGAATAAATACACGAGTAAAATGTAATATGTTGGATATCACTGTAGCCTGATAAATTAGATTATGTAAAATATATTACGATTGATAGAATTCAGTCCAGAGAATAATAAATACAGAAATTCCACCTAACATGGGCCCAAGCCAAGTTTATCGCTAATGTACTGTTTTATCGTGCAGTGTAAAAGAGAAGTATATGCATATTTTCCTGTAAATTCTGTTAGTAAATTTAAAACTCATTTTTCTAAATGATGTTAATATAGTCTAAATTGATGTGTCCTAAATTTGCAAGTCTTTTTTCTATTTCCATGTATTTCTATGTACTAGTGTGGAGTTCTCAAGACCACCATTCTTATCCCCAAATATATGTCCTTCTAGTCCCAGAGTGTCCAAAAAAGGAGAAATTCAGTCATTTGCTGCCTCATTGAGTACCTTGAGGAAGCCAAAGATCGCCAGGTATGTGAATAACTTGGATCAACTCATGGTATTCACGTATGCATAGTCATTAGTGTTTAATTTCCAATATGTTTTGCAGGAGTGTGATTCAGTTTATCAGTTGGTCCCAAACCTAAACCCCACTAAAAGCTACAGTCTAACAATTTTTTCACCTTCCCTTTTCTAAATGCTTCACAATATAAGATGGTTCTACACAGTCAGCACATGATTTAGGAATATCAGGTTTCAACAATTTTTGTTCTCACATGTAGAAAATTATTTAATTATGCAATTAAAGTCCAAACTAGTCTTAACCAATCAAGACTGGATTGGAGAAAATGCATGTTCAACAGTACACATTGTTGTGGCCTAGCCATAAACTTTGTTGTGCCAAGGCAAGAATGTATAGTTCATTCCTCTCAACAAACAGCTGTCAAGGAGATGGTTTTAATATCAAATTGAGAAATAGAATGAAAAATTATCATCATTATGAAATAATATTTAATCCCCCCCCCCTTTTTTTTTAATTTTTTTTTTATAACATGGAGGATGAAGGTGCTTTTGGTCCATAAACCCACTGCTGAGGAGGACCCAGCAGGTGTCCATTGTGATAGAGGGCAAGCAACTTATCACTCGATGTGGAACCAGAGCCAAGGCATTGTGGTAGCAAAAATTACCAAGGGTCTGGTATGAGTAAGAGTAAATGTGTTTATTACAAAGGAGAATTATTGAGTACAAATTATTTAGAGGTGAGAGCAGTCTTCTAACCCACGGGGAGTCAGGAGAGAACTCTCCTGTACAAATCAGAAGCAGCCAGTTTTAACATATTTGATGTTTTCCCAGTTCCCAACACAAGGTCAGATAAAGTCAGTGAAAAGAGACTGAATGGTGCCACTGTCTTCACAGTTCTCGGAAGAGAATCATGCAAAAACAAGCTGGCATTCTAAACAACTATTCTTATCCAGCAGGTGTGCGTCTTTGAGACGCTTCCAGTCCAAGGTCTACTGGGACAGTGGTCAGTCCGAACCCAAAACAACCATGCACCTTAACCCAGAAATGAATCTTTAATATGCTATAATATTCTGTACCAAACTGAATAAATCGACAGTATGAATATATGAGTGATTATTAATATGAGTAAATATTATATAAGCATATATTAATGATGATTATGAAACACATAAAATCACTTCCACAATTCCTCTTTTTTGATTAAAGGAAAACCTCGTTTTACTATTAATCACACAAAAAGTAAATAATCATCATATAAATCTCAAAAGGAACTCAAGTGTGTAATAAGCACCATAAAAGCAGACACCCATCACTGCAACACATTAAAGGTAAAAAATGTACATGACAGTGGCTGGTTTACGTGAGCAAAGGTACCCATTTAGTTCCAGCAAAAGCAAACGTTTAGAATTATACACTAAAACTTTAAAACATTAAACTGAGGTACAAAAATAATCACTATTAAAAGCCAAGTGTAAACCAGTATCGTCAGAAATACAAGTCTTCCCCTGTATGAGGTCCCTTAATTACATTCCCTTAACACCACTTACAAACTTAGTGCAGAGCAGTGATCACTGTAGTCGTCTGAAGGCCATGGTTGTTGCTAGTCACCACTCAGGAAAAAGGGGACAGGATAACCCACGTTGATTCATCCCAGTGGATCAGATGAGTCCAGATCTCCCCCAGGAGATGGAGATGGAGGGGGCGGTGAAGATTGATGCTCTCGTGCTGGTGCAGGGACACGGTTGCAGTGGCTGGCCAGGAAGACCTCCCTGCAGGGGCACCTGGAGTGGACCCGTGAACCTCTGGGCCATCCAATGGTCTTTATGAGGTCTTCACCTCAGATCCAGCCACCGTGCATCAGTGTGTGTGAAACCCATCCCCAGCTGCTTTTGGGAGAGCTGCTGTCACCACCTGTTGAGCCTCAGAAAGTAAGTCCTTACCAATGATGATTCCAGGTAGATGTCCAAGGTGCCAGCTCAATTCCAAGACCAGGAAGCCTGCTAGAAAGAACCTGAAATGGACTGAGGTGCCACCTTGTCCAGTTATGCATCCTCATGCAGGAGTTAGATGTCTGGATAAACTGTTAAACTCTCTTTCTTACAAGGAAAATATATATGCAAAGCACATTCATGTAAAAGAAAAAAACTTAAAGACTGTCCGAAAAGGGTCTACAGGCAGAAGCAAAGCTTATAATGCCCACCCCTCCAATCAGTTTACATCGAAATATAAAAGAACAATAGCTACCGTGACATACGTACAATAGGATCCACATAGTTCTTAATATTTAATCACATTTGTCTTAAAAATGTTTTTGAACTTTATTTAAGTTGTACAGTTTTTTAGCTCCTGGTCTAATTTGTTCCACATATCAACCCCGACAAAAGAAATACAATGTTGTTTTATGTTTGTTCTTGCTTCTTGGTTTTCTAAACATATTGGATCCTCTAAGATCATAAATTACTCTGATCGAAATACTCTATACGTAAATTGAGCAATTTTAAAGTCAACCAGATCTTTAAACTTTAATGTTTTTAATTTGCTCTTTGTAATCTGCTTTATGAACAATTCAAATAGCTCTCTTTCGAAGTATGAAGAAGGGATTTAAATAGTTTTGTAGGTATTTCCCCACATTTCAATAGAATACATCAGGTAAGGCAATACTTAGGAACAATACAAGAGATATGTTTTGTTTTTTTTATTTAGAGACTCTGCCAGTGATTTAGTCACTCTAATATGATCAATCTGTAATTTCCAGCTTAACTTATTTTCTATAATTTCCCCAAGAAATTTTACATCATTCACTCTTTCGAGTTCTTCATCATTTATTTGCAAGTTTAGTGTTTACATTAACAACACTATTTGTCAATATGATAAATTTAGTTTTCTTCAAATTCAAAGTCAATTTGTTTGTTTAAATAAGAGCTTTCAGCATGCAGAGCAGAGAGTGTGAAGGGAGGAAAAGTAGGGAGACAACGTCCAGTGTGAGACAGACAGAAGTAACATTGACCAGTTCAAAATCAGCTTACCATCTGGTTTTTAGAACTGTGTCTGTGTTGCCAGAGCAACCAGTTTTATGAAAGAAAGACATGGACATACATTCTAAAACACACCATCGATGTTCACTCATGCATGTACCAACATAAACATATAAAATATGTATGAGTTGTAAACAGCACATGCACCCGTTTCCACGGTGATAATATCTTTCCTGTAAAAATTTAACCCATGACGTCACTATCATGTTGGATTTAAACTGCACATACACATATTTTAGAGAATACAGAATACGAATTAAGTATCAATGTATCCTTTTGCAGACAGACCCGTGTCACCAGACTTGCTTATCAGGGAAATAAAGGTGTATTCCGCTTAATGGTTGCTGGAAGGAAAAGGTCCGGTAAACGTCAGTCTGTTCGTTCAGGTCAGAGAACTTTGTCAGTCACGCCATTCGTTCTGCGCTGAAAAGCCAAATCAGAGCAGGTAGATTTTCCCGCATGTAGGAGGATCCTTCAAGGCCAATATGGCATTGTTTTAGGAAAACATGGAGTCTTCAATTCTTTAAACTCCAAGATGATATGAACATTAAACCCAATTTGAGTTTCTTTTAATAACGTGTCCTTTAACCAAATTTGGCTCGAGCAGCGTCTCTCTTTTGTTCTATTACAAATCCTTTATTTTTATTTTACAAGCGAATCAGTTTTAAATATTCATGGATCTTAGCTCATTATGAAATAGTTTGTATTTTGTCCAATACCTCTGCATTAATTTTTATAGTGCACTTTCCCATGTTATTGCAGATAACAACAGCCAAAAAAACAATTTTATCCATATTAACATACGTTTGTTGTATCAGTGTTTAAGGTTTTCTTTCTTTTACCTAAACTAATTTCCATCTGGTTATTTGCTGACAGTTAAAACAGGAACTCCTTTAATTTGCTTTAATATTTGCCATTTATTAATCACAATTTTCTCTAACTGCCAGGGATTTATTTTCTTCTAAGAAATATGTTTATTAATCCATTCTTTTTTTTTTTTCAGACAGATTTCGGAATCATAGTTCGCTTGGTTGAAATATAGATCAGGCCTTCAGTGTTTATTCTTAAAAGTAAAATTGCATGTAAGAGAAAATATTCCCCACCTTTCGTCAAACTGATTTGACAGTTAGTTCTGGCCAATGAGAGGCTGACACGTCATGTCCATGAGAGGGAAGTCCCTCCCCCTGCCAGAGACCGGAAGTCCCTCCTTAACCGGAAATACCTCCTTCTCCTGAAGTCGGGGCATGCCTGAAAAACAGCTATTTTTGCAAAAACACAGCTATTTTCTCAAAAACACGGGTAAAAAGAGAAAAAAGAATAAAGACGCTGAAATAAGAAGAAATGTCTGAAAAACAGTAAAAATAAGAAAAAATCCGAAAAACAGCTAAAAAAAAAGAGACAAAGAATAAAGAAACACTGAAAATAACCCTAGCCCATTAACATTGTGCTGCTGCTTTAACTCATGTCTGAAATACAAGAAAAAAAAATCTGAACAGCTAAAAAAGAGAAAAATAAAGAAACACTGAAAAAGGAGAGAAGAGGGATTTGGTCAACAAAACTTTTACCTTAATGTGCTGCTTTTCCCCCACAGAAATGGATGCTGCTGCTTTAACTCATGTCTGGAAAAACAGTGAAGAAAAACAGAGCTATTTTCTCAAAACACGGGTAAAAAGAGAAAAAAAGAAACACTGGAAATTATAAGAAACACATGCGTGGAAGCCTGCTGCGGGTTTACTGACAGTCTGATGCGATTTTAAAAATGAAAAGCTCCCGACCTCCCGACCTCTCAGCATTCTGAAGCGGTTAACGCAGCCATATTGAATCCTAGATTTCTATGACGCGCCTTCTGGCTGCACTTGTTTCGGGGGACAGCTCTGTCAGGAGGGTGGAGGGAGTTATTGAAACTGCTCTTTTTATTTTTATTTTTAAAAGGTGATACACCGGCTATTGCACTGGAGCACGCCGGTAAGAGGAGGAAGAGCACCGGTCATGCACCGGCTCCGGATGAAAGAACAAGGAGAAGAAAACGTGCTGAAGGTAATTAATTTAACCCTTTTTATAAAAAAATTTTTCTTAAATCTGCTTTTTTAAATTGAGATCAGTTTTTTTTGTTTGTTTGTTAGTTTGTTTGTTTTTGTTTTTTTTTTTACAAATTGCTTTATACAAATAAACATTAATTATAATTAGTATTTCACTTAACAGAGAAAAGAGAGCAGATGCGTGCAGGAGATTTATCTGACACAAACTGTGTAAATAGAGGTAACCCTTTCACTCAATAATACCCTTTTATTTATTTTTAAAGCGGTGAAATTGTACTTATTTTGTAATATTTATTTGTTTGTTTTCGTTTGGTGCAGCCGCTAAAAGACAACTCCGCAGAAGACCTCTGCATCAGCGCGTGGATCCAAAAAGGACTACGAGGCGTACCAGCGGAGCTGCGTCAGTGCTGGACCTATTTCTACAGCTTGGGATCGCTTATATGGAAGTTCTGAGAAAACTCAGCGATCTCATTTAGGTGGGTGACAGTAGGGTGTGTCATTTTCTTCTTTACGTAAACCATGGAGGCGCTACAGCAGCTGATAGAGCAGCTGATAGACGCTTTAAATCAGATCCCCCCTGTATCATTATTGAAGGTAATAACGCGCTGGAGTCTGAAAATCTGTCCTGTCCAGAGCCTGTTTTATTGGTTCAACCCTCAAACTTAGACTTGATAGAAGAAGAAGCCTTCCTCCACATTGACTCCACGCCGGCCTCTCCACCCTCATCTATATACAGCGAACCAGAGTCGCCTGTTGATTTACAGCGTATCATGAACCAGACCCCTGCTGTGTCTTCAGACTCAGGTTCTGTTAGCAGCTTTTCAGAGGCGCAATCAGACTCTGAAAGCAGCTCAGATGAGCACTCTTCAGACCTCTCTTTCGAGTCAGATTCTGAAAGCTACTTAATAGAACCAACCTCAGAGTCTGAAAGCATCTGTACACTGCTGTCTTTAGATTCTGAAGACGATTCTATAGAGCAGTCTCCAACTCCTGACTCAAAAAGCATCTCTGAGGAGGAGGAGGATCTCACAACCGCCTCCATTCAGCACAGTGGGGGAAGAGGAGTTAGGTCCCATCTTCTTCTTCTGAAAATCCATCTATATCAATCTCTCGCGAGCATTTTAATAATCGTGAAATAAGGCGGAGATTAAACATTCCAGTCTGAAATACCCCCGATCTTGCTCAGTTTTACATTGATGTCCAGGACATCCTCAGAGATCTGGCCGCCGAAGTAAGCACTGAAGTTAGATGCACCTATGTGGTCCAATTAGAAGTAAAAACCGAAAATAACCACAATTTTCTTTCACTCACCATCGACGATCAGAACATAAATGAAATTGAAGACGCTTTCCAAGATCTGTTAGAGTGGATGGTACAGTCTAATGAAAGCATCGCTTCAGACTCGGGTTTGGAATTTATTGCGCAGATTATTGTCAACCCATCAGGCGGTGCTAAACGGAAATTGGAAAAAACTCTAGACTTCTATAGAGAAGATCAGCTGTGCTTTGACATCAGCATCACTCATCTTATAAATCCAAACCTTGCAGATTACCAGGCTGTGTTGCGCGGAAGAGAGTTGCAGAGGTTGGCAGGTCTGGATGACCAATCAGCCGTCACATTCAGTGGCATAGGAAAATTTGAGAAAATCTTGAACCGGAAAATTGTAGTCTTTTACAGAACGCCCGATAACCGTCCATTATCTCAGTTTGAAACTGATTTTCCAGAGCGCTCTAATCCACTCTTCCTATTCCTAATACGAAACCACTACGGCATAAAAAAAACTTCGCAGCTTTATCGGTGGTAAATACATGTGCCATTTTTGCTATAGGTGCTATTAAAAGCCTCACTCTCATGTCTGTAGCGGATTTTGCTCAGTCTGTAATGAGCCCTCCTTTACCCAGGAGAAACTCGCACCTGTACTGTGCTCTGACTGCAACAGGACGTGCAGAATGCCTTCCTGTTTTAGCAGGCATAAAGACTCCTCCTCAGCTCAAACTCCTCAGAGAAGTATTTGCTCTGCGATAAAGCGATGTCTAAAATGCAGGAAGCTGTATGCTGACGCTGCTGCGGGGGATGGAGCGCGTCCGCATATCTGCCCCTGTCTAAAATGTAACATCTGCGGGGAGAAATTACAGGCCGAATCCGACACAGCGGCTGGTGAACAGCATCAGTGTTATATACAGCCTCTGCCAGTAGCCACACAACACAGCAGAAAGCTGATTTTTCAAATGATTTTTAGACTTTTTCCAACAGTCAGGATGTACACGTTCCATTTCTGGTGTGCACGAAAATGTTGCAGGGCGCCCAGTGGGCTGCGCGCGGTCTAGACTGCGTTAGACAATTTCTCCTCCATTTCAGGAGACCGCTGTATCAGGGTTCCACGTTCATCGCTCATAACTCCAGAGGAATTGACGGTTATCTGATTCTGAACGGCATGATCGAGTTAGGGCTCCAGCCGTCATGCAGGGCAGTAAAATCCTCTGCTTCACCGATCCCGATAACCGAATAAGATACATTGACCCTACCTCTGGCAGGGTAAAGGTTTTACTCACTCTCACTGCTTCAGCTGTAGAAATGAGAGAGATACCATCTTATCAGATCCTGGAGCAGCAATTAGATGGGGTAAATCTGGAGGAAATATAAATTCGTGTGTCAGTGAGTCTGAAGGATCAAGTAAAAGGAAATTTTTTTCATCTTGTTTTACTGATTTCTCTTTCTTTCAAAAACAATGAGACAATCAGTGTTTGATAACTGAGAAAAGGTTGTTGCCACCAGCTCACTCAACATTTTCTAAATCGTGAAAACAAAACAGGGCTAGTAGCTCATGTGATCAGTGGCAAGCAGATACTTCGTTGCAGTGAGTGTGCGTGAGTTTGTTCATGTAAATGTGTGTGTACATGTATGTGTCTCTTGTTCCAGTTGTGAACTAGACTTATGTGCAGACCTACTCTAGAACTGAAAAAATAAATGTTTTCTCTGAACAACATTTATTTATTTATTAACTGTTTATCCATTAGTCTGACTTTTTCTTTTTAATTGGCATATAATATTTATAATGACTAATACTACTGTATATTAAATAAAAGATCATTCATTCGACTTTAAAAACTCATCCTCCTAAATTCCGGACATGGATCAATCATAACACGATATGTATGACATAATATGTGGGGGCAGGGACGGTTTTTGATATGGGCAAGGTGGGCGACCGCCCAGGGCACAATCTATTTAAGGGCGCCCTAAAAAAATAAAAAAATAATAAAATAAATAAAATAAAAATCGCCAGTTTTCTACACTAATACCGCTTTTTTGACCAGCCACTTAAATTGAACCGTGATCATCCAATTAGTAAAGACAAATAGCAGGCATCACCAATTCGCCTGGGGGTAGTGTGCGTCTGGTCTGGGCACTCAGGCTGACCTCTTCCCTCTCCTCTTATTCCCCTCTAGCATGTGGGGGGTGGGTGCCTTCTGGGGTTGGTGGCGGTCCATTGTCTGCAGTTGCCCGGTCTTTGGGGGCGGCTGCTCCTGGCCCGTCTCTCCCTGGGGGGCCTCTGGGGGAGCGGGGGGGCCTAATATCACCAGAGGCCCTGCTCCCTCTTCTTTCCCGCTCTCTCTTACACAAACACACGCACACATGTAGGGACTTGGGAGGCGTGTGCGACATGCGGGGTGGAGCGGAGGGGGCCATTTAAGTGGCCCTGGGGCCCTGGGCCCTTCGCTCAGGCTGCTCTAGATGGCAGTGGGTTTATACACTAAGAAATCATTTTTATTGGTTTATTTTTTTCCTATGGGTTTGTATCTGGTCAGTGTTGTGATAAGTTTGTGTCTCTTTGATTTGGTCATTACTTAAAAACTCTTAATCTCTGGCAGCTCTGTTTTTCGGTAAAAGCTGTAAGAAAT
>JBAMHW010000003.1:155676-166316 GCA_037177495.1 Rhadinocentrus ornatus | reverse complement strand
TGTGAAGACATGTCAACCTGGTTTAAATGTAATATTCCTGCAAACCCCACACTGTGTCTACTAGGTGACTTAGGTGAATTTAACATGGTAATTAACTCTAAACGCATGATTCTCACAGTCCAATGCATCACAAAGAAAACTATCCTTGTGAACTGGATAACCAAAGAAAATCTGTGTATTCAGCAGTTTAGCAACATCTTATTAGACCACATCAGTAGTGAGACAATGTCTGCTACCTCAAAAAATCAGTAAGCTGAATTTCATTCCCTCTGCTCCCCTGCGATTAGCTCCATCACTTAGTTTCAGGGGAGGAGTATGACCTTGTCGCTTGGGGCACTGGATGTTGATGGGGGCTTTCCGCTGGCTACGGGTCCCTGGTGGTTTTCCCGTGGTGGGGGCCTGGACTGCTCCACTGTGGGGGCAGCACTGTGTCCGGGTGTAAGGGTATGAAGGGAGGTTGAGTAGGACTTGAGGGATTGTAGAGACATTGGGGTATGGGTAAGGGTGTGTCTGAGAGGTTGGTGTGGGGGTGTGTATGTGAGTGTGTGTATTTGTGTCAGGACTAGCGGGACATAGGCGTGTATGTGGAAGAGGGATTGCATGTACCTGTGGGCGGGCCTGGGTGGACCTGGGGATGGTGGTTCATGGATCTGGGCTCTCCCGCTATCCTCCTCCCCCTCCACTCCGTCCTCCCTGGGCTGGTGGAGGGTGGGTGGCTGCGGCTCACTGGCCGTGATCAGGTATGTCGCAGCTACTCCTGGCCTGTCTGGCCCTGGGGTCTTTGCGGGAAACAGGGGTGCCCACTCTCACTCTCAATTTTAATTTCATTTAGACATCAATACACAATAAACACAACACAAACAAACAACTTTTGGGGGGTGTGCCATGTAGTAAGGGTCTGCTTGGGTGGCCTCGCTCCCAACACGGTGTGGTTACTGCCCGTCAATTTTAAGCGCAAACAACACACAACCAGTCATGAGCAGGGAGGGTGGGGTGCCTGGTCTACAGCATGTGGGTGTGGTAAGGTGAGAGGGTGGCGGGGGCTGGATTTGGGGCTCGCCATCCCCTGGTCTGCTGGGGATGCTTCTCACGGGGCATGGTGGGTGGGTATGTTGTGGGTGTGTGAAAGGGGGTATTTGTGGGTACGGTGTAGGTGAGGTTGTGAGTGAGAGGTTATGTGGTAGAAAGATGAGAGAAATAGTTGGAGAAGGGGGTGTGGATTGGGTGGGGGGGATGGGGTGGGGGGATGGTGGGTGTAGGAGGGAGGGTGGGGGAAGGATGAGGGATGGTGAGGGTGGAGGCAGATGTGGGGTGGTGCCCTGGTTCCCAAGGTGCGCGGCTGGAGCACTGGGGTTGATGGTAGCCCACACTGCGTGGATGCCTGGGGGGACCTGGTCTTCCAGGGCATGGTGCGGGCCCTCTGCCTTGGAGGGGGGGGGGGCTGCCTCTCTGGGCTCTTTGGGCTCGGGGCCTTTCGCTCTGTCCGCCCTGGATGGCCGGTGCTTGGTGGGGTCAGCGGCTGCCAATCTTGGCCTGCCAGAACCTGTGCTCCGTGACGGCGGGGGGCTCTGGCTGGGGCCGCCCTCGGGGGGGTTCCGGGGTTGTCTTAGGGGTGGGGTGGCTTGGGTTCGTGCTCTGGGATTGCCATTGATTGCTCAGGTCTCTGGGCTGCCCTAGTCTGCCTCTGGCCATGGTCATCTCTGCACAATCCTTACTTCTCTGCATGCTGACAGTCACTGAATTGTCCAGTGGAGTTATTTTAAGTATCTAAGTTATTTTTATTTTTATTTTTTTTCTTTATTTATGTTTGTTTATCTATATGTATGTGTATATAGATCTGTGTATGTATGTATGTCTTTCTTCTGTCCCCTCTGGTCGGGTCCAGCAAGATTATTCAATTTCCATAATACTTAAACTAAAAGTTCAAACAATATATTTAAACAAATAAAGACATTTTTTTTAAAAAAAGGGATTTCCAAGAGGAGCCTTATACCTACAATAAAGCCCTTCTTGGCTGAGTTAATTTGTTCCACATAACACAGCAGCCAGACCATCATTCTGTTTGCTACAATGGACAGGACAAGTAAAAAAAAAGCATGTCTACACTCATTCCGATCGTTTGGTGACGCATGGTGTCTCTGCGCATGCTTGAACCACGTGGGGGTCATGTGATGTAATAGGTTTCAGGGAATACCAAACCAAACCGGACTGTGGAGTACACGTTTTGGTTAGAAACTGGAACAGTTAAGGATTATTAGGCATTTCAGCAGTCAAAAGGTTCAAAATAAATAAAAAAACACTTCTTCTAGCTAGCAGCACTGTGCATGTCAAAGCATTACGATCGTAATAAATCTGTCCATCATTTAGATACAGATGATGGGATGGTTTTATCTAGCGCCATGTAGATCTCCTGTCCTCTCCAATCAGACTGATTTCAGTCGGATAGATTAAATATTTGTCCATGTAAACATAGCTGACGTAAGGTTCTTTTAGGGGTGCGTTACACAAACGCCCGGCTGGCGAGGATTTACCCAGGCACTAGTGACAGTGTAAGCAATCACCTCCTAATCAAACACACATGTTCTGGTCCTGTACGAGCCTGGTGGATTTTTGGCAGCAAATTTTGAACACTCGCAATAGTGCTTGATACGGATCTTAGTCCTGGACCTTGTGTAGCCCTGTTTGGTTCCCCTCCACCTGTAACATTTAATCTCCCGTGAGATACACCGTGTATTGGCCTTTACATCTCTACAGGTCAGTCGCATTATTTTGTTTACGTGGAAACCCGTTCTCCCACCTTCACACAATAGCTGGCTGGAGGTCCAAACTATGGACGGACGGACAGTTTCATCCATCTTCTGCATCAGTTCATATCGGGCATGATTTGGTCCGTGTTCAGGGAGCTTAGCGATACCACCGGAAATCACGGGGGGCAGCGTTGAGCAGAACAGCTGACATGCAACCAGCGAAAGAAACAAACCAGAGAAGAAGAAGTACGTCTTGCATTGTTGTATAAAAATCAAATCTCAATAAAAAGATGTGCTAAAACACATAATCATGTGCATGAGCAGGTTAAGAAGCGTTTCGGACCACTATAGAGCTGTTTTGTCATTACTTGTTTATAAAAACTGTTTGTTGTCTCAGGGCAACGATACCATTCTACAGTCTGGATATGCACTTCCAGATTACTGCACATGGACTCCCAAAACTTATAAGTGGATGGAGGAGTTGCACAGAGAATACATGGCAGGGTGAAATCTACAACGGGAATATAAACATACACATAACGTACATCATAATGCCTGAAAAGCAACGCAACTGCTTCTTGTCTGATTTCTGAACATGTGAAATGAAAATTACAGCAACACATTTAACACATTTTGTAATAAAACAACTGCCAAAGTTTAACAAAGGGAGACATTTTTCTGTCAGAAAGTGATGTGTGCTGCAGTGTGCGGCTGTTTTTACCCAGGAAGATATAAGTAAACAGCTGAGGTCCTGCACCGCTGCAGGACTCCCTCGGGACCCCTGCAGGCACAGCACAGGGATTCTTAGGTGTACTACACTCCTCAGAGTAATAGGAGTCTGCCACGTGTTGGATTCTGTTCTCATGAAATCGTTACTTGGCTTCCGCATTTTTGATGTGTGGATTTTGCCAGATCAATGCGCAGCAGAGCATTCTAATGCATCCATGTCCCACCTACGGAGGAACAATTATCGAGGATCCAGTCAGGAGACATGAAGCACACACATCCATCTCGGGATTTACCCAGGGTGCTTAGCGAATTACGCCACCTTCTAAGGACTCTGACGGCACTGCAGCGCCGACGTGGAGTCAGAAATCTGAAAACCTGGTTGCAATGTTGCAACCTGCAGAGGTGGAAATGCTCTGTCTGAAACTACAAGTATTTTTCCACTGAAGGCACAAGAACACATCATCATCACTGCCAGCACTTCCTGAGTTGTTATGAAATTAACCATCGAAGTGTGCACTGCGCAACTCTGTCCGTAAGATCAGCACAAAATTCACTGCAGACGGCACTTTTTCAGCAACGAAACAAGAGAAAACAACTGTAAACACGCGCTGGTTTACCCTCCTGCTAAACCAGGAGATTAGGTTAGAATGAGGAGGGAGTGGAGTCCCTGCTCCTCCTCCTCATCATCTTCTGGAGGATATCTCAATTTAGCAGGTGCTCCCAGGCTGAAGCATGAGCCCCTGCTTTGAATATGCCTGCAAGGCATTGGGCTTGTTGCATGATGGAGGGTGGAGGATGCACAGGGGCCAGAGAGGTTCATTCATTCCCAGGGGAAACCAGAGTGAACAGCAGACAATCCTGCTGCCCAGGGCTGTCTGGCTTCCCGGGGGACAACAAGCAGAGGGGTGTAGACGCAAAGGAGAGGCAGGTGGAGCTATTTATAGAGCAGGTAAAGAGGAGAGGTGAGGAAAAAAGAAGGGGAGGAGTGTGGAAGGAGGGGATGGGAGTTGGAAATGAGATGAAAAAAGTCTGAGAGCGAATGACAACGTGATATGTGTGTGCAGGGATCTGGGCTGATGCTGTCAGCATCACCTGGAAGAACCTGAAGTTCTGCTGCTGTAACTACCAACATAATATGCTCCAACTATTGATTCCTGGTGGAGAGAGTTCACCCCGAGGTGAGCTGGGTTGGACTGAAAGGGAGAGAGACAGAACAGAGAGAATACTTAAGTCAAGACGACAGAAATTTTATCAATCCAGACTTGCGGGCCCAGCTTGGAGGAGCTCAGATGTTTCTATACTGACCCATCTCTCTCACTTTCCACCTAAATAAATAAAATTTCTTTGATTCTTTATTTATTTCTTGCTTGCAGCCTTTCTGCACGCTGTCGGCTCCTCTCATTCTCCATGCTGCATGTACGCCACTATTTCACACCGATGCCCTCTAATAATTTTCATCCTTTCAGTGAGCTGACATTTTACATAAAGAGCTCTTATCATCCCTGGCTTATGCTCAGTGATGAATGGTGATAATTACTGTCAGTCAGGGTGTCTAACGTGCCACGTCACTGTTTCTGCTCTGGAGTGTGCATGCTTAATGAGAGGAAAGAGACTGTGGTATCCACGGTGAGATAAGGAGAAAAAGTGGGCTCAGATAGTAATATGGTTCATATCTGAGATGTTGCCATGACCTCCAGCCTCTCTGCTTCCCGGCTTGCTGCGTGCATCAGCCAGCATGCATCTGCATGCAACAGAAAGACTTTAAAACAGGGCGCTTCCACACGCTGCTTTCTGCTATCAGTCACATGACCACCGCAATAAGGACGGCTTCCTGTGTTAGGACCACTTCTGGCCCACACGACATTAGCTATGATCCAGATCAACAACTGACTTCTGGTCCACATCTGGCCCGGCGCTGTTACTCAGCCCAAAGTAACTCGGATTCGGCCCAAACATGTCTGCTATGTGGGGAGGACTTTACTCTGCAGAAGTAAACACCTGCATGCCCTGAGAGTTGATGGTTCGGTCATCAGGCTCCATTATAAGCTCCGGTTTGGCTCAAAGACCACCGTTCTGTATGCCATGATGCTGGACAGCACAGGGTTTAATGAGGAAAAATTACGGTTTCCAAGAATAAAAACAATAAATTCAGACAACTAAGTGAATTTCACGAGATGTTAGGATGTCAACACAAGCTTATGTAACTCTTCTACCGACACTGAAATCGGTTGCCAGGCAACATAACGACGTAGCAACATTCAGGTTTTACTGTAAATGATTGAATGCAGTATTTGATCTCAACAACTTTGTCAGGTGAACAGATCATAATATGATCTGTTCACCTGACGATGTCGGTGACATTATCAGAGGTGGCAGCGTCACAAAAAGATGGATTTGTTGTGAGGTCAAGGTGGGAGACAGCATCCATGCGCAGACACTGAGCTGAGAATCGGTAATTGCTTTATTAAGGAATCCACGGATGACTGGTGGTCGGAAGAGGTGGTCAGCAGGCGGGCAGGCGAACCGGCAGCAGGATCTCTGAGCAGAGCAAAAACGGAGAACGGGTTAGCCAGGCAAAGATACTGAAATGGCGGAGCGCCGTTACCACAAGGTACGTCAACAATCTGGCGATGAGTTGAAGGCTGAGCTGCTCTTAAATGCACACCGCTTGATTGTGGAATGACACGCAGGTGAAGATCCCATCGTCAGGGAAACAGGCACGCCCACCAGTGCCACACACCAGAGCAGGAAAAATCCTTTTTATATAAAAATGACTTGGGCCATTATTTTAGGAAGGTTTATTTCAGAGGTTTAGTGATTCAGCGTCCTACATTGCTGCTATGGGAAATACTCATCGGCTAGGTAGGCTGTCCCATTTCACACGGTACGTGGGCTTCTAGTGTGCAGATCCTGCATTGGGAACATTAACGGCCAATTCAAGTAAAACTGACAGAACCCATTTAGGTCACTAGAGGGCAACTCATTGTGTCACCTTGATGTCCTACCACTTGCCCTGTAATTGTGCTTACTGGTACACTGGAGTACAAGTAAACAAAAGGTCAGTCAGTCATTATCTGTACCGCTCATTCCATAATGGGTCGCGGGGTGAGCTAGAGCCTATCCCAGCAGTGTTCCAGGTGAAAGGCAGGGTACGCCCTGGACAGGTCACCAGTCCATCGCAGGGCCATAAACGAAAAGTGTTTTACTAAATATTTCAGAGTGCATACTTGGCTTCTGTGGGCTGGGGGAAACATTAGCAGTGAAATAAATACACAGCCCCATTTGGAATAAAACAAACTGGTAAAACAAGATACCAACAATGGGTGACATGATGAACACAGTTTAATAAACTATTTACAATAGAAACACATTTACAAACATTTATAGTTTGGACTAAAAAAACTATTTTTTGTAAATACATTTAAACTATTTAAATTTCACGTAGTGTTGCTGTTAGTGACTCACAGTCACCAATAAAGATCTAAGATATAAGCAGCAGTAGCATCAGCAGCAGCAGTAGCATCGGCTGCATCAGCAGCAGCAGCAACAAGACTAACTCCAAAGATGTCCTGCATGGCAGCTGATAGTCGGTTCTGCTGCTGGAGGCATCCTGTGACAGAAATCTGCAATGGGCTCATGTGTCTTGTCATCCTCAAGCTTCTCATGGTCGTTCCACTGTGTAACAAATGCAGCCTGATCTCTGTTGATCTTTGGTAGGTAGATGAAATGGAGAGCCAACAGATGTATTTCATTATCAACATCAATGATTCCCTCACTCCCCAGATGTTGGAAGTCATAATAGACATTCATCAGTCCACACCAGAGATCGCCATGGGACCACGTGGTGACTGTACCCATCTATCGCCACATGGATGACTATACTCCACCTAAAAACACACAGAAGAGAAGTAATAAAGATGCCATAGATGGGGACACAAGACCAGCATACCAAGCTGCTAACTTAATGTTATCCAATGCAAGCTAAAAAAAGGTGGAAACTTTGGCAAGTTAGCCACAATGAGTTTGGTCCTGCCACCCGGTAAGAAAGTCGTTGTGGTCGTTGTGAACTCGAAGGCCTCGTGCACGCAAGTGCGTCTGCAAAGAGAAAAAAGTATTAAAGAAAAATATAACCAATAAATAATAAATCAGCTCATTTAAATCATACATATTTAGAAATCCAAGCCAAGACCTAGCTTAATTTAATATTTATTTTGAGTTTTGCATTATTCATTTTAGTTTTTATTTAGTTTTCATTTCATAAAAGAACTTTAATTTTTCATTTTAGTTAATGGAATTATTGTTTTACTGTTGGTTTAAATTCCACTATTATGTTTTGTTGACTGTAATAACTGGCTGAGACAATGAAGAATAAAAAACATAAATATATCTGTTAACCGTAAACATTGTTCGACAGTACGGACAGACATTCAGAATCTCTGCCATCTGCTGCGAAGCTGCATGACCACAGGAATGACAGCTGTTCCTGAGTGATAAAGTAAGATGGCCGACCTCCCCCGCCACCCAAAGCCAGTGGTGCCCGGTAGCTGACACCACCTGAAGCAAATAAAATGACATGCATTAACATTTGTCAAGATTCCTCAAATACAGAAAATCAACATAAATTAAAGCTGCAAGCAGCGATGAAGGCCCTCGCACCTCTGGCGCCGCTCCGGCCTATTGATCCGAATCGGATCAAAGTTGCTCCTCTTGCCCTCTTGCTCTAAGAGCTAAGGTCCCTAGACCCTGTCCAAGGCTACTTCTTCTCCGAGCATCGCAGCGATGTGGCGTTGACGCTGGCCAGCTCAGGATGTCCCCCTGACTGCTCCTGTCTGTTTTCGTGTCGATCGGACACGATATGACAAAGTTATGGCCTTAATTATTGTAAGGTCAAATGGTCATCTGTCAATATGCAATGACTTTGTATTGGAGGTTTGCATTGGAGGCGGACCCCTCCTATCTCAGAGCCCAACTACCAAATCAACCTCGAAGGGCCCCAGGGACGCTGTCGGGGCCTCAGGCACGAAGAGGAGACCTCGTTTGCCCATTTCCGGCTTCGGGGCCCCTGGGGGCCCCTAGGGGCCCATATGAATTCTGGCCTCCAAAGGGCCTCCCGTGGTAGAAGGCCCCCTTTAGCTATTTAAGGTGTTTCCAGACCTCTGAACCCCGACAATACTGACCAAAAGTACCTTCCCAAAATTCGATGTTAATGTATTGCCGGTGGATAGCCTTTTTTTCAATCACTTATATCTCGGGGAGTGGCGGGCTGCCCTTTGCAAGGCAGCGTCAGGGGTGGCCCCTGAACCAGGATCAAACGTCAAACGAGACCCCTGACCACTTTTTGTTCAAAATGTGTTCGGATTGAGCTCTCGTCACTAGGGGCCTCTCTCTGAGGCCCCCACGTGCTCCCCTGCGAACGGCATTCAGATCGGAGCATGTTTGAAAAAATTGGCCCCTGGGGGCCCCCTCCCATTGATGGTGGGGCTCCCGGGCCCTCAGGCCCACAAAAAAACAATTTGACCCAGAATGCACTGCAAGTGGACAGAAATGCCATTTTGTGGGCAGGGTTCAGGGGTCCGGGACCCCCTCCAATAGAGGCTTATGGTAAGTGAACACCAAATACCAGTTCATGACGTGGAGCTTGGGCGCCTACTACAGGTCACGAGTGCGCGTTACAAGCCCCTGTCAAAAGTATCAGACGTGTACACTTTTTGCTACTCGTGGACGGAGATATGTCCTTTGCCTCGCATATGCGTACACCGGCAGACCTTTGCCTTTCATTTTTTGTCCACTGGCGACAACTGGCGATGTCAGGGCGCCATATCCAAGTTTGCCATGGCGCCATGGTCCCGCCCTGCATCATTGAGCAATGTTCAGACGACAGCATCTGTGCATGTAGATGTGGTCGGCATGGATCTGAAGTGATACGTGTGCAGTTTGGTGCAGATTCGGTGCTGTATGTCAGAAATAATGGATTCCATGCTTGATTCCATGAGGAGATAGTTTGAATGCAAGGCAAGAAACATGCAAATGTGACCCAAAATGGCTGACTTCCTGTTGAACTTATCATATAGGTCCAAGAGGCTTTTTTGTACGTCCCGCCATGTTATATAAATATACAGGATTTAAGCCATGTTAGTCAATGTAGTGGGAAAAGCTGAGCAATTAAATGATTATAGGGGGCGCTATAGAGCCAAATTGCAACTTTTCCAGCATATGTCAATTGAACTCAGTTCCCAGTCTGACTACAATTGTCCTTGCCGGGTTTGGATCGATGATCGATGGTACTATGGGTGAGTTACAAGTACTTCCTGTTTTATGGCGTTTGACCCATATTCGCCATGGTTACACTTGGCAAAAGAACTTGATTTTTTTTATTGTGATATCATGAAAGGGTTTGACCTGTTTTGAAGCAGTTTCAAGTATGTTAGGTTCATTCCTGAGGAGCAGGACCCTGGCGTCTGAAAAAAAAAACAAAAAAAAACACACTTCCGGTTGAAAGTGGGCGGGGCTTAGAGAATAACTTATTATGTTAGTCAATGTTATTTTGGAACTTTGGAACCAGATAAGAATATACCTCATAGCATCCTCCATCAGGATAAGCCGTGTCATTGAGGATGTGTAATCACTGACTTATGCCTCTTATCTGATTGGAGTGTATGCGAAGGTGTGGGGAGTTAAAAAGGATTGATAAGCTGGAAGACAGGTAAAAGCACTTAGACTATATAAATAGGGCTGGACGACATGGCCAAAACTTGTATCACGATATATTTTTAATATCGGTCGATACCGATATCGATATAAACGATATAAAAGCCTCAGAAAAACAGATGCTGTAAATCTATAAAACACCTCCAGTATAACATCTTAGAAATAAAAGCTGTACAATAAATGAATGTTCACCTTTTATTTGTATCTAGCAAGGCTAAATTGGCCTTCAAACAGAAACATGAAATCACCATCAAAGCTCAAATAAAAATATTACCCGCGTATGAGCACTTCCGGACGGGGGAGGGGTCGTCGGCACCAGCGTATGATTGCCTCCGGACGGGGGAAGGGTTGCCAACACCCGCGTATGAGCACTTCCGGACGGGGGAGAGGTCGTCGGCACCCGCGTATGAGTGCTTCCGGACGGGGGAAGGGTTGCCAACACCCGCGTATGAGTGC
>JBAMHW010000003.1:22246-32254 GCA_037177495.1 Rhadinocentrus ornatus | reverse complement strand
TTTTAATTGCATTACAGGAAATAAAGAACTTTATCACGATATTCTAATTTTCTGAGACAGTCCTGTATATATATATAGAGAGAGCACTTCATAAATAAAATTTGATTTGACAAAGGGACGCGATGTCAGTGGGACGTGAAATTCAATGGTGTGTCTAGTATGATCCACTCACAGCCACTTTGGATTGTTATATGTGTCACAGGTTGCAGCGTGGCCCCGACAAGGGACGCCATCGTGGGGTTCTTTTCAGATCAGGGGAGGCAGAGTTAAACCACAGAGAAAAAAAAACAGTTCATTAAAACCGCTAAAAAAAAAATAAAAAAAAAAGGGTGAGTCATCTTCCTGTTCACCAATCTTGGCCCTTCAAGTGTTCCTTAGTTGTCCAGGCATGCAGTCTCTGGCAGCGTTCCGGGCGGGATCTTGCCAATGACACTTCCTCTGGTGTCCGCGCGCCTCTTTTTTCACGTAGGGCCTAGCCCACCGACGACCTGCAGACAAGACGGAAACACACCCGGGGAAGTCCACTGTCTTGTGAGGGATACCCCGACCCCTTTCCGCCTGCCTTGCAACCGGCACCTCACGTCAGGTCACTGTAAGGAAGATTTAACTCACGCTTTTCCCGGGCCGATACAGAGTTCCGCAGCCCGGGGCTGAGTAACTCCATCATGGGTCACGGGTCAGCTGCTGCGGTCCTCCCTGCCCACCACTCCTCTGGGGGTCCCGCGGCATGTCCCCTCCTCCAGGTTCTAGCCGCCTCCTTCCGATCGGCCACTCCCGCCATCTGCTCTCTGTCGCTTTGCGGCTCCACTGAGCCACCCATGTCCTCTGGCCGCCTTGCGGCCTTTAATCCTGGCCAACTTCTTTCTATCCCATCCGTGTTGTCTCTCTGTATCCACCCCTCTGTCACTGCAGGCTTCACCTAAATCCCCTCAGAATCGCTAAGACCTGTCTCTCATTGGGTGCCTGTCACGTATGTACTAATGGGAATTCTTTTGCCATCTTGAAGGTGAAGCAGCATATGAGATGGAGCACTCAGATCCACACTGGGCTACAACCCTGCATCGGGGGCCCTCTGAAGTCAAAGCCACAATCTCAGACTGGCATGACCGCAGGCAGCGTAGATGTGGAGCTTCCAGGGGACGAGGACATAAACAATTTAGCATTATTATGATTATTATTACATTATTTCTTTCAATATGTACATTTATTCATTGATTGTTACTATAGTACACTTTATTACACTTTGTACACATTGTACAAATGTATTTAAGGTTTATTCTCTTCATATACACATGCTCTGTTAAAAACTAGGAGGGTAAGATTACCTTTATCTGGTCCTTCCTCAGACCCTTAGACTGGTTATGTGTCCAGCCAAGGTCTTTAGGAAGGAGGATTCTTTCAACAGAAATGTAGAACTGCTGTTTTTCCTCTTGCCTCCCCAGAATCTCTTCCGACTTCATATGAGTCAGATGACGCTCTCCTTGTCTGTTTTTTTTTCTAAATAAACTGTGTTGCACTTTCTCTCAACCAGACTTTCCTTTTTCTACAACAGCATAGGCCCCCTGGTGGTGAAGGATACACGCTTATATACACTCCCCAGCAGAGGAGCACTTCACCTTAATACAAGTGTCTGTAAGCACACAGGAGTGACGTCCGGGGCGCGGTACAGCTGTCCGTTAATAAATAATTTATCCACCGCGATGACAGCACGAGCACCTTCGGTGACGGAATTTCTCCTGATGGGAAACAGGACTCTTCACCGATCCAGGATCTCTCCCAGATATTGGTCGTTACTCCGAAGTTCACCCCCTTCAGTTCGCGGTCCTGGTTCTTCCCCTGCTCCTTCTGCTTGAAGCTGATGAACTTGGCTACGATGGGTCTTGGTCTGCTGGACCCGGGTTTCCTCCCACCCAGACGATGGAATCATACTCCCCGCTGCGCTCTAGAGTGGTACTGGAGAGACGCGATTTTCCTACTTTAAAGAATTTTAGATCAACTGGCGAAAACCATGTGTGTTTATGGATCAGCTGAGAAGGAGAAAAGTAGCGGTTCATGGTTCACACCGTCACATATTTACCCCAAAGTCTTTCAAGCTACATCTATGAGTCTCACGTCAACCAGATCCACGACTGTCACGGAAGCAAGCAGATGTCTTCTCTAAATCCCTGGTGCTGTGCAGATGTTGGAGGCTCTGAATTTAGAGATTTTCCACTTGTTTGAATAAAAGTTAGAGTAGGAGAGGAGGAGTACCCGTGGTCTGATGGACACTCATCAGACCAGCAACGTTCCTCCATCTTGTCCAGAGTTTCCTGGTCTTAGCTGACAGGAGGCACCCGGTCTGGTCTTCTGCTGATCCTGGTCCAGACGCTCGCTGGATATTTTCTCTTCTTCAGACCATCTCTGGAAACCCTAGAGATGGTTGTGGGTGCAAATCCCAGTAAAAACTCAGACCACCAACCATGCCACGTTCAAAGTCTCTTAAATCCCCTTTCTTCCTCATTCTGATGTTCAGGTGGAGCTTCAGCTGGTCGTCGCCGTCACGTCTACGTGCTGCCGTGATTGGCTGGGTGAATCTGTTAACAGGAAGTAGGTGGAGCTCATGTTTCTATCCTTCTACATCTTCTGAGAAACTCATATTGAATTTAGGTGTTTTTGACTAGGTTTACTGGTTAACCCCCAACACACACACACACACACACACACAGCTCAGTCACAAAACAACTAGTTCGTCTGTATAAAAAGTAGGTTGCCTTTATTAGAAGCTGGGAAACCAAAACATTATCAACATCATTGTTCATTTTTTTCCTCAAGACCACAATATTATCACCATCATCATCATCACTTCGCACTTTTTCCACAACATGCAAAAAGATTGAAGAGTTCAGCGTTCCTCTTTTCACCGACGAGCTTCTCCACGCGGTTGGTGTGGAGATCCCAACGTGGCTTACATCAACATGGCAGAACAGGTTAAAAACAGAACACGGAGAAATCAGAGCTGAACGAGGAGCCTCCCATCTTTTCTAGTTATCCCACGTGCTTCTCCATTCGCGCCTAGCTCGACCCAGTCCTGGTCTGGGGACGACTCGCCCCGTCTCCCAGGATCTCGTGTCCCAGTCCCGACTTGTCGCTTATGGCTTTGACTGGTTTGCAAATGGGACGCGTTCCAGTTTTCAGCCTAACTCGCTGCTGGAAGCAAAGGTGAGGTTACATTCTCCAGTGGGTGGCGCCCGCGGGCCCGCTGGCAGCCTCAGTCCTGTGGAAACAAGAAAACATCCACGGGAGGAGAACTATCGGGGGGGGGACAGGATCAACTCTGTTTCTTTAAAATCAAGATACATTTTATTTCTTTTTCTTAAAAAACAAACATTACAAAAAAATCTGAATAGAGAATTAGAACAATGATCCAACAGGAGAAAAACATTCATCTTTTAAACTCTCAAAACCATAAAAACAAAAAGAAAAAAACATCTCTTCTTGCGTTGAAAGGATGAAGTTGCCTGGAACAACGGCCTGATGTGGAGACGCCGTGCCGGAAGCCGGCGCGTCACCGTGGAAACAAGAGAAAAGCGTTTCACCGAGGCAGGTGTGATGGTGGCATTTACGTCGTCTACGAAGCGGCGCTGCAGGCGGAAACCTTCATAATAACAAAGCGGGGGGCATGCTGACGTCCGCGGGTCGCGGCGGGTGGGCGAGAAGCCGGCGTGGGACGGATACTGAGAAGCTGAAAACGGGACGAATGGAGGAAAAGAAGCTTCAAGCCGTTGAGCCAGGCAGTCGGAGGGAAAGAAAACATGAAACTAAATGCAGAGAAAATAAAACACTGAGCAGAGACAGAGATGTGGAGCGTGGACCATCTTCTAGTCTTCTCCAGAGGGGGCCTCCTCTTCTGAGCCGTCCTCCTCTTCTTCATCTTCCTCCTCCTCCTCTCCTCCTGTGGCCTCCTTCGTTGTCTTGGTGGCAGGGGAGGTCTTCTTCTTCTCTGCTTCTTCCTCTTCCTCCTCGAGGGGGCTCTCAGGCTCCTCCTCTTCCTCCTCTTTGGGCGAGCTCTTTTCCAGGGTCTTGGTGCTGGGACGGCCCTTCCCCTTTCCTTTCATAGGGCTGGGGGTCACTGCAGGGGGGGACAAGCCAGTTAGAAGGGGGGTGTGATGGAGGTCTGGGCCACGCCCACAAACAGAAAACAACAACAAACTGAAAACCAGTTCCAGCTCAGCTGCTGCTTCTAACAAACATTTCCTAAATAGCAAGAAATGTATAAATGATACAAAATAAATGATTTTATTAATTAATGAAAAATTAAGTGTAAAAAAGATAACTTTATTTAAACAGATTCTTTTTACAAGACACAGAAACGAAGACGTGTTTAAATATAACAGTTTATTTATTGTTAACATTTGATGTGTTATTTACAATTAAAAAAAGGATAATAATTGGGTCCTTAAAAATAATAACAGAAAATAATATAAATAGATTATATTATTTATTAAATTATTATTGTAATTGTTGCTATTGTTACTATTAGTTATTATTGTTGTTATTACTATTAGTTATTATTGTTATTACTATTATTGCTAATACTATTGTTGTTATTATTATTACTATTATTGTTGTGATTATTATAATTATTACTACTGTTATTACTATTATTATTATAGTCGCTATTCCTATCATTGTTATTACTATTATTGTTATTATTATTACTATTATTGTTGTGATTATTATAATTATTACTACTGTTATTACTATTATTATTATAGTCGCTATTCCTATCATTGTTATTACTATTATTGCTAATACTATTGTTGTTATTATTAATACTATTATTGTTGTGATTATTATAATTACTACTGTTATTATTATTATTATTATTATTATAGTCGCTATTCCTATCATTGTTATTACTATTGTTATACTGATGGGAAACAAAATGACTAGGAAGGATGATATACATTTTTACCTCCACTGTTTTTCGAGATGTAAATAGAAAATTTCATTATTTTATCTCTTGCTAATGTCAATTATGTCATTGTTTCCTTTTTCCATGAATGACAGTGAAAACTGCTAAAAGCCACTAGAGCTCAGCTCCTGTCGTCTGGACACACCAGCATGGACTGCAATGGGGCTCCTCCCCTGCCTGCTTTCCTGCTCTCTGATTGGACGCCTCACCTGTGGCCTTTAGTCGGGGTTTAGGACTCTTCTTCTCTTTCTTTTCCGTCCGTCCCCGTCGAATCACCTTCTTGCTTCTCTTCTTGGAGCGGCCGTAGTCGCTGTCATCGTCGTCCTCCACAGTGAAGTCCTCGTCGCTGCCTGACTCGTCGGCTGCAGACGCAAACACAGGTTAGCGGAAACGCTCGGTCGTCACGGAAACAGGTCAGAGAGGGGGCTGTACGTACGGTCCAGGTAGGACTCCTCCTGGTCTTCGTGCTCCTCGTCCTCGCTGCCTCCGTCTCCCAGCAGCATCTCCCTCTGTTTGGACACAGCCTTGGAGGCCGCCTGCCGCACCGTACGCTTCCGACTCACCTCCCTGTCGTCGTCGCTGTCGTCTGCACACGGAGACACGCCGTCACACAACCACACAAACGTCTTTTATTCTCCTCAGCCTCAGAGACTTTTCAAGCCGGCTTTGTTGTAAACACACAATCCTCGACAGATGCGTCAAGTTGTTTACAGCGTGCAAACACGTGTCCACATGGACCTAACCAAGCTAACCGGTCGGGGCCTCTGATTGGATGATTCCTGCATGGATCAACTCCCAGTTGTTTAACCCAGCTGATGCGGCGAGCAGCTTCTCGTGTCTGACACAACCACGAGGAAAGACTCATCCGTGTTCATGGAGATGTTAGTCTGGTCCAGAAGGGTCATCATCGGCATCAAGCATCTAAAGAGAAGCAGGAACTACTAGAACTGGGTCCAGAACTCTACTAGAACTGGGTCCAGAACTCTACTAGAACTGGGTCCAGAACTGTCCAACCATCATTAAAACCTGGAAGGAACCAGCGTCTTCCAGGAAGAAACGTGGTCAGAAAAACCTCCTGAAGGATGGTGATCACTGAAAGGTTTGGTGGAACCAGACGGAAGAAAACCAGCAGCAGAACTCAGGACCGCGTTTCATAGTGAAAGTTGGAACTTTTCCACATGAACTACGTGGAGGGACTGAAGAGCTGTGGAGCCAGAAGTCAGCCACTAACCAGTGAGGCTAACCGGAGAACAAGGCTTCAGGTTGCTGGGGGGCAGAAAGACTCCCACGAGAAGCGGCAGCAGTTGGTCCATGCGGGGATTATCCAATGAGAGGCTCCGACCTGTTCGCCCAGGTAACTCCTGCTGATCACGTCTAGCTTTGTTGGCTAAATCTGTAAAAACCTGTTTTTATTTCAAATATCTTCATGTCTGCAAAGAGACGAGAGAAGCACCTGCAGCCCGTTTCCTCTTGGGGCCTCTCTTGGGGGGTTTTTCCACCTTCGCTTTCTTCCCCTTTTTCCCTTTTTCTTCTTCGTAGTCGCTGCCTCCATCCTCCTCCTCCTCCTCCCCGAAGTCGTTGTCTTCATCGTCGCTGCCAAAGTCCTCTGCAGCAGGACACGAGGACACAGTTAGGACACACGGGAGGCAGAGGACACACGGGAGACAGAGAGGACACAAGGAGGCAGAGAGGACACATGGGAGGAAGAGAGGACACAAGGAGACAGAGGACACACGGGAGGCAGAGAGGACACATGGGAGGAAGAGAGGACACAAGGAGACAGAGGACACACGGGAGGCAGCGAGGACACAAGGAGACAGAGAGGACACACGGGAGACAGAGAGGACACAAGGAGACAGAGAGGACACACGGGAGGCAGAGAGGACACATGGGAGGAAGAGAGGACACAAGGAGACAGAGGACACACGGGAGACAGAGAGGACACACGAGAGACAGAGAGGACACACGAGAGACAGAGAGGACACAAGGAGACAGCAAGGACACAGAGAAAAGAGTAGGGCTGAGCGATTAATGAAAATTTTATCACAATTACGATCTGGATTTTCAACGATCATAAAAATGAAATAATCCGATAATTTTGCTCCTTCACAGTTTACTCTTGTTCTGTTTTTAGCTGCTAATCGAGTGCCACTGGCATTGCTGCAGGCTCCTCCCTCTGCTGCAGACTCCTCCCACTGCTGCAGACTCCTCCCTCTGCTGCAGACTCCTCCCTCTGCTGCAGACTCCTCCCACAGTCCCAGCCGCTTGCTTTAATTCAGCTCCAGATGCAAACGCCTCTCAAGTTATGGGCGGGACACACGGGAGGCGACGTTGCTCCTCCATTAATTTTCTATGGAACTTGCGCGATGAGGCGGAAATCGCTGCGACAGGCGACATTCGTGCACGTGAAACGCTCGTTCACGTAGACGTGCACACGGGGGCTTATGACGCGTCGCGAGGAAATAGAAAAATGTTGCGTTTTTGTGAGTCGTGACTAAATAATCCAGCAGCTCCCAGAGAGTAAACAAACGTTATAAACCAACATAAAGACCAGCGCTCAGCTACCACAGTGAACCACCCGGATTTAGGAACCTCAACACTCAATACAAACGGCATCACTGCGTCTCCTCACTATTTTAACCGTGTCTCTCCTGCACGGTGAGGGTCATGCGGGTGATGTGAAGGACGCGGCTACAGTCCAATGTTTCGCCACCGCTACGGACCTGTGGTCAAGCTGCACCATAGAGACGAATATGACGCGGATTTCAGCGTGAAAATGAAACGTCTCCAGTCCCATTTATTCCAGATCTCACCTGCAGAACATCTGCTGGTCTGAGACCAACAACAGCTGCTGGGACCTGGTGGAAAGAAACTGGTCTGGATTACCATCCCATCTCTCTTTCTCTAATTGTGTTAAATAATCGATTTCAATCAAAATAATTGGGATTATTTTTCCCATAATCAAGCAGCCCTAAGAGACAGAGAGGACACAGTGAGGACACAGAGGACATGGTGAGGAGGCTTCTTCCACGCAGCCTGAGACTGGGCCCTGGATGAACTAACCTGCTGAGTCATTCTTGGGCTTGGACAGCTTGTCATCGGAGTCCTCGCTGCAACAGAAGAAAAGGTGGAGCTCATCACACAAAGACTAGAAACCTTCCCAGCATTCAGGCCGACTCCCTTCGGCTCCCGGGACCTTGTCCTCCTCACGGAGGTTCAGGACCAACCTTTCATCCTGCGAGTTCTTCACGCGCTTGTGCTTTGGCTCTCGAGGGGCTGGACGCACCTTCTTTGGCTTGTTGTCACCATACTCCTCATCTACAGGACGAGAATCAGAACATGCAGCTAGATGCTAACACAGCTGGGAACATCTCCAGGACAGCCTGCGCCATCTTTGTCTACTTTGACATGCATTTAGTGGACAGCAGCTCCTCTCTGGGGACATTTATGCTATCAATGCAGCTTGTTTTGTTTGTTCAATTAATACTTTAAAATAAAGACCCTCCTCCAGGTGAAGCTGAGACACTCGGTCTGGTTTCTCCTCCTGGTTTATCAGCCTGAAGCTGCACCACAAACACATGCAGCTTCTTCAGTTTCTCTAGAGCTAAGTTTAAGTTTAAGTTAGTCCAGTTGAGGTAACTTAAGTTAGGGGCTGGTTCTAAAATCCAGGACCTTCTCTAACCAGCTGGTTGATAGGTGATAGAAAGGATTTATATGCAGGGCCGGGTCTAGGAATTTTTGTTGAGGGCACTCAGGAAAAGGGGGGCACAAATGAGAATTTTCTTTTCGGCCTAAATTTTAGAAAATACTTAGTTGATTACACCAGAAGTTAAATGCGTACAAACAAACAGCCAATGGCATTTTTCAGTGTTGATGTAGCCAGTGGCAGTCCCTGCGGGTTGCCAAGTCGCTGCGGGCTGCCGAGTTCATGAGAGTTGCAGAGTCCCTGAAGGTTGCCATGTCACTAAAGGCTGATGAGTCCCTGAAGGTTGCCAAGTCACTAAAGGCTGATGAGTCCCTGAAGGTTGCCAAGTCACTAAAGGTTGATAAGTAGCTGCAGGTTGCCGAGTCCCTGAAGGTTGATGAGTTCGCTTTCGTATTTGGCGTCTAATTGGGGCGTGAACATGTACAGTTGTATGATTTGTGTCGACATTGTTTACTGATTATTTATATTACTTTGGCTTGTTTACGAGTTGTGCCGATATTTCTACGATGAAAACGGTGCATGTCCCGACAACTAGTCCCGTTAGTTGACCAATAGAGGAATTGTGAAAAATGCTGGATCGATTCCTGCCCTTGTGGACTTACATGTAACTCAAGAGTTGAATTGTTACAGATTCATTTCTAACCTGCCCTGTCAACAAACAGCTGATGACCCATCTAGAGATCCCATAATATTCTGAACCAGTTCCCATCTGGTTATCTGGTCATTGCTGCATTACCGAGGTTCTAAACGACATCATAAGTGCCATTGATAGAAAAGAATACTGCGTAGCTGCAAGTGTGCAGTTCCACTCCGATCTCCTCCTGGATCACTGAACCTCTCATCCTATCTCTACCCTGAGGAGGAAAATAATTTCAGCCCCTTGGATCCATGATATGGTTTTTTGGGTCTCTACCCACAGCTGGTGCCCGTAGGTGGATCCCGTAGGTGAGGGTAGGAACGTAGATCCCCTGGTAGATCCAGATTTTCTCCTTCCAGCTCCTTCACCAGGCTGATGCTGCTTATGCAGCATTTAACTAAACGTAGGACCAGGTTGGGAGTCCCAGTCTGGCTCTGGCACACGTTCAGGACTGCTTACTGATTTCACTTTTGAACTCACATCAGTTTTATTTTATTGTTTTTGTAATAAATCAATTTACTCCACATATTTTAATCCCTTTGCTATAACCAGATGTAGATGAATAAACCGTTTAGTATTTTCCTTTTGCAACGTCCATCCATCCATTATCTGCCGCTTATCCGGAGTCGGGTAGGGGGGCAGCTCCCTAAGCAGGGAAACCCAGACTTCCCTCTCCCCGGCCACATTCACCAGCTCATCCGGAGGGATCCC
>JBAMHW010000002.1:0-16858 GCA_037177495.1 Rhadinocentrus ornatus | reverse complement strand
CTTCCTGAACCTAAACTGGGAGCTGGTTCCTCAGAGAGGGGCCTGATTACTTCTACCTCCCATTCTACTCTTAGAAACTCTGAACTACAAGTAAACCTGCAGTCTGCTGTGGGCCCCAACAATGATAAAAGCAAACAAACTAAAAAAGCTCTGTTATTAGTCGCTAACAGCTGTAACATTAGCCCCACCGACTGAAGGCACATTTATGCTTGATGCAGAAGATGCAGGCGGACAGACAGTTTTGTCCGTCTTCTGCATTGGTTACATGTGTATTCGGTTCGTTTTCACAAAGCTTAGCTATCTGTCGCTTGACACAGAAAACGGAGCAATACCACCAGAAATCCCGGGGCGTGCCGAGCAGAACAGTGGAGATACCAGCAAAAGAATCAAACCCGAGAAGAAGGTGATCAGGAAGAGAATAAAAGCAGAAGCAGAATGAAGATGAGCACAAGTTTAGAAATTGTACAAGCTTTTGAAGAAAGACTATGTGCAAGTGTTAAGGTTGTGTTGGAAAAAACTTTAAAACAAAGCATTACTGCTGCCAAACAGTGTCTGAAACTGATGTCAGCTAACGGGAGTGAACATCCGTAGCACTGCCCCCTAGTGGAGGAATTGACTTAACAACCACAGCAACGTAAAAGATGAATGGAAGTATGATGACAGCGACGTATGATGATGTTTGAAATGAACGTCGCTATTTATGTACGTAAGGTTGCATAAATAGGCCTTGAGACTGACTGACACACGGAAAACATGGAGAACCGCCCCCTTAACTTCCAGCCAATAAGAAATGTTAAATGAGATGTGTCATCGTTCACAGCATTTATTAGCTCCTAAATTGTTCAAATTGTTCTGAAAATGTCACCAAAACAGTAACAAAATACTTTTATCTCAGCTGAACTGATTTTCTCTAATATGTCCCAGTCTTACAAAACAATGCTTTGTGTTTCCCCCCCGTCCGGTTCTGCACCGTAAGTTAAGTATATGTTGGAGTCCACCTGTCCCTGAGCGGAGACACGTGTTTTTCCATTGATTACCTTAAAATGATAAGAGTGGATTTGACTAAATTGTCTGAATCTGTGCTGTACCAGGTGAATTTGATTACTTTGCACGGATCTTATC
Organism: Rhadinocentrus ornatus; assembly: GCA_037177495.1. NCBI lineage: Eukaryota > Metazoa > Chordata > Actinopteri > Atheriniformes > Melanotaeniidae > Rhadinocentrus > Rhadinocentrus ornatus. The sequence goes on along the minus strand of JBAMHW010000002.1, from coordinate 15,736 downwards.
TTTGTTAAAATTCGTCACCGATCTATGATGTGGTTTTATAATATAGTTGTGACAGATCTTGGGGTAGATCTTGAACTGTTGAACTCAAAATGAAATTATGCATCATCATGGACATTTTTGTCCATTTATGCAAATTTCCCCCCTTTTTATATGAAAATCTCTCTCTACAAATTTGAAGATGTATTTTTATTATTATTATTATTATTTAAAACAAACATATTTTATGCATGGGTCTGTCACAGGGGTAAGTTTAATCGCATTAAATAAAAATGACAAATATTTCTTAGAAATGAAACCCAAACATCACACAATGTTCAGTGCATAAAATTATACAGGTTTAACAGGGTTTCACCAGTCACATCATTTCAAAAACAGCTGTAGTTTCGTGGCTGCCCTTTGCATTGTGTTCCGGCTATGAAGAACGAGGTTTCAAAAATGCTATATATAAACCTTTGAGTAAAATGAGCCTTTGACAGCTTTACAAAAACAAAGGAGATTAAAAAAATTAATAAATAAATAAATAAATATAAAACCCATAATCTATACATTAATAACTAACGCATAAAAAAGAAGACAACCAAAACCCCTTATTTTTGCTAATATGTAGTGACAAAGGAAGTGCCATCATATACATCATTTGACTTCATATTCTTTTGGTAACTTCCACTTTACAAATATTTCTTCCTTTGTTTTACAAGTTCTGTCTGTCATCGTGTGTTCTTTAACCATATTTACTACAGATTTCACCACATTTTCTTAAGGGATAATAAATTTCATGGAGAATAAAATGTATCTTTCTTTCCATAACCCGTCTTTTACACAGTTCACAACAACCCACCAGCGATAAACATTACTTGGACATTTACTTTTTGTATTTTTGTCATCATCCAATGTAAACACCCACAAACATTGCATCACTGTTTCCTGGAATCCAATGTGGTTTCTGAAAACCCAATTCAGGACTGGTAAGGATCTGACCTCTTTCTTTTGTTTTTAAAGCAGTTTGATTTCCATCGTCATGCTGTTAAGCAGTTAGTTGGACATCAGCGTCCACTGCTGGTCAACATTATTCACTACACTATGGGCAATTATTTGAACACCACATGCAATTTCAGAAATATATATTTTAAACAGCATTAACTTTTAGAATAAGTTTTTAAATCTATAAATTATTTTAAGAAAAACAAAGAACTAATTGAACAAAAACAAACACTCCTGTAACTCCATACCTAGGTGGTTTATATATTTAATAAACATAAGGACCATGTGATCTTGTATCATTATAGCTAAGGACTTTTTGGAGACAATATTGACCTTTAAACTATGATAGAGCTTGGTAACCGAGAGCCTACACTGAAATAATAATAAAAAAAAAATCTGGAAGTAAAGAGTAAAAGGAAGAGGAATACATTGCCATACTATCGCTACATTTGCCATCAGAAGCGAGAACATTGTGACATACAGTATGTGGGATTGTCAGCCTTGGTCATCCTGCCAAATAGCTACAATACCAGGTGAGCAATTAGTCTGATATGATTATATAGATAATATTTCATAATATGCAATAAATTTGAATACAATTGTGCTTGTTTTGGCTAAATAAAAAAATGGGAAGACAAAGCAGTGACGAAAGACTGAATATCAGTTGAAGCCACAAAAGTTGCCTCGTGGTGTCTCTTGATTAGAACAGGTGTGCCGGCCAATCAGCAGGTACCTGCAGGTCAGCTGCGCCTTTTGAACAAACACCCGCCAAGATAAAGAAACTAGTCGGTACTTGTAAATTATACCAGGAGAAAAGCTGTGTTTGTTAACTGCGGAATGGACATAAAAAACAGAGTTAATATCATTCCACGTCCACAGGAGCTGGAAAAGTCCTCCATGAAGGTCAGGGACGTCTTCAAGTTGTTGAGCTGAATGTCTGTCACGTGTAGCCTGTTGGTTCAAGTTCCTCTTGTAAACCCTTAAATAAGCTCTTCCATGACTAAAGCAGGATTTTATAGATTTGTTGTCGGTTATCGCATAAACCTGTTAAAAGCTCCGGCGTAACGTCTACAGAAACGTGATCTTAGGAGCTGCTGCCCTAAAAACAATGTCGTTCTCTGGCAATGGAGTTTTATTTAGTAGCTTCTAATTATAGTGAAATGTCAAGGATTCATATGAATTATCGACCAGTTTTCTGGTTTATTCATAAATGAGCCATGTTAAACAGGTGTGCTAATCAATGACAAAGCAAAGGTTAAAACGCGTCTTCACTTTGAAGGTTTTTCTTCAGTCGCGTGCTCGACGTAATTTTTTATTTTTTTTAATAAAGTTTCTGCTAGAAACACGACTAACGGGTAATATATCAAGTTGACATTAGAATTGAGCTACATCTTGAGTAACGACTAAGAAGAAAAAACCTAAAATGTTTGGGAAGCTTATTAATTGTTTGGGTGCTATAACGCAGGGAGACAAACACATCCTCTTTCTTTAGTCTTTTATTAAATGTGTGAAACTTCAATTTCATCTCACCATAAATATTGCAGCAGCTTGCATTATCACTTTGCCTTCTATGGACTTTCTTCTTTTGTAGCAGGTCTTAAAGTAGCCACATATCTATGAGTGTCCTTAAAAATCTGCTGTAGGAAAATAAACTCAATGTAGACAAATCAGAGGAAAAAAATTCAGATAAATTTCTGTTAAAGTGTAACCCTGGAATTAATTTTATGCATCTGTAAAAGCCACTAATTTAAAGTTTTGACCAAAAAACCTCAGTGTGTATAAATAACTCTATAAATTAATTCTTCAGTCTGTATAGTCAAAGCTATGATAAGATATGGCAATCTTTTTTTTTTTTTTTTTCTTTATTAATCTGATAAGATCTGTAACATGTAAACCCTGCAGACTAGGCCCTAAAAAAACAAGTTTTTATACTGTAATTAAAAACCTGAAGCTACTGGGTAAAGGTTGGATGGAAATTTAATGTTTTGCATTTGATAAAAGTGTAAATGTTGCGTCTTCGTCCAGTTTCAGATGTTTCAGTTTTAATGAAGTTCGTCTGTTAGAACTTGTAGTCGTGCACCATGAAGTCTGTGCATGAAGGTTGTAATTTAAATGTTTAGGTTTAATTCGTCTGAAACAAAAACTGATTTTTCTTTTTGTATTGCTTTTTTTTTTTTCTCTCTCTCCCCAGGCAGTTGAAGTTGATCTACGACCAGTAAGTCCCACTGGGGTTTTCTTATTTCCCTCTTCCTGGTTGAGCTTGGCCGCCGTGCCATGGCTGTGTGCGTTGTCTAAACCAGTGGTTCCCAACCTATTTTCCTCGAGGAACCCCTTCATAAAAATACTGAAAAGCCATGGACCTCATGTCCCACCCCATGTTGAAACCATGCTTAATTTTATGCTTAAAGTGAGACTCTCACCATAAATGCTGTATTTTGGCTGAGTCCTGTCTTTTGATGTAGCCTAAATTAAATTATACATACCCTGGATTTTTTTTCCCTAAAATAGGGACAATGTGTCGATGTTTTGATCACAGTTGCCCAGAATGTTCAAAGCCTCAAGGACCCCTGTGGTCTTTAGGACCGAAGGTTGGAAACCACTGTTCTAAGCCGCCGTGCTGAACCCCTCCCAATCTCTGCAACATGGCTTCTGTGCCATGGCTTCATTTCTCTGATTTTCCATTGAAGGTGCATTAATTTTGCTGCCAAAATGAGGGCTGAACTTATTTAGTTGGTGCAATAACTTTTCACTCCTAGGCAGATCTCCAAATGGTAAGCCTTTATTTTTATCTTTTATTCTGCACCTTCCTCTTCACTTACACATCATCATCATATAATATACACACACCTGCACACACATACTGTTAGAATTACTTTACATAGGCATTTCACACTCAAAATCAGAGATGCTTTAATCCCAGAAGGAAACGCCGCATTGTGGTGCTCCTTAAAACAATTACATGCAATAAAGAAAAAGATAAAATAAAAAAAAAATGAGCGTGCAAGTAAAATTAGTATGAGGCTGAAATTAAATAGAAATAAATTAAACACAATAAAAGTTTAATACAACAGACATTAACATTTACACATTCTCTCATGTTAACTCTCCTGCGCGTGGAGTCCTATACGATCTTAGTCAAGTACAAAACTTAATCCCCGCCCTCATGTGCACCAATCCATTGATCCAGTTTTTTTTTAATCAAAATTTTGCTGTCAGGTTTTAACCGTGCTGCGTCCGTATATTAGTCCCGTAAAATTGCCAGCTTGGAAGAGTTTTAATTTACCAAAGGTAAGTGCTGTTTTATTCTACTGGCCGCCGTGCCATGACTTTGGTTTCCGTGTGTCTGCTTTTTGCATCTGTTATCACACAATTATGCACCGTTCGTACAGCGCAATGATTCGTCTTTTGTCAAACACTAAACAAACTTTTACACTACTCGTCTTTACACTATTTTCTAACTGTTTCGCATGGCCCCCTCGCCATAACTGTTTCGCATGGCCCCCTCGCCATAACTGTTTCGCATGGCCCCCTCGCCATAACTGTTTCGCATGGCCGCCTCGCCATAACTGTTTCGCATGGCCCCCTCGCCATAACTGTTTCGCATGGCCCCCGCGCCATAACTGTTTCGCATGGCCCCCGCGCCATAACTGTTTCGCATGGCCCCCTCGCCATAACTGTTTCCGTGGCCGCCTCGCCATAACTGTTTCGCATGGCCCCCTCGCCATAATTGACTGGCTATATATGTTCATCCATTTAGCCTGTTAAGTTCAGCCCTCATTATGGTAGAAGCACCTTCAATTTCTCTTTAACAAAGTTGGAAGCTGTCAGGTCTTTGTTCTGTCAATTTCTGCCCCCCCCCTTTTTTTTTTAAGCTAGTGGCAATTAATGTTGCCTTCCCTCTGCCTGTTGGCCTATTTCGGCTAGTCATGTTTTAAGCAGGCCAGCACTTTGAAGGACGTTGTGTAGATCTCTAAGTTTTGTTGAGTTTTTTTCTCAAGCTGTCAAATCAGTCTAATCACAATATGCATGATTGTGCCATAATGTAAGTTCTTATTGGCTAAAAGAGTAAAAGCGATGTTGCCTTAAGGTTAAAAAACAACACAAACTGAAGACTGGAAGATTTGCTTTTGGAGGTTCAGTACTTCATAAATTTCTTACAGACCTTTTTGTTCAGTTGAAGCACTCTGGGAGTGTTCTGGTTCTGCCTGCTTAGCACAGAGGATGGTTTAGTGCTAATGTTGTATCGGCAGCATGTCGGCTTCTCTGATGCACCATTCCCAACCATTTGATCATATTCTACAACTGACTCATCATGTTTAACCTGCAGGAACTGTAATTACATCTTAACCATAATTACAAAAGACATGAGGTAAACCCTAGATGTTAAAAGTAGCCTAATATCTATTTCATAAATGACAAATGTCTTGTATGTAGAAGTCCAAAATATTCATAAAAGCTGAAAGGAGTTTTTAAGTCTGCATTTGCTTAAAAAGCACAATGCAGCATGTCAGTACTGTTTTTATATATTTTTCTTTAAGCTTTTCTGTACACTTTTGTCAGTGCAACAATCACGAGCTCGGATGTCTAAAGGCAGGAGCAAATTAATCAAACTTACTATAAATAATCCATCCTACACATTTTGTATATGAGTCAATCTGAAAGGTTTGGACTAATTTTGGGATGCTTGCATTTTCATTTAGATCAAAGCGGGAGTCCCATTCCTTTTTTTTTTTGTGGTATCCTTCTTAGTCCCTGTGCCATGATTTAAACCCTGGCTGCTCAACCAATTTACATTACATTACATAAACATTTTATCCCTGAAGACCGTATCTATCCGTACTTAATGGGTCTATTTGTTCGTCCTGCATAGTTGCGGTTTGGAAGAATTTTGTATTTACCAGAAGAGCCCCGTTTTATTACCAGTGGCATCCTGCATATGACGGCTGTGCTGCAATTGTGCCTCATCTCCTCGACTGAATCATCTCCAAGAAGAAATTCCCGTCAGTCTGCATGTTCGTCCATTCACCCTGTATAGATGCTGGTTTGTATACATGGTTTAGAGCAGAATTTAACTTTTTTTTGATCTTTATTTAGAAATAAATAACAAAAACAAACTAATTGCAAGATTAATGTGATTAATGTTGTATAACTTGCTAAAACTTTGCTATCTGACTGATCACAGCAGAGCGGACTCGGAGATGGAAGCAGTCATGTGACCGGTCGACACAATGATGGTGAGACTGTTCTGATTTCATACCATTAATGATTTGATGCAAAACCCTGTTAATACAATGAAGGTAAACAGCTCTACATCCTTTATGGAAGGAAAGTGATCAAGAGTAAACGGTAGGAAGCTTTATTTCTAGACATTTCATACACATGACTAGTTCAGCTCTGTAAAGACACACATTTACATGAGCACTAAAACAGCTCGTTTCTTTGGGTCCCAATTCTTTTATTTTTGCTCACAATCAGTTTAAATTAAAGTTTTGATAATCTTGGTTTCTGTAATTAAACCTGTGGTCATGTGTGAACCACAATGTGCCACATTTAGGGGTTATTTGCAGTCATATCCACTGGAATGATTTTCTTTGGTATTGATCTATCTTAACTCATTAGTAAATTAAAATGAATAACGTGGTTATTTTGAAATCAAGGTCTCAAACATGCAAGACGGATATAAACGAAGACAAATGCATGTTATTTTACTCGTAAGAATAACCACTGAAGGCCTAATCTATATTTTAACTAAGCAAAATAAGCATCCAAAATTTGTCTAGAGGGGGAAAAATTTTTTTTAAAATGGGGTGGGGAGAAGTACAGAGAAAAGATAAAAACTATTTCATAATCTGATATCCATGGATATTTTAAACTGATGCCCTTAACAAAACTAAATAAGTAAAGAAAAAGATGCTCGAGCAAATTTGGCTGATGGACACATTAAAAGAAATTCAAATTTGGTTTAAGTCCATATCATCTATGATCCATATCATCTCCATCTATATAAAAAAAATTCAAGCAATTCATGTCTTCCAAACAATGGCATGATGAACTTTAAGGATCCTCATGAATGCAGGAAAATTGACCTGCTCTGATTTGGCTTTTCTGCGCAGAAAGAGTGACTGACTTTGACAAAGCTTTCTGACTCTGACCTGAAAACAGACGACTGATATTGAATGAACTTTTCTTCCAGCAGGTTCTTCTCCAGGATTGCTTCCACAAAAAGTGGATTGTTGTTTTATAATGCTGTGAATTCTAATGCCAGAAACAGTAACACACTGATTTATTTTTTTTTCCTGAAAAGCAGGACTGATGACGTGGATCTGTCTACAGGAGAACACATCTACACTAAATTTCCTTTGTAAAATATGTGCATTTCAAAATCAAACAGGATTTTGGGAAACTTTTACAGGTGGAGAATGTCCTTGTGCTGGTTAATTTATATTATCACACTGTTGATTGCTTTCACAGGGGGATGCCAAAGCAGTCAACTCCAGGGTTCATTCGTACAAGAATTATTTATTTTTTTAATATGAATAATTTTACTCTTACCTGGGATAATCAGGGTATCCGCGGATCCTTAAAGTCTTAAATGAGATTTTTCAAAATTAAGGCCTTAAATATCATTAAAAATGACAAGTAATCCTTAAATCCAGAGTCCCAAGGTCTTAAAAAACAACCACATCACATAAACGAATCCTATATATTTTATTTGGAAATCTCTTAAGAACTTTCTAATTACTGTTTTGTATTTTTGTTTAAGAGGTTGGATGTGTGTGGGTGTGTGTGTGGGGGTTCAGGCACGCACGTTAGCCGTTTTTACTTCATTAGCTAACAGGTAATGTTAGCTATGTCATGGGGAAGTGGGGAAGTTCAAATTCAATGTTCGCTGGCTGGATGATCCAACATTTAGGACATGGTTAACAACGGTCCCTGGCAACAGCTACGAGGCCCGCTGTGCAAGATGATGTTTAAACTCGTCTCAATGGGAGATAAAGCTGTCGAGTCGCATATGCACAGCTAGAAACACAAAGCTGCTGCCAAAACCCGCGAACAGATGTCCGCCATTTCTCAGTTCTGCGCTGTTCCATCAGTTTCTCAGACTTCAGCTCCATTTCCGATCCCAGCGGCGACCGCAGCATCAGAGAAGGACCTCAGGGCAATCTTTGGGTCCACCGCTGCCCTTCAGGCAGAGATACTGTGGTGTCTGCATAGTGTGACGAAACACCAGTCCTACTGCGCTATTGAGGGAGTTGGAGAGATTTTCCAGGCTATGTTTCCTGACTAAGAAATAGCTAAAAACCTTGCGTGTGGTAAAGACAAAACGGCCTACATAAAAATTTTTTGGCTCCCCATATCATTAAACTTCTCTTAGCTGATGTCAACAGAGGCAGTTTTACTTTGATGTTTGACGAAACCTTGAACCAAATGACTAAAACAAAGCAACTGGACTTGCATGTTACTTACTGGAAAGAGGATCAAGTCCAGTCTAGATACCTGGGATCCCAGTTCATGGGTGGTGGAAGAGCTGAGGATTTGCTACTCCACTTTAAAGTAAGAATCAAGCAAACACTAATAACATACTTGTAGTCTAGCTGTTGTTTTGAAATGGAAAACGTTAAAAAATAAATGAATTCTTAAGCATTTTGTTATAAAAATGATTGTGTTTAACAGTTGTGTTGAAAACCATAACAGATAATGCTTTTTCTTTTGCTATATGAGTGTTTAAAATGTATAACATATTTTTGACAATTTTACCAAGATGTGGCATTCCTGTGCAGCTATTCTAAGTTTTAATTGTGATACATTTTACTAATATCCTCTAAACTACACGTTTGATAAATTACTCATTCTTTTCATCAGGAATGCACTCCGCAGCAGGATTTGAAAAAGCTGCTTTCAGTCTCCATGGATGGACCCAGTGTAAATTGGAAGTTTCTGGAACTGCTTCAACAAGAACAGCATGAGCAGTGTGAGGGGACTCAGTTGATGTCGGGAACTGTGGCCTCCACACCCTACATAATGCCTGCAAATGTGGTTTCTCCTTGTGGCAGCTAGAGAAAGTGTTGAAAGCCATGCATGTTCTCTTCCATAATGTGCCAGCAAGGAGAGAGGACTTCACTGCTTTGACTAAATCTGCAAAATTTCCACTTGCATTCTGTAGCCACCGCTGGCTTGAAAACTTACCAGTAGCTGAGAGAGCCCTAGAGGTGTGGCCATCTCTGACCATGTACCTGAAGGACATCCCTCCAATGCAGTTGGTCAGACTGGATGTCAGCAACCGGAATAGCTGGGTCAACCTAAAAGATGTCACTGTAGGCTCCGGTGCAGAGTCAGTTCTCAAAGTAGTGTTTCACCTTTATGTAATAACGATGGACACAGCAAATAGTTGTTTTGTTTTGTTTTTTTTTACAAGAAAAGGTCACTTAATCTTATTACATTTCATTCTGTCAGGAACTTAAGAGACAAGATGGAGGAGCTCACAGTCTTGGAGTATAGGAAGGACTGCATCAAGATGTCCACCATCATTAAGAGAGTGCAAGACAAGAGCCCATTAACGTATACCCCTGTTAGGCAGGTGTCCTGTTTGGACCCCAGCAGGATGTACTCTGACCCAGACTGGTGCCAGACAAATATGACAAAACTGGTGCAGAGATTTCTCCTAACCAAGCATTTATCAGGAGGTGTCTCTGCTGGTAGGAGAGAATACAGTAGTTCAGTCTGGGTTTACGACAAAATATAAAAAAGCTCAAGTTTGCTGATAAATATGAATCTGGTTTATGTACTGTATATAATCAAAATGTGTTACCCTGTTCCTTTCTATGTTACAGGTGATGTAATTATTCAGCACTTTAGTGAGTTCTTATGTTGGAGCAAGACGTGAGACCTTTCTCTCCTATAGACCCACAGAGAGCAAACTGGATGAATTTCTCCATGGTGTCCTGAGCCAACACTATCAGGAGCTATGGGAGTTTTGTCAGAAACTACTTCTTTCCAATGGACAAGCAACAGTGGAGAGGATTCTCTGTAAACAAAGAGGTGGAGACCTACAATATGCAGGCAGACACAGTGATTGCCCAGCGATTGGTTTGTGATTGTCAGTGTCTGTGGGGGAGTTCTCAAAGTCCCTATCTCAAAGGAACTACTTGTATCTGCTGCATCAGCAAGGTCCAGATACAGACAGCATCTAGATGAGCAAAAGAGGAAGAAAATCACTGATGCCCAGGCACAGAAGCGAAAAGCTGCGGAAGAAACCATAGAGGAGCACACAGTGTAACGTGTGATCGGTGGAGGTGAGGACCCAAGGCAGGAGGCAAAACGGTGCAGGTGAATGGGTTTATTTCCACAGGACAAGGAACCACACATGCCGGGATGAATCGCATACAACAGGGATAAACCAAACTAGGATCTGACGAGGAGAACTAAAAACCCAGGACTTAAATGCACAGACTGACAGAACTAAACACAGGTGATGTGAGTGAACAATCAGACAAGGTGCACTAACGAGCCAGGGACAGAAAACAGAGCACATGAGGGGAAACTGAACAAAACATGAAAAAACCCAAACCATGATCTAAACATGACAAAAACCGGAAATATGACTAAAACCATGACGGTACTGAAACGAAACAAACACAGTAAGAAACATGACATGTATCTTGCCCAGAGCAGACTTACTAAACGCTGATTTTTTTTCTTTTAAATGATCAATGGGAATAAATTAAAGCCTCGTTAACAAGGCTTTATTCACTACTGTTTGGTAATGACATACGTCCAAGTCCGCAGACTTGGACTTGAACCCACTTCAGCTTTGGCCCTCATCCTTTGTAAATTGGTGCCTTCTCAACTTGCTGAGTCACCGAGAAGCCCAGAAAGTTATTTGCATTTTGAAACCAATTTGAAGTTTTTATTAGGAAAAACTGCTTGGAAGAGCTGATTGCTCGTGGAACCTGAAACGGAATCAGAGGTACATTCACACAATCTCCTTTATATTTATATCCCTGTCCATTTCCTTGGAAAGTTGTGTTTGAATGTGCAAACAAATTCTAATTCAGATCAAAGAAGGTGGACTCTGTCTGCATACTGTTGTGAATCTGATCTGCTTCAGTTGGACGTGAACTATAAATCAAAGTGCATCGTGGGTTCAGCAAAATGCATTGTGGGTAAATGCAACCAAAAGATACGGGCATGTGGGATGATATCTAGCTCTGGCTGGGCGAAATAGGACAGGACACTGTCAAAATTCTGATTGAAATATGATCAACCCAAGACTGTTAAGATCTAATGCAGCTCCAGCTTTTGCTGTTACATGGTGGGAACAGAAGTTCTCCTGCATTAACCAGTAGATGAACAAGTCATTTTTTTACGATTGTCTGATATTCTGAAATTCTTGATGCAGCGCCACATCTGGTGGCTAGTGGTATGTTATTTAAAATGTCCATTTTGTTTGACTGGTGCAGCATGAAAGCATACTCTGTTCGGAAGAATGCTACCCCCAACTGAGCAGTCTCTCCAATCAAATTGATCCAGTCATTTGAGCCAGGAGTGCAACACTGGAGTAAAGGCAGATCTCAACAAGGTCTTGGTGTACTGGCAATATGCATAAAGTGAAGAGTGGCGCATGCATAGTTAATTATTAAAAGCTCAGACCCATACTTTGCCTGAAAATGAAAGGGCTGCAGATCTTTAAAACATGGATAAGACCAGAGATAAGTGGAAGGCAAAATAAGGAAATCGAGCTGCTAACCAAGTGGGTAACTTCAAATGGTTTAACAAAAGTTGCTGTTGATGTTAAACTACACGAGGCTTAATTATTGGGCCTTCATCAAGTTGGCGCTGATCTTCACTAAAAACTGTCCGATATCTGCAGTTCACAGAACTAAATGACTTCATGACTGATAAGATGTGCATGAAGGAACTGTGGTGGACTTGGATGATAAATGAATCCATCTGCTAGTTGAAAATATTGCGGTATTCACTGGTGGTTTTGTGTACTGATCCCTCCAGAAAGCTGTTGTACACGAGTGTGAAGCTCTACAGGTTTGCCTGAAGCTGCTGAATTCTTCTATTGAATGGGGGGATTTGAGAATGCAAAGAAGGCAAGAAGTGGACAAAGTATTTAAACTGGAAGGTTTTTAGCATTTGTGACTGGCTTTGAGACACTAAAAGTGGATTTTATGAAACAGAGCCTACAGAGACGAGGCCAGTGGCACTGCTCAGCAAATGGGAATAATGGTTTCATGCGACACTCAAAATCAAAGGGCACAAGAGATTACCACTTTCTATTGATTCTTTACATTAATTTGCCCCAAAATTTTCAATGGTTCAACTGGGTCAAATTTCAACGCTTGCAAGTTTTGAGAAAAGATCAAACTACTTTCAAGTGCTTGTGTAAAACGAGTGTTCTGAATTCCTGTTGAGGAACGGGCTATGTTGGATGTTAAAGATTTCCTCCCCCGAAACGAGTGCCAGTATCCCTATTGACTTTGAAGACCCAATAATGCTGATGAATCAACGCAGACATATTTGAATAAATGGTGAATTAGTAAAAAAAAAAAAGTCCAAGAAGCCACGGAAACTGTTCTAAACTGTGGAGAATTGTTGATGCAAACTTCATTTCAGGAAAATTTTATTTATTTTTTTTCTTCTACACATCTGGTGGTTTTTCAGATTGTGTCCATATAGGAGTATATTGCAAAAGTGTTGTAAACACTTTTTGCATTTACACGTCCCTGGACAATGACGTAAGGGGTCCCCTGACCGGTAAAGATGTCACGGTATAAGTAGCTGCAGGAGCCGATAGAGTTCTTTTTACAAACTAATATAACTGCCATCCTTGATAGCAAACAGTGAAATGCAAGAGTTTTTACAAAGAATTAGAAATCTCTTGCCTCAAATTTGAGTCTCGCAAGACTAGATTTTACGAGAATATCTGCTAATGCGCTGAACACCATTCGATGGAAATGCCTGCAAATTTCAATTGAACTTTGTCTAAATTTTTATTGCTTTTGTTTTTTTATTGAATACTGTAAAGGAAACTCATTAGCCACAGATTGTTGTGGAGCTCATTCAAGCTGTTTCAGACACTTTAAAATCTGAATGACCTTGGATACACTGGTATCAAAAGTGGATGAAGGTAAGCTTTCAGAGTTAAATGAAAGGCTTGTCGATGTGGTTGAACGTGGTAGCCCCACACAACAGTTTCTTCAAAGAGCAAGCGAGCATATGTGAACAGCTTGACCAAGTGAGGAATGAGGAGCCAAGCAGGAAGGAAAAAAAAGCCTGAGCAGCGAACTTGCACTGCCATTTATCATGATGCTGTTGAAATCACTGTGAATGCTGGTCAGCAAGTTGGGGCTTTGGATACTAATTAAATGACCCATTCAGCTGCAATCAGAATAAATTTGAGGTAAAGAGATCACCCTTATCATTCAGGGTGTTGGTGGGATGAAAGTTCATGTGGAAACCAAAAGGTATCTTAAGATTTAAATAAAGACTTCAAATGCCCATCTGTTCCCATCAGCTGGTTTATTGTGGATTGGATGACATGGAAGAAGTCTACTTAAGTAACTGGGGAGCAATTGGAAATATTTTTCCCAGTCGTTTTGGTGGAGGGCCTTGTGAGATAAGATGATTAGCCATCGAATGGGCTAGCACCTTGAAGGACTTGGGTTGTTGGAGACTGTGTTGTGAGATGGAGCAATAGGAATAATTGACAAAGGAACCTATGAAGAGCTCTTTAAAGATTTGAACATTAGCATATTGTCCAAAACTCATAGCTAGGTCAATGAGAACAGCTGCTGTAAAGCATGATGGTCTCACAGCCATTCTGTTTCCACCAAACAAGTGAGGCGGTCTTCACCTCCAGCGGTCAAGCCTCATGACAACAAACCAAGAATTCCATGGGAAAGTGTTGGTGTTACATGACACAAAATGTGAGTGTCACTGAAAATTGCCAGCTGGAAGGCAAAGAGATGAAACTTTGAGCAATGAGTGCTTCAGGTTGTGAAGAAGGGTCTCTCATATGCATGCCAAGTTTTCCTGGTTAGAGGAACCAGCCTTCCTTCCAAATAAGAGAGCAGTTGAGGCTACATACCTCTGCACAGAAAAGAAAATCTCAAATGGAAAATTGGTTTTGCTGCCCAAGTTAATGATGGTTGTTTGAATGGCTGCAAATAAGTTGTCTAAAGATGCCATCACCTCCATTGTTCCAAGCCACACTCGGAGACAACACTGAGACTTGTGTGAAAGAGCTTCAATACATTCACTGAGTCCGGAACCCATTATCAGCAGGTTTTTCAATGTTTTTAGCCAGGTTTTTGCTTTCAAACTCAGATCATGGGGTGTAGTGTTTGCTGCTCTGCGTGTTTTTAAAAAAAAGATGTACCGCTCTCTGGCTTGAAGACAGAGAAATGCTCCTGCACAGATTCCCCCGGAGAGACATTAAGGGTGAGGACCTGGAAGAAGTGTGCAATTACTAGGGAGGAGATGGGCCTGGAGGATGCATAGCACAGTTGAAGACCTCCAACTTCACCTTAATGAATCTTGGAGGAGGTTGGGCATTCCACCAAGATGGCTAATCTTGGTAGGGGGTTAGCTCAAACTGGAGGTGGTGTTTGGCCTAAGTGGGAAGGAGTGCAATGATGAGCTGGATTCCAAGGAGGGAAACCCAGCGAAAAGAAAAAATGTTCCATGTTATGCTGGCAATCAACTTTTAAAAGAGAAGAAAAAGATGTGGGTTTGGCTAAATCTTTTGTATCCGAGCACCCACTAGATCTTGAACTCTGACATGTTGGAAACTGCCTGGCCAGGTAACAGGGCTGTATGACCCAGTTGGTCTGTAAAATCCTGCAAAGCAGCAAACTCCTGGTATGGAAAGCATCTCAGGAGGCATAAGGTGGGCCTGGTCTGGTTGGAGACATGTGAGACATTGCACAGGTGGCCTTAGAGGATGTAATTGAACTGTTTGAAAAATATGTCCAGCTAAGCAGGATTAAATTTACCAGAGCCCTGACGACTTTGCCTATGGGGCAGTAATGTGCTTGAGATGGAGTACAGACCAGGGTCCTGTCACCTGGCTTAAGTCAAAAGCGATCATGCTGTGAAAGCAGATGTATGGCACAGTGTTCACAACACAGTTGAAAGTACTTAAAGGTATGTAACCATATCCAGGATGAGCAGTGGCACCGCTTTGACAGCCAAACTGTCCTTGGCATGATACAGAAGGAAAGCTATGGCTCAGACTTAACAAATTGAAATTTAAAGTGCCACGCAGGTGCAAGACTGGTGATGGATTCTCAGCTAATAAAATATTGCTGATATAATTAACAGCAAAGCAAGGAATAAGGACCTACATGAACATTCGGAGTGGTAAAAGGATCCAAGTCTTCCAGTTGAAGAGTGGCCTATTAAATTGGGTAAGGAAATGGTGGTTGCTTCTAGAAAGTATCAATAAATTAAAAGGCATTTGTTGCTGCACTGACAAGGTCAAGGACACTGAAGCAGGCACCATCACAAGGAAAATGTCTAGACTGAGCAAAGACTACCTATTTTATCAATTCTTTTTTTATAAAACAAAGGAAGGCACCGTCTTGCCAAGCATCACAACAGAGAGGGTAATAAATATGAATGATGAAGGGTCCATAAATATCAGATCTCTGTTTTATGGTGGCAGAGTTAATTGGTTGATGGAAGATGATGTTGCTGTTCCTCTTTTGCCTTTTTCGCTACTGGGTATTCATGTCTGGTAAGCTCA
>JBAMHW010000001.1:39928163-39941562 GCA_037177495.1 Rhadinocentrus ornatus | reverse complement strand
TAGACTGGTTGAGCAAACTCCCATGCCCCCTCCAAGACCCTGAAGAGGGTGTAGAGCTGGTCCACTGTTCCACGACCCGGAAGAAAACCACACTGCTCCTCCTCAATCCAAGGTTATGCTATCCGACGGACCCTCCTCTCCAGCACCCTTGAATAGACCTTCAGGAGTGTGATCCCCCTGTAGTTGGAGCACACCCTCTGGTCCCCCTTTTTGAAGAGGGGGACCACCACCCAAGTCTGCCAGTCCAGGGGAACTTTCCCCGATGTCCACGCAATGCTGCAGAGCTTTGTCAGCCAAGACAGCCCTACAGCATCCACAGCCTTAAGGAACTTCCCCTCCTGAGCCATCGGATGGTGGACCAGAATCTCCTCGAAGCCGTCTGGAAGTCATTCTCCATGGCCTCTCCAAACTCCTCCCATGCCCCCCATGAGTCCCACAGGCCAACAAGGCCTGACAAAATTAAATGAGGCAGCAAACAGAGCACCACAGCGGTGTGGTTGTAATCTCAGTGAAGCTGCATTAAGTCCGCTCGGTACAGTCTACCAGGAAAGAAAAGTTTAGAAATGTGTGAATGGTGCAGAACGTTAGCAGCATGTGACTGCATTGTGTTTCAGTGGTACTGTGATGGTCCACCAATAGACGTCCCAGGAAGAACTGATGTGGCTTCCCACTACTCTGAGCCCTACTCAGTATCCATGTTGGAGCAGATTTTGTTATACCTTCTCAGCAGAGGACCTACCCATCTCCAGGAACTCATTGAACAGGCTGAAGGCATCGGAGTTGGCCAGGTGGTAATTTCTCAACCAGTCTCGAAGTTTGCAGATATCACATGGTTCCAAGCGGCAGGCTTTCCTGTAGCAGTGACCACACTTCCTCTCCAGCTTGCTCGCGGCCTTCCTGCTCAGGATACTCTTTAACCAGCTAGAAAAGACATGGGAACTATTTTTAGGTCCTGCTGACAAAAACTAAGCTCGGAGAAAAACCAAAACACTCACGGCACAGTGAACTCAAAGATGTTGTTGACAGTCTGTTTGAGCAGCATGATTACTGCCATCTGGATGAAGAGGTCTGTTAAACAACCACTGGGATGGCACTAAAAGACACACACACACATCTATCACATCGCAGTTCAACTGTCTGGAGCTGCTCTACGGGAATCATCTCACCTCCTCCAGTCTGAATCCTGCAATCCGCGCATACTTCCCTGGATGGCCGTTGATCCTGAGAAGACAACACATCAGCAATCAGCAGCTGTAACCAGACACAGGCATCGCTTAAGGTAGGTTAGCTGTACCTTCCAAGAAAGAAGGCCACATAGAAGAGGGAGGAGAAGAGGGTGAAGAACTGGAAGGTGAACATCTTGACTGTGAAGCTTCTCTCTTTGGCAGCAAGCGAGTTCAGCTCCTCTGAATACAAACAAAAACATATAAGATAGTTGACTTAACATCAAGTTTTCATTTGGTTTCAAGTTCAGGAACACAATTGTGCTAAACACTACCGAGTCAAAACATTACGACCACGTCTGAGGGTGCCCCGTGATGGTGTTGTTAGCAGGAAGTTGGACCATGATGGCTTAGACCCATCATAGGTGAGGGTTCGACCTCCACGGTTTACTTAGAGGTCCACAAAGCTCGTAGTTTAGCTGGTTTTAGCTGGAAGTGAATCAGCCGATGACACGGTGAGAGGCTTTCATGTCATGTACGAGTGGTCAGAATGTTGTGGCTCAGACATGTAAACACAAACTGGACTATGAACTCATGGTGGAAACGGTTTCTATCAAAACCTGGAACAAATGTTTGGTGTAACAAAGCTTCTTGCCTCCTGTTGGAAAGTCTGTTTATTTCTGTTTATGGAGCCACATCTGAAAGGAAAACACATTTCTGGGATGAGCAGGAGAGTTGAGGGTTGCACCCATGAAGAACTTCGTAAATTCTCTCTGCTCATGACAAACTGATTCTGGCGTTGACTCGTTCTGAGCAACTTACAATCGGAAAAGACTGCAAACGGCAAACCTCCAGTGTGATGGGGCCACCGTGGCCAGCGGCGACGGGGCCACCGGGGCCAGCGGCGTCGGTAGAAAGGGTGTTGGACAAGATGTTATTTAACCCTTTGTGGGTGAGGAAGTCAGCTATCCACAGTATGAGTTGGTGGCCCAGAAAGAAGCGTGTAAAAAGTTTCTCTCTCTCAGAAAACATCTGCAAACAGTAGTCTGGCAAAGGTGCTGGGGACTTCCAGATGCTTATAGGTGGTATTGAAGATGAATATTTTCATATGATCGATCATTTTTCCATCACTGGGTCGGTTATATTATTGGTCCTTAATGATTCTCTTAATTGCCTTCATGACCTGAGCGTGGAGACGATGGATCTTAGCTGGACGCTGTTGTCCTTGTTCGGATCATTCAGTAGAGAAGTGAAATGGGCTTATGGCTGGAGGGGACAGGGTTCCTAGCAGACATGTTCTTAAGAGCCTGCCAAGCTGCATGGAGGCTTCCCTCTGTAAAAGGCTACTCCACTTTGTTTTTCTATGTCAGCTTGGCAGTTTTTATGGCTGGTTTTACCTCCCTCTGTAAGCATCCTGGACCAAACCAGTATGCATTTATCCAGTTTTGGGTTGGGCGATGCATTTGCTCTTGGGTGAATATAAACCAAGATAAAAGACAGTCGAAGGAATTCCCTGGGGAAGTAGAAAAGACTCAAGGAGACAGCCAGAAGCTTGATGTCGGGTCACACATTTTTTCTCTGACCACTGTTTTGCAACGGTGACGCCACTGCCATGTTTACCCGACTGCTCAGTGCCTCGATATGACCTCGCAGGAAACCTGAAGTCATTTACTGCTGTCATTCAGATTTCACTATGTATCAGAGGCAGTCAAAAATTCATCCATATGAAAAACGTTAGCCTGCAGTTCTTTATCTTATTGCGCATGGAGCACACGTTTGCAAGGACCACCAAGGAAGAGACATTTTAGTTTTGCTTCCTCCATCTCATTAGCTTCCTTTTATTGTGCTGCGAGGAATCGATCCGGTCAGGTGGGTGTTTACGGTGCAGCTCCTCTGGCAGGTCGTGGCAGCTACCTACGTTTTCATCATGTATGATGACAATAAAGCTATTTTAGCTTGTCTAAGACAACAGGTTGGTGGAAGTGGTGCTGGAGCTGGAGCAGAAAATCCCTGGAATAGGTAATCTGTTGGTGGTCTAGAGGACTGGATTTTTGTGATGCACAGAGCAGATGGTCCAAAACAAACAAAAAAAAAGAAGCACAAAAATCCACAAAGACCTTATAAAATCCACGAGGGAGCTCGCTACGCTAAAGCTAGCTGGCTGATTAGCATCAGCGCACTGGTCCGGAGCAGATGCCCACACAACCACGCCACAGCACCTCCCTCAACGGACAAACAAGGCTGGTCGTCACTGGAGGAAATCTCCGTGCAGACAGATGTGGAGATGAAAGCAGTGGTGATCCCAGACCTCCACAGTCCATGACAGAGCAGGTTCACCACAGACCACCTCCAGAGGATGGAGGACCTGCCTGCAGTCCTGACCTCAAATGATTAGGGATTATTAAATAGACATTTATAAATAACCAACATGTATCGTTTCCTTAGACATCAATCATCCAGTTAACACCAAAGCAGAGTAAGCAGCAGAATTAGCAGTTTGCAGAGAAGACCTGGACCCCATCCTCTCCTGCTCATCCCACACATTCATGTTCCTCATAAACAGACATTCCTACAGGAGAAGATTTATTACCAACAAGAACTGACTAAACACTCTTTTACTGATTGTTCTCTGCTAAGTTTTGAGACTCCGATGATGTTCTTACCCATTTCACACAGCTTGAGGGAGACCCATCGGTTCACCTGTAGGTGGGTTAGAAGACAGAGAGATTACAGGAGGAGTGTAGTCGTCCAGACTGTTAGATCCAGGTGAGACGGCAAGTTAACGAGGTCCACCTGAGCCTGCAAAATGACCCACAGCGGGACAGACAACATACTCCACTGAAGCCACAGAAACAGGCCTTCTGGCCAGGAATGAGAAGTCCAACAGCACTGTAGCTCACTCCGAAGTTTCATACCCAAGCTGGACCTATCCGAGCCTTCGAATGGCGACTGAAGTAAGCCACCGATGCGGTCGTTCTGATTAAAGCCTTGGTTGATGCCAACGCTTGTGCTTTTAAAAAGGAATTGTAGACGGCGTGAGATTCAAACAAGGATGCAAACTTCTGGAAATCCCAGTGGGGCTACAGCGGTGCAGGTGTTTCTAGGTTTTTTTAACCATCACGAGTTATTGATCATAAATCGACACTGAAGATGGCTTATTGCCATTATTAAACTCAGTCAGCATAAATACATCTATGGCTGTAATAACCAGTCTAAAAATAAGAGATTAACCACCTAAATACCACGAGTGACAAATGGAAGTTCGTGTTCGTAACAGACAAGGTCACAGTCGCAGGTGACTGTGGTCCCAGATGATTCCCAACCCAGCTTATTACCTATCATTTCAGCCCTTTAATCTCAGATTTATCAAGATCCCTCCATTTTGTTAATATATGGCTTTTTTTAAAATGACAAATTCCAGCATACCTGGAGTAAGAATGCAGGTTGCCTCAGGAGATCTAGATAAGAGGATTGGCTGATACCAGGCAGCACCTAAAATATCCCGCTGGTCATTTAATAAATCATGTCTTCTGTAATGAAATGGGAACTTTATTTAAAGATGCTAGATGAGTTAAGCCCTTTGAATAAATGGAAATGGCTCCTGTAAAAAGGAGGAATATCAGGAAGGCTAGGAAATGGCTGACAGGAGAAGACAGCAACCATCTGAAATGCCAGGTTCATTTTCCTGATGAAGACAAGCAGAACTTCCTCCATTACAACCAAAATGAGAGCATTTTCCATACAGAGAAGGCCTGAGGTGCATTTCTTCACTCAAAGGCAAAATTAAAGACAAAAAAATTCATCTTACTTTTTTATTTGGGGAAAAACAAGAAAGGTTGTAAATAAATGAAATATTAATAACTTTATTACTTAAGACCAAAATATGATTACTATTACACGTGTAACTTTTATAAAAGCCTGTAAAGATCCAGTTATGTAGTAAGTCAGACTACTTTTTCATTTTAAAACCCTAACAATCCCTGAACTGGATGAAGCCCAGGAAGACCTGCCGGCCTGACTGTCCAACCCTTCATGAGCTGCATTGATAACATGTCACCGACGGTGAAACCACGGCAGATCATTGTTAGCTAAGCCAAGCAAAGACAGACCCCTGGAGGCCCGACACCGTGCACACTAATCAGTTTGAGTCTAAAAGCTAGTAAAGAAAAGACTACGTGCTTTAATTGATGAGACAGTCTGCATTTCTAGAGGGAACACACATTCATACCCACACTGGTTTCATTCTAGACACCCCTGACTACAGCTCACTGGTCCCACACGACAGCCTGGTCATATTTTTGGACGTCTTTAAGCCTTCGACTCCTCAGAACACCATTTCTATTGAATTCCTGAGCAATTTTTGTTTTTAGGACTAACTTTGTAAAACAATCCAGATTTTGTACAAGGACATTTCCAGGAGCGTTTCTCTCCCTCAGGGTTCCTCTCCAGGGTTTAGGGTTAAACCAGGCATTCTACAGGGCTGGCCAATAAGCCCTCTTCTATTTATCATTGCTAGTGAAATGATGGAAAGTCAACGTAGAGGACATTGAAATATTGGAACACCAGAATGTCTCATTTCTCTTCTAAGCAACATCGCTGTAAAAAGAAAAACCAAATATGACTGTTTCCAGAATACCAAGGAAATGGCGGGAAGGGAAACCCGTTGAGGGGAAGCCGTCTACCAGACTGAAATTTGTCCAAAGATCTCTGGATCACACCAGACATGTCCTTGCCTGGCGGCTGACGGTATATCATGTCTCATTTATCCGTGTCACTCTAGTTACGTCACCTAGAGTCATAAAATCAGCTGAATCTACAGTTCATGACTTCAAATGGAAAAACAAAACTCATTATTTACGTAACCTCAACCGGTACGGGATTATGAGACTCTGGGAATCTGAATCTAATAGCAGCTCTGAGACCCTTACCGTCTCATTCTACATGCTACCACGTCCCAAGAAGACCGGCGGCATCACTCTCCTACCCTACCTACATGTGATTTAGAGGCGTCTAACGTTCCCGTCCAAGTTCCACAGGTGAGTATGACTTTATGCAAACACCTCACGTGTACTAAGGACCAACAGGGTTATCGCTACCAAGAAACCTGTTTTCATGTGAGACTGCTACAACAAGGGGATTCTTTCCTTGCTGCTCACGTTGTGCTTTATCCAGTCTGTCGCCAAGTACAACAATAATATTTAAATAAGAGCAAAGCTACGCTATCCCTACCCGACCATGTCCTCTACCCGCCCGCTTCATTGCTGGTGTCAACTAGTTAAACAGAAAATGTGATAATAAACCGGTTAGTTTAGCTTGTTATGGGACCTTAACTCTTGTTTTTGTGAAAGATCACAAGAAGTTTCTTTAAGTAAAAAGTCCTTCTCTGTGTCCTACCTAAAACAACCAGTGTGCACCCCATTAATGGTTCTGGTCTGAAAGATTAAAAATCTGAAGGAGATCGATGTACCTTTTGTAATTCCAAGGTTGAAACTGTGGACTGCCTTTTCTACAAGTGTTCTGCTGTTAACCAGATCCATCGTTGGCTCCCAGCGAACATTAGCAACATGCCTCTGTTTACCCAGGGGGTATCCCACGAAACTGGATGAAGGGAAAGAGTTCTGTTCCATCAATTCGGCTTATCTGAATGCTCGCTGAGTAACCATGGTAACTTATGCACCAGAACTAGCCTGCTCGGGTAGGCTAATGTTAGCTTAGCTCAGCTGTGTGTCAGAGGTCTGATGGCTGACACAGACTCATATAAGGAAGTTCCACCTGGTTGAAAGCTGCACTCCCACCACTCATTCTGGTATAAAATAAAAACACTTGTTACCATATCACCACTGTCTGTCTGGAAAAAGCAATAAATCTGTCAGAACATGGTATTCATTAAAACTAATTAATACCTTATTCACCCCCTCCCCGACCTCCAATGCGTCTGGTTGGCTAACAGTAAAACTGGGATCAGCTGAGCCCTGTTCATGCAGGCCGAGGGTATTTAAAGAGAGAGGAAGAGATAGAGCAAGCTGATCTAAAGAGATAGACGGAGAAATAGGTTTTACGTGTTATTTAAACTACAGAGGAATGAACGGGGAGAACGTTCAGCTATTGTAATAAAAACTTTTCATGATTAAGGTTTGATAATTTATGTTTGATGAAAAAGTTGTGGAGACATGATAAGGTGGCGAGGCTGAGCGGAAACATTTGTCTGTGTCAAAGGCCAAATTCAGGGTCTCAAAGCAACCAACAGTCTGAGACTCTGGGTTTTCAGGACTTCGTTAAAGTCTTCGAGTTGTGAGTCAGAGTTTAAATGTTGGCTCTGGTGATAAACTCCTTTACAACTCTGCCAGAATACCACTGTCTTTATTATCAGTATCAGTATAATCAGTATGGCTCTGGAGCTGTAGATCCCAAACCTTTTCCAGGACTAAATCTTTTCAACGGTAGTCTATAAAGTCTGTTCTTTTTTATTCCAAAACAGAAAACCTTGGATATGGGATCTAGCATCAGATGCATGCATTCTTCTGGATATTAATACGTCAGTACTACCACGCCACAGTCTACCACGGCGTGTACTACTGTCTACTATAACACCTTCTGATATTAGAAGAACAATCCTGGGATTTCTACCTGGTCTGGACTCAGGCCGGGATATCCGTCTCAGCTGGAAAGCCCTGCTGAGGTGATCCAATCACGCTGGTTATCTCAGCATTAAACCATCAGTAAGGAGAGAACCCTTCTAGGACTCGTCCACAAAAGAGGACAACCTGGGCTACCCCTGTGTAGTTCATGTGAATGTTGGTCTAGAATAATGAGCTTTGGTTGTTTATTAGTCCATGTGTGTGCACGTGCGTGAGCGTGAGTTGGGGTGGCCTGAGTGAGGGTACAACTCCCGGCTGGACCTCGTGTCCCAGTCTGTCCAGCGACGGTTCGGTACCTGATGGAAACCAAGTTAGAATTTAACAGGCACTAGGATGGAGATGCACATACCCGAGTCATGATCTGGATGGTGAAGTAGTGCAACACGGCACCGAGCATCACAGCCACAGTGTTGGCATTGTCCTTTAGGAACTCCCACTCCCACAAAGACAACAAGGGAGCGGCCACCACCCGGAACACCACCAGAGCATGAGCAAGGCCGATGATCACCATCAGCTGTAACCACAAAAGCAAGGCAGGGATTTAGCCGGAATACCAAACCAAAAGAGTTCTTCAGGAATCTCATCAGGGACGAGGCAGTCATGTAGGTTTATGGTTTTTATCTCTAACTCCGTCCTCCAGGATCTGGGATCTACCTCCAGGATCTGGGATCTAACTCCGTCCTCCGGGGTCTGGGATCTAACTTTGTTCTCCAGAATCTGGGATCTACCTCTGTCCTCTAGGGTCTGGGATCTACCTCCGTCTTCCAGGATCTGGGATCTAACTCCATCCTCCAGGATCCAACTCCATCCTCCGGGATCTGGGATCTACCTCCAGGATCTGGGATCTACCTCCAGGATCTGGGATCTAACTCCGTTCTCCAGAATCTGGGATCTATCTCTGTCCTCTAGGGTCTGGGATCTACCTCCGTCTTCCAGGATCTGGGATATAACTCAATCCTCCAGGATCTGGGACCCAACTCCGTTCTCCAGTATCTAAGATCTACCTCTGTTCTCTAGGGTCTGGGATCTACCTCCGTCTTTCAGCATCTGGGACCCAACTCCGTCCTCCGGGATCTGGGATCTAACTCCATCATTCAGGATCTGGGATCTAATTCCAGGATCTGGGCTCTAACTCCATCCTCCAGAATCTGGGATCTACCTCCGTCTTCCAGGATCGGGGATCTAACTCTGTCTTCCAGAATCTGGGATCTACCTCCATCCTCCAGAGTCTGGGATCTACCTAGGCCCTCTAGGGTCTGGGATCTAACTCCGTCTTCCAGGGTCTTGAATCTACCTCCAGGATCTGGGATCTAATTCCGTCCTCCTGGATTACTTCCTCTGTGGGAGAGTTTATCTATCAGCTCCACTTAGAAGCTCAGAACATGAGTGAAGACCACCAGGAGACCATTACAGGGTTTTGGTACCTTTTCTCCGCATGGTTAGCCGTGTTGTTCCATCTGTACCGGTTCTACAGAATTTGTCAGGCACTAGGCAGAAACTCCTCTTTTTTGATTGGAGGAATTACACGTCTAAGTGAAGACCTAGCGGTGTAGTTTCGTCTGTCTCCGTGTTTACCAGCAGGTCCGGTCGAGCGTTCATGTGAAGCTGCGCCTCCTCCCTCCTCTCCGAGCCTTCGGCCCTCCCTCCCTATAAAAGCCTACAGCCAGCGAGCCATGGCAGAGCGTTTCACCTGCAGACGACCAGGATCCGACATTACCTCTAAAATCAACCGCTGTTGGTGAAGAAGTTATTGGATAAAGAACAGGACAGAACCCGGATTAGGAAGGGTCTGGTATTTCCCGAGAGGACTGGAGAGCTGAGAAGGCTGCAATCTGACTCGGAGCTAGCTCTTTGTCTGCTGGACAGACGTTAGACGTGACCTGCACGCTGAGGACGGCCTCCGTGTGTTCACACTTCGTTGGCAGACCAGGCGAGTTAGGGGGAGGAGGTGGAGGAAGGTGGGGCTAGAAATAATCAACCAAACACTAATGTCCTTATTTTCTGGGCTTCTGAGGTAAGAGGCAGGGGTGAGCCTTCTTGTGATCCGGAGCAGGGAAACATGCTAACATTCAGTATGTGCTACCATGATGGTATGTATGAGTGGTCTTACCATGACGGTTACCAGGGTGAGGACCAGAGTAGTGCGCAGGTAAGAATGTCTGAACTTTTTGGGGTTGCAGTTTGGATCATTGACTATGTCCATGATCAGTTCCTCCTGTTGAGACCGACACAAACAGGTAGAGAAGAAGAACATGTATCAGAAAACAAAAGCCTGGAACTAGCAGCTGCTGGAATCTCATTATTTCCTGAGGAAAAAATCTGACAGAATACAGACGCAGAAAGTTAAAGTCCACATGAAGAAGAGGATCAGCAGCAGATTAAAGTGCCATGGAGGAGAGACATCAGCACCATCAGTCCGGTTATCAGCCGCTTCCAGACCATCTGCAGGCCGTCATCCGCAAGTTGAACACCGCTTAGATGCAGCGTTTCTACTCGTGCTGACAATAGAAGCAGCTTTCAACTGCATTCTAATGTTCGTTCTGCTGACGCTAGTCTGTCCAAGCAGACCACACGTTCAATTCCGTCTCACGACACGCCACGCGTACGTCTGGTGTCGCCCACTACATCGGAACATTCCCCCAGTACCGGCTCATGCAGCCCCTTTACTGGTTTCTACTGGTTTCATACCCCGACAGAGACATCAGGAGGCACACTGGGGTTCAGTGTCTTGCCTAAGGGCACTAAAGCTGGGCCTCATCCACCAACCGTTCTTAATTTGTTCTTAAATTCTACTTACGAACATTTTCCGAATATCATGGTAAAGCAGGTCTACACCAGAAACAAGGTGTGATCTAGTCCAGTCAGAGTCCAGACCTCATCCTGACTGCAGGAACCAGACCGGCTGGAGGGGGAGGAGGTCTCAGTGTGGTCCAGTCAGAGTCCAGTGGAACCAGTTCTAACTTGGATTTTTCTTTTTTCTGTTCCCCAGACATGATTTTCTGGCGAGTTCTACTGGAAAGGAGTAATCTTGTGGGATGAGATAGGAGCCGATCAGAGAGAAACACATTTACAGGCTGTGTGTCAGTGGTTGTGTCTGGTTTGTAGGTCGGCAGAAAGCTGTACCTCCTCCTCAGACCAGTCGTAGACCTTCCAGTCAGAGACATGCTTGGCCCTGTGTCTCTTCCACAGCTCCAGGAACAGCGTAGCTGAAATAACACACACATAAATCATTCATTCATTCAGAGCATCAGCAGACCAACAGCCCCGCTCACCTTAGACTCACCCCAGATCGCCATGAACATCGCAAAAGCCACAGTGCCCTCATTGTCAAACAAATGGCTGACCTGAGGAGACACAAACACATCACAACTTTGATGATCATGAACAATCAGTAGGTTGAACAGATAGCTGAGTCACATCTTCATCCCAACTTCAAGAAGACCACCTACAGCAGTTTGGCAGAATGATAACCAGGCCAGGGACCACATGCTTTTCTCCCGATTCCATTCTTACATGTTTACATGTTAATTCTTTGATATTGCAGTTTATTTCTTTTGCTTTTTTAACAACAGACCATGTGATAGCTGAATGATGACCATGTTTACAGACTATATGAGGAGCTATCACGTGTGAGTCAGTTTCTAAGATTTAACCAGCAGCAATAAATCAGGACCAGTTTTTCAACTGATGCCCTTTTTAAAAGCCTGGACTGCATGTAAAAGAGGTTCAGAAAAATATACACTTTTCTTAATGTGATTCTTACTTTCCACATCTTAAACTTTCCTGAAATAAACTGCTACATTTACCTGCACACAATACAAATAGCAGCCTTTAAATTAATTTACTTAAGTAAAGACAATAAAGAAGTAACTTCGACTCTCATTTCAAAGCCTGGACTGCAAAAAAAGAGGCAAACAAATGTACTCAAGTACTTTTAGCTGTTCCTGCTCAGTCAGTGCTATAAGAAAAAAAATGTCAAGCCGCAATGGACAGCCCCAGAAAACTTTAACTTCATGTGAAATTGAATTTGTAAAGTCTCCTTTCAAAACCCTGGACTTCAAAAGTAGCACATAAAATCTACAATACAATGAAGAAGATGCACTTTTTCAAACACTCTGCTGCTACATTTATCTGTGCTTTTCATCAAGCTCGTGCTTGGGAATACTTGTGCAAAGACATAGCTGGTCAACATGCTCTGTGGTGAGGCTGCTGCTCCGAGCGGTGACAATGTCCCCAGCTGTAGAGAACACATGTTCAGCAGAGACGCTTGTCCCTGGTACACATAAGTACCGCTTGCCTAGTTTAGCCAGGAGCGGGCTCTTTCCACCACTCTAACGGACTTTCAGGCTGAGGCAAAGCAGCTGCGGTGTTGTACTCCTTCACCCCTTCTGTGTCAGAGGCGGACTTCTTTGGAAGTGCTGAAGCCTGCTGGTTTCCCCAAAAGTGCTCCCAAATAATTCATCTAGTGCACAGGACACAGGATAGGGAGCCCTGGAAATCACCGTCCTCTCCTTTACTATGACCCTCTTCTGCAGCAGCTGCAAAACTAAGTTTCTCCTGGTTCTGCCTCCCCGTTTCCTACAACAAACAGTGGTACAAATAATAAAACACTATATAAATGTCTTTGTCCTTTCTTTGACAGCACTCTCCTTATTTGATCATTAATTGCAACACATCATGACATGCCAATGCTCCACTGTGGCTGCAGCTTCAGCGGCCATTTTTGCGAATGTTTCTCCTCCTCTGTCAGGGATGGCAGCACGTTATAGCTTCGATCTAGCACAGACACCATGTTAAGCGTGGCCTTTTCCACCGCCAACGTGGACCTCTTACTTAAGTCTTGGTGACGGCTTCTTTCAGGTCTCAAACAAGCGGGAGATCTCCGTGGGGCTATGACAGAGACTGTCGGCTTGTTCTCAGCAGACACTTGTACCACCTTGACTGGCTTCAGGGCCCGGATGATTTTGTCTGCAGTAGAGATGTCTGGCTCTGAAGGTGCTGATCTCTTTCTTCCTCACACCGGGGGAAAGCAGTGCAGCTGTGGCTGCTGTTTGGGGGAAACGTCGACCATATCATGCGCTCTGTTCCACCTGCTTGATACGCCAGTTATCAGTTTGTGTGCGGGGAGCTCCGGCAACTTCTGCTTTTGCTCCAAAACATGACGTGCAATGGCACTTCCAAGGAAAAATCCAGTCAGACGGCGTACTCGTCCGAGTAATCTCGCTACAGCCGGCAGCTTCAGCACTCGCTGAGAGGCCAGGTTGAGTGTTTGGGCACAGTACTTGACATGGAGAACGCCGCTAACTGTGCAGCGCCGGCCACACTAGCCGCATTATCTGACAAGTCAATCACACTTCTGTAAAATGAAACTGTCCACTCAGGAAGCAACACTGATGGACATTAAATTCCACCTGCTGTTGTGTACATCGAAAAGACAACAGGTGGAAATTACAGGCAAGCAAGACACCCCCAATAAAGGAGAGGTTCTGCAGGTGGTGACCACAGACCACTTCTCAGTTCCTGCTTTCTGGCTGATGTTTTGGTCACTCTGAATGCTGGCGGTGCTTTCACTCTAGTGGTAGCATGAGACGGAGTCTA
>JBAMHW010000001.1:39851114-39866349 GCA_037177495.1 Rhadinocentrus ornatus | reverse complement strand
CTCCTGCAGGTGGTGAGCCCACGGGAGGGGAGGCCCATGTTATCCTTTCGGGCTGAGCCCGACCGGGCCCCATGGGGGGAGGCCCGGCCACCAAGCGCTCACCTCTGTGCCCCACCTCCAGGCCTGGCTCCAGAGGGGGGTCCCAGTGACCCACAACCGGGCAAGGGAAACCCTGGTCCTTGCTTTCTCATCATCATAGGGGTGATTTGAGCCGCACTTCGTCTAATATAGAAAATAAAATCAAAACCTGCAAATCTCAATTAAACAAATGGCTTCAGAGAGATCTGACACTCTTCGGCAGGACCTATTTAACCAAAACGGAGTCACTGGCAAGATGTATATACCCTGCTTACTCAATGGCCATACCAAACAAATATATTAAAGCAATAAATCAGATAAACTTCAATTTTATCTGGAAAAATCGAGCCCATTATATAAAGAAGTCAGAAATGGTAAAGGACTTTAAGGATGGGGGATTACAAGCAATAGACTTTGAAAGCTTAAATGCGGTCCTAAAAATAAATGGGTTGAAATTTTTTTTAACAAATCAAAACAGTATTTGGTATCGTCTCCCCAAAGGTTTGTTCCAAAAGATGGGTGGTATTGACTTTGTCCTCAAATGTGACTTTTTTGTGGATAAACTTCCTGTGAAACTTTACTCATTTCACAAACAGGCTATGTCGGAAACTCATGTATACGAACAACATTACTGCTCATCAAACTCCTATCTGGAACAATAGATTCTGCACAGAAAAAGATCCCTGTTTTTGGTCCACTGGATGGAAAAAAAATGTATGGTCCGTATAATATTAATTGAATGATCATGGTGATTGGCTCTCATATGAAACCTTTTGCATTAAGTACAGCTTAAACTGCGCACGTGCTCAATTTGACAAAGATATAAAAGCCATTCCTTCTTCGGTCAAGCTACTTATTCAAAGTATGAACATTTAGATCCCGGAACTTCGGTTATCAGTACTTCAATTACATGGAGTTGATCTCTTAGATAAGTGTAACTCCAACAAACTAACTTGCAGGTACATAACAGATCAACTTTTCTCCACCCGACCAAATAAAAATTCCATCATTCAAATATTTTCTGATTGTCAAAAAAGGGAGAACTTATCCCACATATCCATTAAGCCCTATAATACTTTTCCATCCAGAGAACTATTAAGGAAGAGATTTAACCTGGAAAATAATACCTGCACGTTTTGTAATTGAACAACGGAGCACTTGTTCTTTTATTGTGTACATTCTGAAACATTCTGGGAAAAAAATGCAAGACTGGATATCAACAAAACTCTTACTTCCTCAACCCCTGACAAGAGAAAACATCATTTTTGGTACTGTTCTTAAAGATAAAAGGAGTGATCTTGTACTTAATAACTTGCTGATTGTTTCCAAAATTCTTCATCCACACATGTAAATAGAAATCCCACTTTCTCACCTTTTTAAAGATACCTTGTGGACAACCATTGAAGTGCCTTAAGGCTGGTTAAAAAACAAACAAATGGGGTGAACAACTCCTTCATGCCTATGTAGACCTAAAGATTTTTGAGATTTGATTCCCTACTTATGCCCCCACCCCCACTTTTTATTTTATTTTTTGTATTTATTTAGTGTGTTTTTGTGTTCCTCTGTGAGTGTGCCTTGTAATACATGACTTGTAGTTTTTATATCCAAAAATGCCACTTTGTTATGTGCATACGTTTAATAAAGATTAGAAAATTTTTTAAAAAAAGATCCAGTAGACCCTGTGGTACGAGTAACACCAGTCCTGCTGTGGGTGGTTAGCTGTGATCAGCTGATATGACTTCCTGTGTGTGTGGCGAGTCAGCTGGTGAGGCTGTAGGTGATTACTTCAGTCTGGCAGCAGCTCGGACCACACAGGTAGGCTCTGCTTCTGCTCTCTACTTTCCCAGAAGTCCCACTGAAAACCATGTAAATGCCATTTTTGATGCCACATCTACCTTAACAAAAACAAATGTTTTCCTTAATGGTCAGATTTCATTTTGGGCAATTTGCCTTCTATTTTTATATCTGTCCATCAGGGTGCAGCCCTATTTCATATTCAAAGCATTTTGTGGGAATTACGTTACTTGTTTTTTGTTTTTATTTTAAACTGGACTTTAAAGGGTTAAAAACTACTAATTATAATATTTAAACATGTTTATTTCGGACAGAAGTTGCTTTTATAGACTCATTTAAAGTAGAAAAAATATCAATAGATAATATTTTTACTGCAGTTTTGGAGAAGCTGGCATTTTTGTCTTGAGGATCAAATGTGTGATTTTTCATTGTCAGAGTGATGACGTGTGAGAGCAGAGAAAGTAAAAAAGGCAACATAATACAAGACTTGTAGAAGTTCTGCAGCTTGAATGAAATCTCAGGTCCGTTTCCTTGAACCAGTCATGTGTTGTTTTCCCAGCAGCATTTACATCTACGTGCATAAGCTTTAGGAGCATCTGTTCTGCAGCAAATCTGGACCATCTGCTCAGTGTTTTCGTCTTTCTGATGAACTTTGATGGACAGAAGGGCAGGGACTGAGCATACTGTCCTGACGTCACACCGGATCAATGTGGCCAAAGCCATCTGTTCCCTCTGAGCTCCAGGAAATCCAAACCTTATTTCTTTCATCGTAGTTATTAAATAAGTCCACATAGAGTCTGATGAGAGAGTGCACATGCTCGCTGATCACATGGCCTGCTTCAGTTGTAATCGCTGATCCTTTCCATGCACATGATTCTGTCTTCGTTGTGTAACACTGCACCGATATAGAAAGATAAACATGGAAGCAGACAGTAAGTCTGATTTAGCTTTATATGTGATACAGGATATCAGAGGTTGTTTACTATTTTAAAATTAAAATACGTTTGTACCTCAGCTAAGGGATGATCTAGCAGAAATGAATTAAATAAAAAATAAATACAGAAATATAAAATTCCTCAGTGAACCAACCTACATTATTTACCAATAAAATACAAATATATATAAAAACATTTTCCCATTAAGTTATTTATAAAGTGTGAAATAGATTTTTCTGTTTTAATTGAACTTAGTTCTACAACTATTTATTTCCCACCAAATATTCAGTTTGATTTATTTTTCCAGTTGCTGCTTCTTCATCTCTCTCTTCCTCCGTGACCCTAAAATAATTTATTTCCCTTTTTATCATCATTCAACTTTTGAGTTATTCATTCATTTTTAGTCACATTTTTTTCTTTTAAAGCAAGAAAAATCTTCCATGATCTCATTGTTACCAGTCGTGCATTTAACTGACGATGACGATGGTGATGATGAAAATGGTTCTGATGGTGATAATGATAAAGATGGTTATGATGACGATGGTGGTCAAATCAAATCAAATCAAATCAAGTTTATTTGTATAGCCCTATATCACAACAAAGTTTTCTCAGAGGACTTTACAGAAAGAGGTGTGAGTAAACAAACAGAATCAGTAACAAACAACATGAAAGTTAAAGAACACACAAGTGATGATGATGATGATGAACTCTGTGACCCACCATGTTCAGGAGGAAGACCAAATTATATTCTGGTGAATCTGCTTCCAGCTTCCTTGGATGAGCTCTTCCAATTTTCTGCTGCAGCTGGAAGGAAACTAACATCTGCTTCTTTACCGGCTTCATCTCAGCTGTAAGAAAACATGACAAACATGCTCTGATCAGGGAATTATTGATCGGGGATGCAGCTGTGAATCAGTCAGTCAGTTAGAATCCAACAGTTTGTCTCTGTCTGTGTGTCAGTGGACGGACAGAATGGAAGGTGTCCCTCTGAAGACGCCGCAGGCTGCTATCCTACAGGAGGTGGATGATGACATCAGAGTTACCGCGCCTGATTACCTGAACGTGCTGAGGGAGACAGAGGTGAGTTCCAGCTGCTGCTGCTCTGCCAGGATGGTAGAATTGTGTAATTTTTTTGGCCATATTTAGTTAATCCAGGGATGTATTTCCATGATTTTCAGATCTAATGTCACAGTAGTGTCCAGTTACCAACAATGGGACCTAAGGATGCTTGGTGAAATTATTAGGTCACGTGTTAGCCTAATGCTACATGCTACATTAGCACTGAGCATTGCAGCACATCTGTTGTTCCTCTACTTTTAAACAAAGCGTGGATAATTCCCTGACTTTTCTTCTGGCCTCAGTTGCTCATTTCTTTCCTGCTAATTAGCTTTAGCAGCATCACAAACTCAACTCATCGTAGCTTAGAGTAAGAATCTGCTAGCATGGCTCTAGGTGGCATGTGGAGAGTTGAAGGTGGTGTTCTGAATTACACTCTGGGTTA
Organism: Rhadinocentrus ornatus; assembly: GCA_037177495.1. Classification (NCBI taxonomy): domain Eukaryota; kingdom Metazoa; phylum Chordata; class Actinopteri; order Atheriniformes; family Melanotaeniidae; genus Rhadinocentrus; species Rhadinocentrus ornatus. The sequence continues at coordinate 39,862,041 of JBAMHW010000001.1, read as the reverse complement.
GCCCACGGGATATTCCTGCATGCTAATTTATCTAAATACTGAGAAGAAGAAGAAGAGTGAGATGTACTCAAAAAAATGATGTTCTGTGACTAATTTGCTGTTTCTCCATGTGACAGTATGAATTCAGTCTGGAGAACTGGGTGCTAACTGGGCTACAGAATGGTTTCAGCAACCAGCACCGGCCTCAGCCCCCTTCATCCGGACTTTTGCCTTCATGTCCACCATACTGGATGATGTTCAGCAGTCCACAGCAGAGCCGCCTGGCCAGCCGCCACAGCTCTGACTTCTGGGAGCCCAACCCTCGCCAGCGCTCCCACAGCCTCAACCCTGCCGTCCTGCGTGCCAAGTTCACCATCCCAGACTCTGATGACGAAGGAGAGCATCCTGCATGGGAGGCCGAGCCGAGCGCACCGGTGACAGCCAGCGTGGGGGAAGCACAAGCCACCACTCAGCGGAAACCACAGAAAGCCTTCGTTCCTGACCTGCTCAACCCTCCGTCCTGTCTGAGCAGCCTGCCACATCAGCGCAGGAAGAACCTGCGTCAGTGTTCACTCTCAGGGATGGACATGTCCACACAGTCCAACGCAGAGCGACCGTCCCAGACCCCATCCTCCCACAGAGCCCCCAACATCAGAGCCAACACGGTGGACACCACCATGAGCGACCGATACGCAACCCATACGGTAAGAGATCAGCCCTCCTCATCTTCTAGACGAGGAATCATTTAGTTACTGAAAAAGATTCTTGATGTACCACCGTGTAACACCTGACAAAAGGAGCTTATCAATGCATAGCAAGTGGGTAGTCTTACCTACTAACAGTTCGCCACCTGAACAGGGATCTGTTGAGTGAATTGATGCTAGCATCCACCTGGACCAGCTGAGTAGACAAGCTAACCTCACCCTACAGCCTCTACTAGCCTCACGCCTCGCAGTAAGCAGTGTGAGCGGTGTGAGCAGCGTGAGCGGTGTGAGTGACATGAGTGTAGTGAGCGGCTTGAGTGTAGTGAGCGGTGTGAGTGTAATGAGCGGCGTGAGTGTAGTGAGCGGTGTGAGTGTAGTAAGCGGTGTGAGTGTAGAGAGCGGTGTGAGTGTAGAGAGCGGTGTGAGTGTAGAGAGCGGTGTGAGTGTAGTGAGCGGCGTGAGTGTAGTTACCGCCGTGAGTGTAGTGGGCAGTGTGAGCAGTGTGAGTGTAGTAAATGTAGTGAGCGGTGTGAGTGTAGTGAGCGGTGTGAGTGTAGCGGGCGGTGTGAGTGTAGTGGGCGGTGTGAGTGTAGTGAGCGGTGTGAGTGTAGCGGGCGGTGTGAGTGTAGTGGGCAGTGTGAGTGTAGTGAGCGGCGTGAGTGTAGTGAGCGATGTGAGTGTAATGAGCGGCGTGAGTGTAGTGAGCGGCGTGAGTGTAGTGAGCGGCGTGAGTGTAGTGAGCAGTGTGAGTGTAGTAAGTGTAGTGAGCGGTGTGAGTGTAGTGAGCAGTGTGAGTGTAGCGAGCGGTGTGAGTGTAGTGAGCGGTGTGAGTGTAGTGAGCAGTGTGAGTGTAGCGAGCGGTGTGAGTGTAGTGGGCAGTGTGAGTGCAGTGAGCGGCGTGAGTGTAGTGAGCGGCGTGAGTGTTGTGAGCGGCGTGAGTGTAGTGGGCAGTGTGAGTGTAGTAAGTGGTGTGAGTGTAGTGAGCGGTGTGAGTATAGTGAGCAGTGTGAGTGTAGTGAGTGGTGTGAGTGTAGTGACTGATGTGAGTGGTGTGAGCGGCGTGAGTGTAGTGGGCAGTGTGAGCAGTGTAAATGGCGTGAGCGGTGTGAGTGTAGTGACTGATGTGAGTGGTGTGAGCTGTGTGAGTCTAGTGGGCAGTGTGAGCAGTGTGAGTGTAGTGGGCAGTGTGAGTGTAGTAAGTGGTGTGAGCGGCGTGAGTGTAGTGGGCAGTGTGAGCAGTGTGAGTGTAGTGACTGATGTGAGTGGTGTGAGCGGCGTGAGTGTAGTGAGCAGTGTGCGTGTAGTGGGTAATGTGAGTGTAGTAAGTGTAGTGAGCGGTGTGAGCGGCGTGAGCGGTGTGAGTGTAATGAGCGGCGTGAGTGTAGTGGGCAGTGTGAGCAGTGTGAGTGTAGTAAGCGGTGTGAGTGTAATGAGCGGCGTGAGTGTAGTGGGCAGTGTGAGTGTAGTGAGTGTAGTGAGCAGTGTGAGTGTAGTAAGCGGTGTGAGTGTAATGAGCGGCGTGAGTGTAGTGGGCAGTGTGAGCGGTGTGAGTGTAGTGAGCGGTGTGAGTGGTGTGAAAGTCTTCATCTGTTGTGTGTACAGCTGCTCGGAAACATGGACTTTGTCTCAAGCAGCGCACTGACGTCAGTGCACTGGAAACAGTGCGTAGTGCGCACTAAGCACTTTCCTCTGTAGTGCGCACTATCGTGGGTGAGTGCCGACCCAGACGGAGCACTGGTGTGTTGAACTTACCAGTAGGGACGTTTCAGCATTTGATGGTGGTTCTTCTGCCCGCTTTAATTTACAGAATTAATCTCCAACTCTTGATTTTACTTTCTGTTGTTTCCTCCTTACTTAACCCCACCTGCAAACTACAACACAAACGACGCATCCAACGCCGACACAGGATCCTTCTCTGATTGGCTGAACATGAGTTAGAAGAAATGCTTATTTATTTATTTTAAGGTTTAGGACACTCCTACATGCTGCCTGATGGTAGCGCTGCTCCGTTAATACATGTTCAGGGACAATCCATCCAACTAAGTTCTTCCAAAATACATAATAACGTTCACATACGTGTATGCATGTTATCATACTTTTTGCTATTAATGCCTTTAAAAGGCCTCATTTGTGCAACAAAGTACTGTTGCCTACATTGTATTAGTCTGGCTCAGTAGATAACAATAGAAACCATACGCACACGTTCATGTGTCTCTGCATGTCTCCCCCATACCTGTTTAAAATGCAATTTAAAACACTAGTAGAATAGCTTTTAAATGTGCAAATATATCTTGACTGAATTTGTATCATAAAAGTACTTTATATTATCTGTTTTCATGGTGTTTACACTGACACAGTTCACATCTGGAACAGGAAACCGATAATACTTTGATATCATGGGATATTGAAATGCAGGAGGAGGAGGCTAAAACACGATGATGCAGAAAACTATTTATTGAAGCATTTTATTAAAATGTTTCTCTCTTGCCTCCTCCTCTTCTCCTAGCTCCAGGGAGTGCTGCCACATAATTGCTTCAGTGCCGCTGCTGGCTCAGTAGTTTGATGCCACAGCGACCACAGTGCTTAATCTGGAGGTTTAACAATGATGAATAAACATACGGAACCTACAGCATTCATCATTTATCACACTTATAGCCTATCTACGTCCGTGAAACCTGATAAAAAACTGCTAACATTCACGTGTGTTAACTCTACTGAGTTGGTAAAACCACAGCCTCCAACAAAGGATCAGATCCATGACTGTGGTCAGGGATAGAAGAGATAGGTAGCATGCTGCCGTTGACACTAGAACTATGATGAAATATCTTCATTCTTACATCTGTACTAAACACCCTCTGCCTGTATCGGTACAGCTGAGTCGGTGCCCCGCGTAGTTTTCATCATTTCACACTAGATTTTAGGCCGAGTTTAGGGCAGCATCCGAGTACTTTCAGAGAGTTTGTGCCAAAATTTCAGTGTCAGCGCACGATGCACTTAAATGTAGTGTTGGAAGTAGTAAGTGCACGGGTTGGGACACACCTCACGGAGTTACTCACATAAGCAAACCAGTTAGCATTTACCAAAACCACATAAGCTAACCAAAAAGAGACATCCTACTGTCCACCTTCATGTTCTGGCTGATTCTGGTCCAACATGACCCAGCAGAAAGCTGTTCTCGTTCTGAAACAATTACAGCCTCTCTGCAGTGAAGATGGTGGAAAGCTAAGAGTAAGGATGAAGAACAGTCCAGGTCTGCTTCATGATTACATGGTTCCTGTCTGCTGTGGTGTTATCCACGCTTCAGAGTGTTCAACATGTTGCCTCTGTGCAGTCTGCAGAGCAGCCATGTTTCCATGACTACAGGACACGGTCCTGAGCCGGTTGACCAGGAGAACTCTCAGTGCCCATCACCAACATATTTATAGTCGGACTAAGACGGATTTGATGAGAGAAGGCTCAGTTTCCTGACATCTTGTAGTGTCCTGTACTTGTCTTCATGTCAACATGACGTTATTTGGGTGAGAAAATCAATCCAGCTTGCACATGTCCTAAATGTTTTCAGGGATCAGCGCGCTAAAAATAAAAGGTGTAAATCGGCTCCCTGAATCCAGGCAAGCTGGAAAAGGCTGGGGGGATTAGAAACTGGAGGTCGTCAGTGTTTCTCATGCTCCAGCCTGACACTGGCTTCGGCTTTTATCCACTACCCTTGGTTTTTCTTTTTAGATTCATCGCAGACCAGACCCGTGTGGAAAACCCCCCACTCTTCACCCCCCCCGGGGTCTTTCCTCTGCTTTGGACTCATCAGCAGAACTCCTGTCAGCTCTGAGCCCAGAGGAGAGGGAGTTGCTTGGGGCCATCACGGCTCGAGGCTACCCCCTCCGTACTGCTATCATCGCCCTGCAGAGGATAGGCCAGCAGACCCCGGATCAGGTAAGGGTCGCTGCCTGGAAAATGGAAAAAACTTTACCCTGGCTGCAAATCATGACTAGGCAAAGTCAACCTCTGGCTGGAAAACATGACAGCAGAGTCAACCTCTGGCTGGAAAACATGACTCGGTAAAGTAAACCTCTGGCTGGAAACATGACTCGGTAAAGTAAACCTCTGGCTGGAAAACATAACAGCAGAGTCAACCTCTGGCTGTAAAACATGACTCGGTAAAGTAAACCTCTGGCTGGAAAACATGACTCGGTAAAGTAAACCTCTGGCTGTAAAACATGACAGCAGAGTCAACCTCTGGCTGGAAAACATGACTCGGTAAAGTAAACCTCTGGCTGGAAAACATGACTCGGTAAAGTAAACCTCTGGCTGGAAAACATAACAGCAGAGTCAACCTCTGGCTGTAAAACATGACTCGGTAAAGTAAACCTCTGGCTGTAAAACATGACTCGGTAAAGTAAACCTCTGGCTGGAAAACAGGACTCGGTAAAGTAAACCTCTGGCTGGAAAACATGACTCGATAAAGTAAACCTATGGCTGGAAAACATGACAGCAGAGTCATCCTCTGGCTGGAAAACATGACTCGGTAAAGTAAACCTCTGGCTGGAAAACATGACAGCAGAGTCTACCTCTGGCTGGAAAACATGACTCGGTAAAGTAAACCTCTGGCTGGAAAACATGACAGCAGAGTCTACCTCTGGCTGGAAAACATGACTCGGTAAAGTAAACCTCTGAGTGGAAAACATGACGCAGCAGAGTAAACTTCTAGCTGGAAAATTTTTTTAGGCAGAGTAAACCTCTTGCTGGAAAACATGAATCGGCAAATGAAACCTCTGGCTGGAAAACATGACTCAGCAGGGTACATTTCTGGCTGTAAAACATGGCGAAGCAAAGCAAACCTCTGGCTGTAAAAGATAATTAGGCAGAATAAACAGTCATGACACAGCAGAGTGAACCTCTAGCTATAAAACACGTCCCGGCTGTAAAACATGACTCAGCAGGGTAAACCACTGGTTGAAAAAGGTGACGCAGCAGAGTAAATGTTTATAACAAGGTACATTCATTTATTTTTGTTGATCAACAACTCAAATTAAAGCAAACAAGATTTCTAATGACCTATGATGCAAAAAGAAGAAATAAACTGTCTATTTTCCATTATCCAAAATTAACTTGTTTTTTCCTGTTTCCTGTTCTGTCCTTTTGTTCCACTGTTATAATAAATAATTATAAATTATTTAGGAATAATAAAACCATCTTATGTTTTTTTGATGGTCTCCAGATCTCCTGCTGCATCGTCACCAGTTCTCAGGAAAACATGTCCTGGTCTCCATATTTACTCCATATCAACATCATATTAGCAATAGTCAGTGTTCAGTGTCTAGACCTAAAATACCATTTAGCTGTTAGAATGATGATGAAGATGAAGATGGATTCTGAAGAAAGAAAACCCTCTAAAAAGTATTACTTTCCAACATAAAGAATGTGTACTAATTTCCCACACACCCTAATCCTTTCCTACAAACTTAATAATAGTACTAATAATTACCTTTGACTCCATGGGTTTTTCTCTTCTCCTTCAGAGTGGACTGCAGGCCAGTGAAAACAAACTACTTCTCTTCTATTTCAATTATTTATTGAATTACATAGAATTAGAAATGTGCAAATATGGAATTCTGGGTCCGATTCCCTCTCCTTGACTAATACAAAAATGGAGTCTGCTGCCTGCTACAGCCATAACTCTCTCTAACTGACTCACTGAACCCATATTTACGGTCTTTCTGGCTATACACAGTTTTGCTGACTAATGCTGGAGTTGTAAGAATAGGGCCAGCTGCAGCCACAGGTCCTGCAACCCCCATCCGCTTGTGTTCTGAAAAACAGGTTGTGATCAGATCTTCCCAGGGGGGGAGGGGTGATGAGCTATATGCCTCTTTGGTGTTGGCATAAAATAAATCAAGCATTTTATTGTCTCTGGTGTGACATGAAACATATTGAGTGAAAGTGGGCAGAGTGGACGATGGAGAGGCATGATTAAAGTCACCAGAGATAAAAAGAGCATCTGGGTGTTGTGTCTGCAGCCTGCTTGTGGCTGAGTGGAGGGCATCAAGGGCGCATCAGCATTAGCTGAGTGGGGGACTTTCGTTGCTATCTTGATGACATGCGAGAATTCCCTTGACAGGTAAAAAGGCCTCATGCTAACGGCTAACAGCTCAATGTTCTTACTGCAGAGTTTTTTTTAATAGGGATGTGCCCAGAGTTACACCATCTATCATTAACAAATGCTGCCAGACCTTCACCCTTCCTCTTACCGCTCTCCTTTGTCCTGTCTGCCTGTATGATCTGGAAGCTGTCCAACAAGATGTTAGTGTCCGGTGTTAGCCATGTCTCCGTAAACAGCATGATGCTACACTCTCGGTAATCCCTCAGGTGCCTGGTCAGCGCCGCTAACTCGTCCATCTCATTAGGAAGAGATCTTACATTCCCCATAATGATCGACGGGAGAGCTGGTCTATAACGTCTCTTCCTAAGGCGGTGCTCAGCCCCCGCACGAGATCCCGTCTCCTTCTCCTAACAGCTGATCTCTGGCTACATGCAGGCTCCCTGGACGCAGTTGTGCAGAGTGCCAAAATCAGTAGAACCATCGCAATGTTCAGCATGGTGTAAAAAGTAGTTCCAGGACAGTGGTTTCTGGAAGTCTTCTTGAGTCCATGCAGTGGTTTCCAATAGAGAATCATGTTTGCTTATAACGCAGATGATCACCAGCATCCAGCCTGTCCAATGCAAACAGAGATTCCTTCTGATTCTCTGATGATATTCTACACTGTAGATGGTGGATCTTCAAAGTCTGAGGAACATTTTTCTGAAATTGTTTCACAGTTTTAGATCCAGTTTGTCTCAGATGGGTGAACTTCTGTCCGTCTTTCCATCTGAGAGACTCTGCCTCTCTGAAATGCTCCTTTTATACCGGTCATGTTACTGACCTGGTACCAGGTAATCTGGTTAGTTGTCAAATGCTCCTCCAGGTGTTTCTGGTTTTTACCAGTTACTTTTGTTGCTCCTCTTCCAACTTTTTCCATCAGCTCAGATTTTCCATCACATGGTAAAATGTCTCCGTTTCACCTGCACACTGTCCTGTATGACTGTGTCTGATCTTTGTCTGCAGGTCTTAAGTTACCTGGTGGCTTGTGAGCACCTGTGCCAGCTGGGTTATGACATGGCTCAGGTGGAAGAAGCTCTGGAGATGTTTCAGAACTGTGAAACGAAGGTAAGGCATGCAACAAGGCAGCAGTCTTGAACCCTGTAGAGACTGACCCTGGAAAGAATGCAAAGAAAATTCATGATTATTCTTTATTTAGTCCGTTAATGAAAAAATATTTTTTGTATGTTGAGTATTTCTCATGTGTGATATGTCAGTGTAGTCTTTGGCTCCTGGTGTCCCCCAGAGGCAGGTTGGGTACAACAGGGTCTGGAACAAAGTTTCTACCATAACATGATGTAAAAGGTCTCAGAAACTGTACCAGGGTTAAACTTGTAGGATAACCCGTCATTTTCCCTCTCCCTGCTCAGGCGGAGGAGTTCCTTTACCTGCTGACTCAGTTCCATGAGATGGGCTTCCAGCAGAACGCCATCAAAGAGGTGCTGCTGGTGCACGAGAACCACCGCGAGCGTGCGCTGGAGGAGCTGATGATGCGTGTGGCTTGATGCCGCACGGCTTCCAGCCGAAGCGCTGGGGATGGTCGTCTGTATCTTCCTGCATGAACGCTGTCACAGGACACATCCTGTTCATGTTTGTGTTTTTCATCTGTCTAATAAAAGTCTTAATTATATTTATCTTCTCTTTTGGTACAAAACACTTTATAAGTTATATAATCTGGTAATTGTATCGAGTATTACATTTCAGTCATTTAGCTTTTATCTAAAGCAACTTACAGTGGGTAGGCTGTAGCGCTAAGGACCAAACTGGAAGGTGTTAATGTTTATCCCCTGGGGGAATCGAACTCTGGTCTCCCACATGCTCTGCCAACTGAGCTAAGAGCATAGAGTATCGCTAAGAATTGTGTAGAGCAGGGCTTCTCAAACTTATTTTTAAAAAGGTCCGTATCTACCCTCCATTGAAAGCCAGATGTCCGGAAAAATTTGTAAAAACATATTAATTGATCGAACTTTTTCAACTATATTTTCTTTCATGTATAAACATACAAAACGATGAGAATAACAATTAAAAATAAACGAATAACTTAAATATTCAATATATTTAATCTCTTCATTAATGATAAGAATCTCCTCCCAGTGTGGCTGTCTGGAGGTAACTGCCCCCCATCCTCATAGATCTTCCTTTTAGGGATTGTAACGAAGCAGAGGTTCCTTACATTAACAATTTGAACTTGATTGCTGTACAGTTTGTTTATGCACATGTTTGCACTTTAACCCAGTTTTGCACTTTAAAGTAAATGCATAGTTGCACACAGTATTTAATTTGTTTTTATAGAACGAGGAAATATTATGTGGGTATATGTGTATATGTAAGGAGTAGACGGTAAATGGGTGGTGTAATAGTATTAACTCACTGGACTCATGTTTCTCCAGGGCAATCAGGAAAATCCAGGTGGCCTGGACACCATTTTTTGGTTTGGAGAGACTATGAGACTGGGGAGTTAAAAGCAGGCTTACTTGTATTGGTTTTGTGTTTACTTTATTTGTTGGGTTATTAAATATTTTAGGTGTAAATATTTTTAGGATTTTTTTGTATGGGATAGTTTTAGCAGAAAAGGTTTGTTTGATAATTGATAATGGAAATACCTGTTGAAAACTGAATGATTGAAACACCTGTTGGGAGTGGTTCAGCCCAAATTGGCAGCAGGAGATAAATGTGGCTGCTGGTGCAGACGAAAGGGCGACAACATGAAGGAATGCATTACTGTCTGGAAAATAATGAAAACTTTGTATTGGACTCTACTGGCATCGTGTCACTGTTTCCAGCCGCTCACTGGCCAGCCTGCTCACAGGGATGCTCCACAGGTTCTCAGTAGGGATGGGATCAGGGGATGATGTTCCTGCATAATCATACTTGCTGGTGGTGTCTGGCTAATTGTGTAGCTGTGGCTGACTGATGGAAACATGGCAGCCAGTCAGCGACAACAGCCTCCCCGACCACCACCAAACATTCATACAACTGAAATCCTACATGCAGAATGGACTGAACTGAAAACTGGACCAGTTCTGAATAAGCAGTAACCCTCAGAAATGTAAGCCTGCTCGTACCGGGAATGGAAAAGATCTTAATTAACTTGTTCTACTCTGTAAACCTCCCTTTTAAAACCCATTGAAGCACTATTTTGATGTAAATCCAGCCGAGCTGACATCTGGCCAAACTCAGATGGAAACCCCTGAAAGCATAATTTCTGGATGTGTAGGGAATCCTGAGCTGGTAACCGGGCTGTTCCAGGATCTGCCACCATAGGGATGGGTTACACATTACAGAAGCTCTGTTGTAGAGGGGGGAGAGTGAAAAAAAAAAGAAGAAAAAAAAACAGCCATAAAGGCTGGACTTGAACACAAGTCCCAGGTGGAGAGGGTAGGATGCCCGCCCTCCATTCCCACATCCTCACATGGTTCATGTGAAGTCTTGGCTATACAGGGTCATTTTCAGTAAAGCAGTTTATCACTTTACCTCAGCAGGCCAAGAGATCGGCCAAGTCAGCGCTTCTCTACTTACAAATAAATGTTACAGGTTGTCATATTAACCATGTCACTGATATGCAAGAACCACTCGGAGACAGAAGGCAGGATAACAGACTTTGATTTAAAAGACAATGCAGGAATGGCTCTACTGCTGGCAGAGAATTGGTGGGTTGACAGGTCATCTTGGAACAACTGAGCCAGGAAGGGAGAGAGGGTGAAGCCATGCTGCTTCAAACGTCATGGTCCGACCGGGAGTGAGTGTGGTGCTGGGGAATATAAGGACTGGTGAGTAAATGGGAGACAAGTGAGACTGATCAGGTGAGAAAGGCTGTAGCACAGAACTGGAGTGAATGTGGCAGAGTGAGAGGATCAGGGACAGGTGTGGCTGGTTAAGAGCCCAGATAGTGACTGGCTGGAACTTGTGTGGTGGGTTAGGAGAGTGATTGCTGGGGAGTTAAGCTGGGCAGAGTGACACAGGGACCGGAGCTGTTATCACCCACAGATATAACGTCCTAACGGAGGACTGGAAGCAGCAAAACTACCCCAGCACCTACAGGTTGTCATGGCAACAGTGTCACCTCCAGATATAACATCCTAACGGAGGACTGGAAGCAGCAGAACTTCCC
>JBAMHW010000001.1:39787938-39800480 GCA_037177495.1 Rhadinocentrus ornatus | reverse complement strand
CACGGCCCGATGAAGCCAACAGAACCACATCATCCGCAAAGAGCAGAGACCCAATCCTGAGGCCACCAAACCGGATTACTTCAACACCTCGGCTGCGTCTAGAAATTCTGTCCATAAAAGTTATGAACAAAATCGGTGACAACGGGCAGCCTTGGCAGAGTCCAACCCTCACTGGAAATGATTCTGACTTACTGCAAGCAATGCAGAACAAGCTCTGACACTGGTCGTACAGCTCGTAGAAGTGGGTCCGGCACTCCATACTCCCGGAGTACCCCCCACAGGATTCCCGGGGGGACACGGTCGAATGGTCAAATGAACTTCTCCAAGTCCACAAAGCACATGTAGATTGTTTGAGCAAACTCCCATGCCTCCTCAAAGACCCTGAAGAGAGTGTAGAGCTGGTCCACTTGAATTGATTGGGAGGAAACGTAACAATAGGCTGTATATGGGTGCATGTTTAAACGACGTGGGCGTTCTTCAGAGAAGAACAGTCTCACACAGACATACGTCGGCTCCGTCGGCCGGGCGCCAGCATGTAATACTAACCCTCATGATAGCTAGAGTAATCTACATGCAGACATAGACCAGCATCTGTTTCACATCCTGCACCTAATCTAAGTCAAAAACTTCAATAAACTAACAGCGGGTAATATTGTGCTGTTTGTTTGTAGAGGAGTGGCCTCTGCATGCTGACACGGTCACTGAGGTGCCCAGTGGATTTATACACTAAGAGATGCTTTGGTTCATGTGTGTGTGTGCTTCTGGTACTTTGGTTGTTGTTCTGATACATGTTGTTGTGGCGGTCTTGGTTATTTTTAGGAACTCCTGGTGACTGTCAGCTTAGTTTGCCTGTAAAGGCCGTAGGAAATTCTCTGTAGTGTTTCTGTACAGGTGTAGCAGCTGGTTGTCTGATGTTTGGTTGGACAGAAGGTCGCTGCTTCTATCTACTGGATCTTTGTCTCCTCTTCCTTTTTTCTACTTTCCTTTTTACTTCTCTTTTTTTTCCCCTCTCCGGTCAGGTCCAGCAATATGACATCAATTCCATTAATACAAATAAATAAGATAAGACAACATATTTATATAAATAAAGAAAGAAAAAAATAGATTATCAAGAGGAGTCTTATATCCATAAAGCTAATTTGATCAGCATAACACAACAGCCAGACCATGATTCTGCCACCACCATGCTGGACAGGACAAGGGTAAAACAAACAGTGGTGGTACAAACAGGGACCAAATCTCATTTACATTGAGAGAAACCCAGCAACTTCCTCAGACAGAAAAAAATCTTTTCAACAAGAAGAACCAGAGTAGGAGTTAGAGAGAGAAAGCTTTAAACTCATTGAATAATGGCATCCAAACACAAAGAGAAGGAGGGAGGAGAACTGATGTTTGATGTTCACATGTCCCCCCCAATTCTTTCAGTCTTTACAGATTTCCTCATAATGCATTTCAGAGAGCTCAGGGCACCTTCAGTGGTGCTTTCTGTCTTAGTTGTAGGGAGACTTGGGGTGTGGAGCTGAGTTAGCAGTCAGAGGGGAACCTCAGCAGGACTGCAGACTACTTGCAGAGTGCCCGTGGGAAGGAAGGACAGTGATTAGGAAATGGCTGTAAAGAGGAAGGGAAACCTTTATTGCTGCTGTGATTTATGGATTATGACTTTTTAATGGTTTGCTGTATATGCCTGCAAATTTTTCTGGGGGAAAGGAATCTGTCTCCAACAGGATGGCTGCAAGGTGCAAAGAAAAATGACACCTTCATTTTCCTTCCTGTAATAAGGTCAAACAGGCCATCCCCTAGTTTCTCTTATTTTCTCTGAGATGAGCTAAAATGAATTGAGCCATTTTTCATTATTAGGTTAACAGCATTACAGACTCTGAAACATCTGTGTTTGAAAAGAATATGCTAAATCTTTATTTATTTTAAAAGTAGTTTGCATCATGAAAATTCTCTTTACCAATTAAACATCATCATGATCGTATTTCTGATCACCATCATCTTCCAACCACATCACCCTTAAAAACGATGATTAAACAGTGTGCTTATTGACCCATGAACATGCTGGTCCGGCCTCCTTTATGCACACTCCTTTCACTTATAGCAGAAACGGAAACATTACTTACCTCCCAGTCAGCTGCTGGAAGTGCTTCATCTTTCTGAAAAAAATCTTTCTTTAGACACAGACATCTGAATTTAAAGCACACTCAGTGGTATATGCCAGGATATCTTACAGATTTCATTAAAGCTCCACTACTGAACTTTGGCAGATTGTCTTCCCATTACCCCCCCTAATGACGGCTAATCCAGCACCAGGGTGAGTTGGGTCTATTTTTCCACCAAGTATTTGTGAAAACTGGTGAGAGCCAGAGAGGGTGATGCTGGTTATGAATGATGATTTGGTCTGGTGAGGAGTTTCAGTTTTAGAGCTGTTGAGTCAGAGGAAATTGTGCTTCATCCAAACCTTTATCTCTTCTACACAGATGGTGAGCTCTGATATGGATGACAATGATGAAGATGAGGGTGGAGTTGCAGCTGTGGCATTGACGTAGAGCTGAGTGTCATCAGCATAACAATGAGAAGAAAACTATGGCGGCTGATGACTTGGCCAAGGGGGATGAAAAACTGCATCAAGCATCAATCTTTGTCTCTGGTAGAACACTTTATTCTTGCACAAGGTACTCCAGCATGAAACACTTTACAAAAATAAAACAGATGGTGGAGAATGCAATAAGTCCTGTTTGTGCCCCTGGTACTCCAGAATGAAACACTTTGAAAAAATGACAGGGTCATTATACTTAGGATAATATATCTTAGAAGTTTCAGCCTTCTAGGACCAGGAATTACCCAGTTATGCCCCCTGTCCATGAAACTCACCTGACCTCCAATGTTAAAGTATTAGACGTGGCCACCTTTTTTCTGTCTGTCCTAGCTCTAACATACTTTGTGTTATTGTGCTTAAACTCGCAGGGCTGAAAGAGGGTGCCACAATGGATCACTGGTGCAAGTATGAGCACTCTAGCATGGTGGTGCTAGGACAGTTTGAAAAAGGTTGTCCACGTCTAGGGGTAATGTATATGTGTGGCCCATGTGAATTTTGGCCTCTGAAGGGCCTCACGTGGTAAAGGGAGGCACCCTTTACCGATTTAAGATGTTTCCAGACCTTTGGGTCCCCAGGGGCCCTCACAACACTGGCCCAAAGGGCCGTTTCCCTTACTAAAATCCAATGCAAAAGTACTGCTGGTGGACAGCCGTTTTTTTCAAAAGCTTACGAACACCTTTGGGCAAAATGTGTTCAGATCGAGCTGTCGTCGTTAGGGGCCCTTCTCTGAGGTCCCCAGGTGCCCCCCTGCGAATGGCGTTCAAATCGGACTACGTTTAAAAAAAATTGCCCAGGGGGCCCCCACGACCCGCCATCCCCCGCCCCCACCCCCACGGGGGCCTCAGGCGTGATCAGGAGACCCCTATAACCAATTTTGATTCTTGGGGCCCCGGACCCCTGCCCAATGGGGGCTTATGGGTCGTGGACACAAATTCAAGTTGGTGGACAAGGGTAAGGGCTTGAGACCCCCGATGAATGGGGGCTTATGGCTCGTGGACACTGAAGTCCAGGTAGCGGACAGGTGGCGCTTGAGCATCAACTAGTGGTCCTAAATGCATGTCACACGAATTTCACTTTTCCCTTCCCCCCCGGAACTGTTTCATGTTGCATTCGCACATGAGTTTGGGGGAGGTATGGGGACCAATGTGACGCAATCGTCTGTGACAGTGACTTTAGCGCCACACAACAACAAAAGAAAACCCATGAAAAACAACAAGATTAGAAAATGCCACCACCAAGAAGCTATTACGTAGAGCGGAGAGGCCGCCGTGTTCACGCTCTGCATGACGAGAATATTAATGATGGACGATTTAATCAGACGTCTAACGTTGAGGCTGGAAGAGCACACCGAGTCGGAAGATGAAGAATCCAGCAGCAGCCATACTTCGTTTCAAGAAGGAAGACAGGAGAGCAGAGTGCCTCAGAGAAAGGAGACGACGTGTAAGTTTAACTTATTAATCATGCACCGATTGTATGCATTGAGCAGATTACAGTCAGATGGCAGGTTTATTGTAACTCGTGTTCTGCGTTTCAGACGTTGCTGCGACTCATTGAACACTCCTCACTGTCCAGCTAATCCGGAGCAAAGCTGATGATGGTGGGAAAAGGTTGTTCCCAGTTTTACCGATGAGCAGTGGATAGAGAATTTCCGTATGTCCATAGAGACATTTCAATACATCTGTCACCACCTGAAGCTGCCCTGGAGAGGGTGGACACAACCACCTGCTGCGGATACTGAAGGAGAGGGAGTGTGTACATCCTTGATGCTTTACCTCCTGCCTTCCAATGAATCACTACACCTTTTCATAATTAGCATCATGTTGTGGAAGTTGGCTAGACAGAACATACATGTATACATGATGTACACATTTAAAAAGAAAATGATCCATACAAAATGCATAATTTGTTTTTGTTTTTTTTGCAAAATAAAGATCTCATCACCTGCTTTAAAGCTTTGTGTGCATTATGAAACCTATCAGTAGCAGGTGAAGGAGTAATCCATCACTGGAGGGTTATTTGTGACAGATTTTTTTTTTTTTTTTTTAGAATTATGAAGAGATACAGTCACACAGAATTAGCAGCATATGAGGGTTAGAGTGGAGAAAGGGTGGTGAAATGTTTACAGGTGTGTGTTTTTTATAAGTGTCCACAACTATTTTAAGCCTGAGCTTTGTATTTACGCTTGATGTATATGATTCTGCGTATCACTGTGGCTTTTCCTGCCATCCTGTCCATTCCCCCCAGCGATCCTCCTTCACAGCTCTGCCTGTAGAGCTGCTCGCTTTGTGCCTGTTCCTTGAAGAACTGCAGATGTTGAAGCTGCATCACTTTGACACTGCTGTTCAGCATCTGACCCAAGCTTGTCCTGCACGGTAGCCAGAGGAGTGTCAGCCCTTTTTCTCTTTTCTGGACAAAACAGGGAGGGTGGAGACAGATCCTTCACACACAGCAACTACAATAAAATATTTTCAGTTGTAATATAGTGACACTCAACAAGATGCATGTACAATGCAATAGAATGTTTTCTTTATCAGGTCTAGAGTGGCAGCTGGTGCTGGCAGCTTGCTGGTGCTGATGGTGGTTGACGCTGGTTCTGGTTTAGGTGCTGAAAGGATAAACATTTTAGAATAAAAAAACAAATTATAAACTAGAAGGATGGCTAATAAATCTAAACTTTTATTAGCTTTAAAGTGCACTCGTCAGCTACATACGTCATCATGGCGCCAAGCACTGTCCCGGTTTGCAGAATCTGAAGGAGCCTCTAACTTCACCCTTCAAATCTGCACTTCATTTGGCCTCAAATGAAGGCTGCTGGTGATGCATCCTTTACGGCCTCTTTTCTCCCAGAATTCACAAGACGGTGGCGAATCAGCAACCAAGGTCAGAAGAGTATGTTTAAGGTTTTAATAAAGTAAAAAAAATAAAGTAAATTTTTTTTTAACTATACTTTAGTAGAAACATTATAAAAGCATCCATCCATCCATTCTCTGCCACTTATCCGGGGTCGGGTCGCGGGGGCAGCAGCCTAAGCAGGGAAATCTAGACTTCCCTCTCCCTGGCCACATTCTCCGGCTTATCCGGGGGAATCCCGAGGCGTTCCCAGGCCAGCCAAGAGATGTAAACCATCCAGTGTGTTCTGGGTCTTCCCCGGGGCGTCTTTCCAGTGGGGCATGCCCGGAACACCTCAACAGGGAGGCGTCCAGGGGGCATCCTGACCAGATGCCCGAGCCACCTCCTCTGGCTCCTCTCGATCTTGTCTTGAGTTAAGGTCAGCAGACCCCCCATCCTCACTGTACACAGTGTTGATGGAGCACTGCTTTCCCCTCCTGATACCTGATGCCCGCCGATACCCAACAGGCCAAAAAGGCCCGATAGGACTCCTTCTTCAGCTTGACAGCTTTCCTTACCCCCCGTGTCCACCGACGAGTTTTGGGGTTACAGCCCACTCGGACTCAATGTCCCCCGCCTCACCCGGGACTTGGTTAAAGCTCTGCCCGAGATGAAAGTTGAAACTCTTTCTGACTGGGGACTCTGCCAGATGTTCCCAGCAGACCCTCACAACAC
Source organism: Rhadinocentrus ornatus (assembly GCA_037177495.1). NCBI lineage: Eukaryota > Metazoa > Chordata > Actinopteri > Atheriniformes > Melanotaeniidae > Rhadinocentrus > Rhadinocentrus ornatus. The sequence goes on along the minus strand of JBAMHW010000001.1, from coordinate 39,794,317 downwards.
GCTTCGGCCTGCCAGGCCTGACTGGCATCGTCCCACACCATCTGAGCCAACTTACCACCAGGTGGTGATTAGTTGACAGCTCCATCCCTCTCTTCACCCGAGTGTCCAATACATGTGGCCGCAGGTCCGACGATATGACTACAAAGTTTATCATCCAACTAAGTGTCCTGGTGCCAAGTGCACATGTGGACACTCTTATGCCTGATCAAGGTGTTTGTTATGGACAATCCATGATGGGCACAGAAGTCCAGCAACAAATCACCACTCGGATTCAGATCATGGGGGGCCTTACTCCCAATCACGCCCCTCCAGGTCTCACTGTCATTGCCCACATGAGCATTGAAGTCCTCCAGCAGAACGAGCGAGTCCCCGGAAGGAGTGCCCTCCAAGACCTCCTCCAAGAACTCCAAAAAAGGTGGGTACTCTGAACTGCTGCTTAGTGCATAAGCACAAACAACAGTCAGGACCCGCGCCCCCAATGAGCATGCCCACACCAGCTTGGCACCCCTCACCGGGAGCATCTCCAAAATGGCAAGAGGGTCCAGCACCTCTCAAGACAGTGGTTCCAGAGCCCAAGCCATGCGTTGACGTGAGTCCAACTATATCTAGCCGGAACCACTCAACATTGCGCACCAGCTCAGATTCCTTCCCTACCAGAGAGGTGACCATGTCCGTAGAGCTAGCTTCTGCAGCTGAGGATCAGACTGCCAGGGTCCCCTCCTTTGGCAGCCGCCCAGCTCATACTGCACCGACCCCTATGGCCCCTCCTGACTTTGAGACGCGTTTCATCTGATCCCTCCCCTAGACACCTGTTTGCCATGGGTGACCCTACCAGGGGCATAAAGCCTGTGACAACATAGCCACTAGGATCGTCATCTCATGATAATCTCTCATGGTGCAGGCGCTTACCCATATCACTCATGGTGAGGGTTGCCACCATTAAAATAAGGGTTCTACCTAAAGTCAACTACCTGTTTTCACTGATACCAACTAAAACATCCTGCAGCTGGTTTAAGTCACTGGACTCACATATATCCACATTTCTATGGAAAAACAAGCCATCAGTCTAAAAACTGTCAAAAATAATGAGTTAATAGGGGTGCCATGGTTGCTGCTTTACTGGTCCCCTAGTTCCTTAATCAGGCTCATATAATTCACCTGGATTTACCTGATTGCTCCCTCTCCTCACCTGTGCCCAACCCTACCTAAATCCTCTCTTAACCCTTTTGCCTTGTTGAGATCAGGTGTACTTTGTTTTACTATATTTGCTGTAATTAACCCAGTCATGTCCTCGGATTATTCTTGCCTGACCCACGGCAGACTTATCTCGCCCTGTGTCTATCTGGACATAGACCACTGCTCGGAACGACCACGGATTCTTTCCTGCCCCGGATAAGTAGTCTGATGTCTGCCTCTCTGTATGTGACCATGGCCTCCCCTCATGACCACGCTACTGGATATTGGACTTATGCCTTGATTTTTTGGAATTTTTTGCAGATTCCTGAGTGCCACAGTCTTTCAAGACATTTCCGCCTAGGGATGGTGAAAGCGAGGCCTCATGAATCATTGAGTTAACTTTGACCCAAATGCATGAAAATGGCTAACTGTTGTGAATCATTTGACCAGGTCAAAGAGTGTCATCTGCTGGCTGATGCATCAGAAAGAAAGCATTGACATGGCTTCCACACCTCGCGTCATCTCTGTTTCATCTATTAATAATTGTTAATAGAAAGTCCCATGAATATTTATTTTTTGTTGTTGATGATTAAAGAGGGGTTATTAGGTAAGTTTAGATAAGGTAACAGTTTTGTGGTGTAAAGTATGCCAATCTGTACTGACAGTATAAGCTACTCCTGGCAGAACATGTTGTAATTAAGTTCTACGTTCTAATGAATTTTTTATCATCTGTAGTGGCTGCTATATGTGCATTGTCACACCGAAATAACTATGACATCTCACCTTTTCCTTTATTTTTGCAGGTTATCTGTTGAGCCTGGGTCTTCGGACTGTTTATAGTCACATTGCTGAATTTGTCCTGAAATAAATTGTTTTAAGTTTATTTTAAATAAGAATGACAAACCCAAAATAGAAATGCATTATTTAAACAATACCTTTCAGCTAACCCACAGATGCATACTTATTAAACTAGTATATAAATGTAATTTTAACACTTTAAATGAAATTATTTGGGTATTTAATTGTTAGGTATATATCTTATCCACGCAGTGTAAAGTTAATTTTACCTGACTGTAACAAATGTAATGAGAAGAAATGCCTGCACACTGAAGCAAACAACAAATTTACAGAAGTCAAGTGGGACCCAAGAAATAGAAATAGAATAGAAATAGTCATTTCATTACACTTTATGGATGATTAAAAAAATAACAAAGTTAAAAAAATGATTGCAGGTGTGTTAACTAATGATTTTTGCTTTTTAATACTGCTTTTACATACGATAGTAACTAAATAAGAAATTAAAAAGGAAAAATACTCCCTTTAGAATATTTTATATTATTTATAGAATAATATAATTGCTTTTCTGCTGAAGACCTGACAACTATTTCTATAAATTAAATGCAACATTTTATCAACTGAATTAAGTTGTGTAAGTTGTTTTTCTTTCTTAGTCCTCCATTAATGTGGAGTCGCAAAGACTGAGGTACTTCTGTGTCACCAAGATCTGAGCTTCTATAAGCTTCTACACAGGCCTTATAGACGCCACGGTTCCTGATACATTCATATAAACTCTTCTTGTAACTGCAAGACTTGGAAGACACTTTTGAGGCACTTGTCAGATTTCATCAGCCATCCTCACAAACTAAAGCGGCCACATTTAGATGTCTTTTGTTCAGTAGCGATCAGCATTCAAATTTAAAAGAGTACACGAATGCATGAAAAAGAAATGCTTTTGTATTGATCTATGTATTTTTATACCTATCCCGTGTTTGTTTTTGTCAGTAAGATAGTTGTGTGAATGGTTTATCTTTATGGGTTCCTGACCTTGATCAAGTTTACGATTGTTTGTTGTAGTTGTGATATAATTAATGTCATCACATTTTCTTGTGTGTCTTGATTTATTTTATTTTTTTTACAGATCAACGCTGAATTTGGAAGAATAACTGCTGTTCCACTTCAACCACCATTCATGGCTTTCCTGGACAAGCACTAAGCTGATTGAGATAATCAGAAACATGGAGGTAATGTCAGAGAAGACTCGGGACATACTGACAGTTCTTGATCAGGTAAGACAGAATGGCAGCAGAATTGGTGTTTATACTGTTAAAAAATGGTTTTGTAGCTGTAGTCTTATCGGTTTGACAGTCAATTTAGCTTGGTTTCGTGCATTGTGTAATCTTCATTATTAAAATGCAACATTAGATGTGTTCTGACCTACAGAGCCACAAAGTGAATCTGAAACCAGAGTGTCTCATGAAGGGGACATTGTGTTACTTGGGGAAGACATGGACAGTCTCTTCAAGGAGTATCTGGCAAGTAGCTCATACACATAATGTCTGATTGTGGAGTTCTCTGTCCTGCAGTGGCCTTGCAATGTTTGTATGTTTTTATAAGGTTTGACTGGGGAAAATGATCTGTAGCTTTTTATGTTGAATCAAATACTGATCTGCCATCTCTTATCAGGTTAGTCAGAAGGATGAACAAGAGGTGGAGAGGTGTACCATGGCAGTTCTTGTCATCAGATAGGAGGAGGATCCTCTCCATCCACCATGTGATGTTGGGATTGTTGTCGATGGTGTGGAAATCCTCCAACCGTGATGCATGTTCAAAGACATCACAATAAAGGTCTTCTGCAGAGTTTTTCTGTTTTCTGTACAGCTAGACGAAAACATAATCAGACTCTAATGACCTGCATCAAGTGACTTGTGACTTAAGAAAACATCTTGATTAATGATTTGCAGAACTGAATCAAATATTTGGACTTGAGAGAACTTAATAAAATCACCTGTAACAAATTAAATCAAATTTCTTTAAGTTAATCCAAAGTATTTTTTTTCTCAGTGTAGCTTTCAGCACCATTGTGAGAAACCTTGGATTATTTTTCAACCAGAATTTTCTTTTAAATGATCAGGTTTTTTGATCAGTCGTCTTTAACCTGAGAAACCACTGCTAATCGTTACATACAGGCTACACTATGACCGCCCACATGCTCCCCATGCATGCTTTATGTCGGCATGGTGATCAGGTAATGCATCCGCTGGAGGGCAGTGTAGTGTCCAGAGTTCACCTCCGAGTTTGGAAGTCAGCTTCACACAATAACAAACATGACGATGGGAAAGAAAAAAAGGGGTCATCAAGTACATCAGGTGGAACTGGGGCAGTCCTGGCCTGCGTTGCACCTTGGTGCCCCCCACAACACACACCTTTCAACATACACTGCACACTCCTTCTGTCCAACACCGCCACCACACACACAAGAACCATGAGGCCGTGGATGTAGACAGGGTCTCATTCTGGCTGCTGACGGACAGAGTTCCTAATGTCTCATGGGGACCCTTGAATTTATATTTACGTACAGTTTGTGTGTCACATCGACCAACAGAACCCAGCTGAAATAAAAATGCTTTATTGGACGTTGGGAATGCAGGACACAGCAGTCAGTTTGCAGTTAACAGAACACACACCATCCAAAAACAGAAACGCTAGAAAACATCTGTCGTATTGGGGAGTGCAGGTGTAGCAAAGAAACTTCTCCTTTTGAAATCACAGGATGTAAAGTGAAGCAAATACTTGGAGAGACGTGATCGGAGCACATTGTGTTCCAAAGACAAACTAACAGGGTGGAATGAATCTGGTGTTAGTTCGGGAGAACTCAAACCTGAAAACAGCTGTCCTGTAAACCAGAAGCACTGCAGCTAGATGTAGCAGGCCAACTCATGTCACACGCATGACACCCAGAGAGACGCCCTCACTCGAGAAGAAAACATCATCCTGCAGCACCTTCAGCTCAGGGTGAAGACCATGTAATGCTGGCTAAATGAATTCACCTGGATGAGCAGATTTCACATGACCTACAAATAACACACGTCTGTGACTCTGCAGGAGCATGACCCAGAGTTTACATGTTAATCACAGCAGGGAGGTCTGGAAGTGACCAGCAGGTCATTCACTGCAACTGGTTGCACTTATTTTGTCCTCCTCTTTCTGCTCGAGCCCCTGGACGCTCGTCCACACAACAATGCCTTGGCTGTGGAAAGACACATCTGTCGGTCCGTAAATATTCACACAGCCTCTCATCATGGCATCCTACCGGCTGGGTTGTCTCCCTCTGTTGTTAATGTTTAATCTGTATGTGTGTGTACAGATATTTTCCTTCTTGTTGAGTCTTGTCTCTTTAGTACTTTGGGTAGCATTTCTGTTTGAAAAGTGCTGTTTAATTAAAACTGGGGTAGATTTTTGCAACACAAGAAGGTCCTAGACATCAGGTTAAGGTGAAGCCACGTCCAGCTAAAGTTCTTTTCATCTTTAACCATCATGTATCACAGTTGTTCAATTTGTTCTGTTTCCCAGAGAGTGGCCTTAACTTCCAAAAAAACTCTTAAAACCAGCCCCAGAGAACGCTTGACTTTGCGTTGATGGACACAACAGTATTGCCTATGAGTCTGACGTGACATAACATTTAACATCTCCGGCTGTCTGCTACATGCACGAGGCAGAACTGTTGCTTTGTCATGATTAATGACTCATCTGGTTCCCACATTTGACAATAAATTTCATCCTCTCTCTCATTTAGCTGACGAGACACACATGCACTTTCCTCCTCCATCCCCAGGCAATACATCCATATCAATTTAATGCAAGCTGACTTTCTAATTACACTAATGGCCTGAGCTAGAGCCATGAGAAATGTATTATTCAGACAAAATATATTTTTCAATATTCTCCAAAGTGACTGAGTATCTCCCGAGGATGGCTGACGGCACCATTAAAATTATTGGCAGCATTCCTGCTTTGTTTTTGTGCTTTTGCCAGCCTGGTGTCTGGAAGCAGCCTCTGAAACAGATTTTAGGACATACTGGGTGGTACTCTCACTGTTAGGAGCTTTACAGAGTCAATTAAACCAAACATGAATCTTGCATGTCTTGACATGACCAAACATGTCCAATATGGAAGAAAATTCCTTACATTACCATCCGCCATGTTATCTATGTGAGTGTTAAAATCCCCAGTTAAGAGAAAATGGTTAAAATCAGTAAAGATAACCAACAATAATTCAGAAAATTCATCAATAAAATTTGTACAGTGTCCTGGACCACTGTAAACGATTAAAAATATTATATATAATATAAAATATATACAGGACTGTCTCAGAAAATTAGAATATTGTGATAAAGTTCTTTATTTCCTGTAATGCAATTAAAAA
>JBAMHW010000001.1:39767007-39780821 GCA_037177495.1 Rhadinocentrus ornatus | reverse complement strand
ATCAAGTCTCTTTTTGAAGATAACAGTTCTGAGTTTTGGGTTGTTTTATGTCTTAATAAAGCAATGTTCTTGATTTTTTCAGAATGAGTGAAAGCAGTTTCTGTCTTAAAACAACGGTACTTTGTTCGAGCCCAAGGTAATCTGGGTCGCTGGTCATAAACCTATCATCCAGAGGATTTGATGTAAACCAGTGGGAAATTCCAAAGGAGTCTTGGCCTCTTTCCACTTTACTGACGTGTGACAATGCGGCGCTGAGCAAGATCTTGAATCTGGCATCGGACGCTGTAGAGCCGGAGCAGACCGTGGCAGGGGTGTCGGACGCTGTAGAGCCGGACAGGACCCAGACACTGGCGTGAAATGCTGAAGCACTGGAGCTGGTGGAGATACCGGAGACTTGGAGCGGGTGGCGACACCCGTGACTTGGACCGTGGAGCTGGTGGCAACATCAGATACGTGGACCATGGAGTTGGTGGTGACATTCCAGACGCAACCCACCCAAGCGGTTTTGGGCTCATCGCCAGTCTGGACCCCCAGAATGTTGACCGCTCTGGATACTCCAGTGGCTCTGAGTCCATGTCTAATCCAAGGATTAGACATGGACTGGAATTTAGGATAGTCTTTGCCGCCTCACGCCTGAAGTATTCAAAAATAGTCATCATACCGTCTGCTGGGTCCTTGTTTGGTCAGGTCCTTCTGTCATGGATGGTGGTGTGGACCCAAATACAGGCAGTTGAGGACATGAGACAGAATCGTGCAGGCAACCAGGTTTATTGTAACAGAAGCTCAAAAAACAGGAACCAACCGCAACAGGGGTAAACAAAAGCATATATGCACAAGGATCTGACAACCACAACTGATACCAAGGGACATACTGTATATACACAGGGAAACCAATTGGGAACAGGTAAAGTCAATCTAAATCAAACCATGTGAACTAATGAGCCAGGGACAGAAAACACCAGGGAAAACTGAACTAACATGACAAACCAAAGAACCCAAACCATTATCTAAACAGAAACTTAACACCACAAAAAAATAGAAATATAACCAAAACCATGACAGAACTAAAAACACTACAAAAACACAGAAATAAGCCCGTGAAACATGACACCAGGTTGGAACGCTAACTTATCCTTTCTGCTGGAATAAGTGTCGGTGACCCCTTTTTGCTAATTAGGATTACGTAATTACACCAGACCTTCCACATCTCCATCCAAGGTCCTATCCGCCTCCTATTTACGCCTCAAACTGTAGATTCATTTGTATTCTGCACTAACCTCCATCTGCAGGCCCAGATAAGTCCAGCAGCTGGGTGCTGTAAAGATGATCGATGGCTTACATGTTTGTGTTAGGAAGAATCAGAAAATTGATCAGGAATTACTGTAATCTTTGCTCAATAATAAATCCTTTACCCCACAGGAAAGCAGCAGGAGGTATCGACTTTACTGTTTTGTCCCTTCAGGCTGGGAGTAAAAACAGATAAAAGGGGAGGTGGTTGGAAGTTAAATGAGACTGTGAATAGTAATAACGGAGGAGCTGCTCTCCGGCAGGCCATCTTCCTTCCATCAGTGCCAGTATTTGCAGCTGTTTCATCATTATCTAATGATCAATCCCAGCGCTGGCATCCTTCACTTCAGCAAACACTAGTTTAAGCTCATGCATCCTTTCAGGGGAACAGAATTTGTTCTTAATCATCACAAAACTCATCACTGTCAGCTGCTACCCGAAGCAGCATCATTTCAGATAAGTGGACTCCTGCTTTGTAACAGAAAATGATGAATGGATCTTATTCCATTCCCATGGCACACTGAGTAAATATCAGCTCAACAATGTTAATAAAATGAACTATATTTAAGCATCAGAAATTGTTCTGAGACCGTTTGTTTCTAGGTCTACGGAGCTCTGCATGCTGGACTTCCTGTCAGTGGCTTTCTGAGGATTTATTTAATAAACAAACTAACAACTCAGACAGCTCAACCCTATAAGAAATAATGAGGGTACCTGTCCTGAGGACACCGTGGTCTGGACCTCAGTATTTTTCTGCTATGTACAGAATAAAATTCATAGAATAAAGGCTGGGTTATGGCGTGATCTGAGTATACTAATTAGTAGGGATGTGTATATTGATACTGGATGTGGATACTGCAAGTCGCTAACGAACCGTTACAGGCATGTGTGGAGATCTGAGAACCAATTAGAACACAGAAGCAGAGGTGATGCGGTCATGATGAGGTGATCTAAGGAGGAGGAGGAATATGTGTTGCTAGAGGGACCTGACCCTTACCTCTACCTCTGGTCCCCCCTGGATCAGACCTGACCCTGATCTCTACCTCCGGTCCTTCTGGATCGGACCTGACCCTGACCTCTACCCTCGGTCTCTCTGGACCGGACCTGACCCTGATCTCTACCTCCGGTCCCTCCGGATCAGACCTGACTCGCTGTGAGTTTTGATATCTGATCCCTGAACGTTATTGAATAGGATTCTGGATTTGTGGATTTGGACTGAAAATCTAGTTCTGACCCTGGACATTCTGTTAGTACACTACTATTTCAAACTGGATAACCTGTTTGTCTACTCTGGCTTCTAGACCTGGCTCTGGATTCAGGATTTGGATGCAGCTTTTCTCACTGCCTGGATCCTGTTAACTCTCTTGCCCTCACAGCAGTTCCTACCTAACTTCATCTCCAAAACTGGAATCCTACACTTCTTCCAGTGCTCTACCTAAACTTAACCCGATCACCTCTGAATCCCGGCTTCGGTACTTTCTGCTCGCACCACCACTAACACAGCTTCATTGCGACTGCATCACATCAGACAAATCTGGTCTTTCTCTACACATCTCTACATGCGAGTCTTCATCTTATTTCATGGAAATTCTCAACCAGTAGAAGACTCTACTAATATCTCTCTTTCTAGATGCATCAGGATTCACCTTCCAGCCAATGGGAAAATTGAAATTTTGCTGGACCTGAGGAGGGGACAGAAAAAAAGAGAAGGAAAGTAGTAAAAAGGAAAAGGAGACAAAGATCCAGTAGACCCACAAGACAACCAGCTGCTACACTTGTACAGAAACACAACAGAGAATTTCCAAATAAGTGCCTAAAAAACAACCAAGACAGCAACAACAACATGTATCACAACAACCAAAGTACCAGAAACCAAAGTATCTCATAGTGTATAAACCCACTGGACGGCTCGGTGACTGTGTCAGCATGCAGAGGATGAGGAATGAGGAGGGATCAGAGATGATCACCCTCAGTAGTGCAGTCACCAGTATTCTCCGCGGCTTTCTCCAGCTCCTTCAGTCGGGCATCATATGACGTTTGGAAAGCCTGCAGACCGGTGATAGCCAGCTCCACACAGAATCAATGTCCAGTTTAACGTCAGCACGCAGTATCTGCATGGCAGCCCCAGTCTTTGTACACAGAGAATCCTGGAGGGAGTTGAGCAAGTAGGAGAGCATCTGCGGTGTTAGCGTATTGCTGCTAGTCAAGGCCACAGCAACCGACGATGTGACTGATTGAGTGGTGCTACGTTGTTGTTTCACCAGCTGGGTTTAAGTATTTGAAACTGCCACTGTAGTCTTAAAACTATTATTTGACATTTAAACGACTTTAAGACATAGAAATTGCTTATTTTGACAGCTATTTTAAGTTTTTAAAAAACGACTTAGTAGAGCTTGCAAGAGTCTACATTCTTGCTTAGGCAACAGTGCCCCCTCTGCCTGTCTTTTCCTTTATCGTGTTTGTCTTCTCTCAGTTTCTCTTTCGCATTCCTTTTGACACATCCAATTATTTCCAATTCTACAACACTATTTACTGACAAAAGGAACGTTTTGCCATGGGGGACCGCTTGTCAGCCATTAAGCGTGGAGTACTTTATTAATCCTAGAGGAAACTGTGTGCACACAAATTAGTAACAATATTCTCTATAAACAGATCCAGGATTAATCCTGCCAGTGAAACAGTAAAAACAGTAAAATGTAAATATCGTGCAAAGTGTAAATATATAACAGTGGATGATGCTATATTCAGGGGGTTGTACAGTCTGATGGCCACGGGTAGCGATGATTACCTGTGTGGTTCAGTGGAGCATTTAGGTCAGGGGTCTCCAACTCCCGTCCACATGAGCTACTCTCCTGAAGGTTTAAGATGTCTCATACTACAACACACCTCTGCACAAGCCTGTTAATGACTTTGTGATTTGAGTCAGGTGTATTTCATCAGGGTAGAATCCAAAACCTGAAGGACAGTAGCACGACGACCGGAGTGGGAGATCTCTGATTTAGGTAGTATCAGTCCCTCACTAAACGTACTCCTGTGGCTGATCAGCAGGTTGTAAAGCAGGTGGGAGGTATTGTTCAGTATTGTCTTTATTATGGACAACATTATCCTCTCCCACACCACCGTCAGAGGGTCCAGCTCCATCCCCACCACGTTACTGGTTTTGTTCAGTGTGTTTGCAACCCTCAGCCTGCTGCCCCAGCATGCAACAGCATAGAGCAGTGTTCTCCAATTCGGTCCTACGAGGGCCTCAATCCAGCAGGTTTTCCATGTATCTCTTCCTCAACACACCTGCATCAAATTAAATGGATCTAAGAGCCAATCAAGTCCTGCACAATGACGAATTAATTTGAGTCAGGTGTGTTGAAGCTGGAATACATGAAAAACCTGTTGGATTCCGGCCCTCGTAGGACCGAATTGGAGAACTCTGGCATAGAGGATAGCACCGGCCACCACCGACTCATAAAACATCCTAAGCAGTGGTTGGCAGATGTTAAACTGTCTTAGCCGCCTCAACAAATAGAGACGTCTCAGGCCCTTTTTGTAAAGTGCAGTAGTGTTCTTCACCCAGTCCAGTTTATTGTCAATATGCACTCCAAGGTATCTGTAATCCTTCCCCGCTTTTGGCCACAGGCTGCCTCTTCACAACAGGCACATAGCATGACGAAAGATGAATGAAGCTGTGGTCTGATGTCCCCAGTTTGGGGATGGGGAGGAACTGTAGGCATCCTTAGTATTTGCATACAACAGGTCTAAAGTTCACTCCTCTCTGTTGGGACAGTCCATGTACTGCACAAAGTTTGACAGTGTAGTGTCCATGTAGACATGGTTGAAGTCACCTGAGATCACAATGAAAGCACTCTGGTGTTGAGTCTGTAACCGGGCGATGGTAGCATGAACAGTGTCACATGCCGCAGTGGGGTTTACAGAAGACGAGACATAAACAGCAACTAGGATGACATAGGAATATTTCCTAGGCAGATAATATGGTCTGCTCTTTGATGGCTATATGGGCGGTGTTACACAACCGGTTGTTAAAAAGAACGGCAAATTTCATGAAGCACAAGAAGCTACACTCCCGATACTCCCTCTGACTCTAGGTTAGCGCTGTTAGCTCGTCCATCTTATTTGCCAGTGACCTCACGTTCCTTTCTCTTTTCTTCTGTCCTCCTCCTTTGCATCCCCGGTGTGTTTTCCTCCAGTTTTCAGCCAGTAAGTCCGTGGGTCTGTCCGCTAGTACCTCCGGCTTCAGGGCTTCAGCTGATCCCAGGAGTAAACAAAGCGTGCGGCTTGTATTCGCTGAGCGGTCCCAACTCCCCATGAAAGTAAAATTCTGCCACAGTACAAAAAGTACAGAAACTCTCTCAACCCACATATTGAGAGGGCAGCTACTTATGGTCAACAAAACAATAAGTGCAAAGAAAAAATACAATAAAAAAAAAGATTTAAAAAAAACAGTTAAAAGTACGGAAAAGGCTGCATGCCTGTTAACACATGTGCACTTCACTGGAAGATCTAAAGAAAAAAGCCATGACATCTGCACCTGAGCACTGCTTACGTGCTCACGTTATGGAAACAGTACGTAGATGGCATACCACATATACCACATACCACCTAAAAACCATGGACGACATGGGAAAAATCTAATCACACACAAAGAAGAAACAAAGCGATCCATATCCTTTTTGGACATAAACATCACACACACAGACAGTGGCAGTATAAAAATAAGAATTCACTGCTGTTTTCTTTCTGGAGCACTGGCCTGCTCCACAGAGAGTGGAAATCTGGGCTCTGCCCACCTATGGTCTTGACCAAATCAGGCCCAGCAGCTTTATGGACATTCACCTTCCTGAGCTGTTTGTTGAGTCATTATAAGGGCATTTTTTTAATGTTCAAAAACCTTTTTGAGGTTGTATAGGTCTGTCTTTTTAAACCGACAGAGGAATAAATTAAAAGCATTAGGAACGTCACTGTGGTTGATACCATTAATACTGATGTGCTGTTTGGGCTCACAGTCAGAACGGTTAGGTGATGACATGGATTTAATGCCCTTCCAGGCTGCACTAAGTTCACCCTCAGCATACTGATTTTCAATCTTCTCCTTAGAATTTAATTATGATTTCTTTATTTCATTCCTAACTTCCCTTAATCTGTTAAACTCTAGGGGTTGTTGGAGGTGTGGTTCCCCTGAAGAGACCTACCCAAATTAAATCAACAATAACTCTCTAAATATAAGGTCAATATGCATAATCTTGGTCTCATTGTATAGCTAAGACCCCACAGAAATTAATCCCAGTGTCATAAAAATTGTAAATGTTTATATGTCTTAGCAAATTGTGACTAACCAAACGGATAAAATTACATTTTTATCCTCACCCTTTTGTTTTTTGTTTATTTACACAGTGGAAAACATCATGAAAGAAATGATTCCATGCATAAAGATGTCTATGCATGCATTCAGTTACACCTTGATTACAACTGTTCAAAGTTAGATGAGAAAAGCACTAAGATAATTGATTTTATAAAGGGTTTAGTGTGGAATGTACCAGGCGGATTCTGTTTTTGGCCACTTTAATACCCAAACTGTGCCAAAGTGTGCCACATAGGTATTTTACTTCTTGGAAGGGAATCTGGCTACAAGATACTGTGTACATACAATTCACAAACTGTCCCTGGCATTTAGCCATTATATCATTAGTTCCTACTAACGTGCTCAGTGTTTTATGAAATCAGTGCTAGCAATTAGCATTAGCATCGCTGCTAGTTTCAGAATTGGACATAACTACATCTCTGTGTTTACTTAAGACCTTCTAAAAGGTTGTATTTATTTTTTGGGGGTCTCTTGGAAACACTGATCACTTTTAGCCTTCGTTGTAAATGAGTAGTCTTTAAATCTATGAGAGAAACCGCTACCGTTCTATTTTAGCTATGTGTGCTGCACCACCGTGCGTAACAGATCTTATAGAACTGGGATGGTCCTGTGTTTACGCTGAAGGATATCTACGTGACGGATTAGGTCTCAATATAAATGTAAGATATCATTGGAAAGCTCATTTATTTACATTCCCAAGACCAACAAGAAGTCGGCAAGATGGCCGTGAATCTAAGCTTATGAAATACGAGTGCATGACGCAGTTGGACTATTATGGACTAATAAGATGTGAGTTTTGGCCAAAGAACAGTGTGGATAGACTGAAAATGAACACAAAAAGGAAAGGAAAAAAATATATTGCTTTTGGTAAGAACAGTTATGGGGTTTGGTGATGTGCTGTGTGGTAAACATGCAGTCTGATGTGCTGGCTGTGAAAAGCGAAGGTGGGCTAATGTGTGTGTCTTCAGACTGACATGAGGTGGTCAGGTAAAACCTGTTTATTTTTGGTATCATCTGAAAGTGTTGTTATAAAACAAATACTTTGTTGACAAAATGCACTTGGAGAGTTAATTTAGTAGCATTAGGGATTCTTTTTTGAGACACATTATCAATAAAATATCTTTACATCACTAAAGTAACTTTTTTACACACATGAACTTGTGCTTACAGCTGCTGAAGAGGATGGGAAGGAGAGACCAGCAGGCCCTGGACCGGTCGGGGTGGAGAGGACGGGAAGTAGAGACCAGCAGACTCTGGATCGGTCGGGGTGGAGAGGACGGAAAGGAGAGACCAGCAGACCCTGGACCGGTCGGGGTGGAGAGGACAGGAAGGAGAGACCAGCAGACCCTGGACCGGTCGGGGTGGAGAGGACGGAAAGGAGAGACCAGCAGACCCTAGACCGGTCGGGTGGAGAGGATGGGAAGGAGAGACCAGCAGACCCTGGACCTGTCAGCGTGGAGAGGACGGGAAGGAGAGACCAGCAGACCCCGGACCGGTCGGGGTGGAGAGGACGGAAAGGTGAGACCAGCAGACCCCGGACCGGTCGGGGTGGAGAGGACGGAAAGGAGACACCAGCAGAACCTGGACCTGTCGGGGTGGAGATGAATGACAGTTGTCCTGTGTTTCTTCGTACATACTAAGGCACAGCTCAGTTCAAGTTTATCCCCTCTAAGGAATGCTAACACGGTCTTCGGTAAATCAAAAGCCATAGATCAAATGTTAAAACACAGACCTTTCATTCCTCAGAAATACTTGTACTATTTTTAGTTTGAAGCCAGCATCATGTTTTTCCAAGGGAAGAAACTTTGAAGCTAGCTGGACTAGCTAGCCTAGACCTGCTAATCCCCATATGACAAATGAAAAGGAATGGTTTTAGACTTATAAGGTTTCTCAACCAGCAGCAGATACTTTCTGATCTATTTAGGGTTATGCATCGTACAGATAAAGTACTAACTGTGGAATAACTTACTCTTTAAAAGCAAAGAGCACCAACATCCTGACTTAGGTAGCTGTGGCTTTATTTCTGAGAGTTTTCTGAAGTGAAATACTACACCCTGAACATTCACATGCCCAGAATATGAGCAATGGATGAGGAACACATATGCTCAACTTGACCTGGTCTGCCAGTGGAATTATTATAGAGTATAGTTAAAATATGTCCATATATGGTTTCCTCGCCTCCTACCACCAAACCCTTCTTCAACGCTGGCGCCATGATTCATCTATGAATGAATAAACTGCTTGTCTGTGTGCACACTGCACGTCAGGTGGTGGGCATGGCCAAGGTGCAGATCGCGCTCACAATAGGAAGAAATCTTGTTCTTAATGTCGGACCATCAGCCCTTGAACATTTTTGTCTCGTCAACAAAATAGCTTCCCAAGATGGCACCAAGTGAGTGGCAGCCAGTTACAGTAGCACTGACTTCTTTCTTGTTTGTATTGACTTTTTATACTTTTAACTGCTTTACTGCGTTTCGGCCTGGATTAGTCGCTCCTGCTTACATCCACGCTTAGATGTGAAACTGGTGAGATGGGTGTTGTGATTTACATTTTTATTGTAGACTTTTAAACTCTGTGTCAGCCAACCGGGTTGATTACACTCGGAAGCATCTCCTGGCACTTAGCCAGGCTAGGCCAACCCCCGGGGAGAGACCGGAGATCCCTGCTGAACTTCGGAGGAGGAGAAGAGGAAACAGCGCTGGAGTTGGAAGCGACGGTACAAACCCTGCCTTCCATCTGTTATCACGGGAAATGTGAGGTCTCTGTTGAACAAGATGGAAGAGCTAGCGGCGCTGACGAGGTAACAGAGCGAGTACCGGGAGTGTAGCCTGATGCACTTCACAGAGACCTGGCTGAACGACCTCATCCCGGACTCACTGGGGCAGTCAGCTTTACCAGTATTTCATTATGTTGAAATTAAATGTTACATTAAATGTTTTTATTATGTTATTAAATATTTTGAACTTGAACAAAGTAAAATTCAGAATTCAGATTAAATTTAATTAAATCATAAATGCCTGTCAATGCATTTACCACTTTGGTAGTGGTTATTTACTAAACAACTGCTTATGTGCTATGGTTGCTCACCAGTACAGGATGCCAAAGGCCCACTTATTACCCGCAGTAGTCTTTTTGGGAGAATTTCAGATTTTCTTGTTTTAATTTTTATTTATTTATAAATTTCTCCCATTGCTAGAGCACACATTGGCTACAGTAGCCTGGATGTGGGAGGTCACTGTAGATGCCCTGCAGCTGTCCCGAAGAAAGAGACAAATATTGAACTTCTTTCAGCAGCTCGGTTTTCCTTTCTAATCACAAAAAAAGAACTTTCGGATGTCCTTTTCATTTTTTTGAAAAATTAATAAATCATTTGCAACAGACTTGACAAAGAACAAAAAACAGACAAATTGACGTCCATGGATGTGATCAAACCTGCTCTTTCTTTAAATGTTCTGCTGCATTTGGGGCATTGCTTCAATGTGTACATCTTTCTTAGCTCTTTTGCCCAGGTTGTTTTCTCCAATTGAGACCAGCTGTTCTGAACTATATAATATTGTTAGACACAAGCTTCTCAGTGGTAATTCACAACAATCCTTACTAATATTCCTGCTACAACTGCTTACTTAATAATAAAACAGCAAAAATAGCAACCGTCACGACCACCTCGAAAACCTGTAAGTTGCCTTGATCTTTAATAGGTGTGTGTGTGTGTGTGTGTGAGAGTGTGTGTGTGTGTGTGAGCATTTGCCTTTCTATGTGAATACCACAAATGAACCTGTCTTGGTTCGATCCCACCCAAGTACATACCAGCCAACCTACAGCCCTTAAAGAAATAAAGAAATCTTGTAAAAATATAGACATGGAAATTAGAATTTATTTTATGTAATCCTTGTTGATCAATATCAAGTACCAATTCAAAGTACTAATTACAGTATTTTAACAACTGTGCTCAAAAAGTGATTCTGTCAGTGTCAAACAAACTAACTTCAATGTACCGAAGGGAATATTGCTGCAAAAAACTTCAACATCATGTAAGCATAAGCATAAACATCATAAGCAGTTGTTCAGTAAATTGTTCAGTAAATAACCTCTACCAAAGTGGTAAATGCATTGACAGGCATTTATAATTTAATTCAATTTAATCTGAATTTTGAATTCTATTTATGAAAGCAATAATATTTAACCTGAGCAAAGCATCAATAGCCATTCCTATACTTGTGCCAATAACGTGTCACTCTTTTTTTTAAACGAATTGCGGGCAGAAACGGAAGTGAAGATAGTATGCCACTAGTTTGATGCTCGTTGAAGCCCGGTGAAAGTTTTTTTTTGTGATAATAAAGAATTACATGGTTTGTTGTACATTCTACAGACAGTTTTAATGTCTGTTTATACGTTTAAAAAAAGTCAACATTCTTCAAGCAGTAGCAACATTTATAAACTATTCTCAAAGCCATAGCAGCCGGCGAGCAACCGTTGTGACAATGGACGCGAAGTGGTGGCGAAAACGAAGAGTGGTCGAAACTAGTCTGGTTGTGGCTGCAAGCGGAATCCCCCAGCTCCAAAGTGGCTGTTAACATTCTGAATGGGGTGGCATGTTTAATAAACCATTCTGAATGATGCAGCAACGTTTGTCTGTCAATTACCAAGCGTCAGTAGCCTTTATTAACTATTTAAACAGCGGTGGTTGTCAGTGTGCCACTGTTAAAACGGTGGCTGTCAACACTGAGAATGGTTGCAACCACTACGAAAGTAGTTGCAACCACTCCAACCATGGTTAAACTATACCCTAACTATGGTTGCAATCACTCCGACCGTGGTTAAACTGGCCATGAATACGATTGCAACCACTCCGACCTTGGTCACAACCATTCTGAAAGTAGTTGCAACCACTCCGACTGTGGTTGAACTCGCCCTGAATATGGTTGCAACCACTCCAACCATGGTTCAACTCGCCCTGACCATGGTTCCAACCACTCCGGCCATGGTTCAACTTGCCCTGACTATGGTTCCAACCACTCCGACCATGGTTCAACTCACCCTGACTATGGTTCTAACCACTCCAACCATGGTTCAACTCGCCCTGACTATGGTTGCAACCACTCCGGCCATGGTTCAACTCACCCTGACTATGGTTCCAACCACTCCGACCATGATTCAACTCGTCCTGACTATGGTTCCAACCACTCCGGCCATGGTTCAACTCACCCTGACTATGGTTGCAACCATTCCGACCATGGTCACAACCATTCTGAACGTAGTTGCAACCACTCCAACCATGGTTGAACTCGCCCTGACTATGGTTGCAACCACTCCGACCATGGTCGCAACCATTCCGAGAGTGGCTGCAGTCATTCTTAGTTCTTCAACTGATACTGGGCCCACCCCCACCCCCCTCAGTATAAGCACAGACCAGCCCACCTCCACCCCCTTGAGCCTGAGCACATTAACACCTCCACCGTCTCTGCCCCCCCTCCGTGCCTTCACCACCATCTGTATAGGGCTCCTTTCCTACACACCCTCCCTCTCCTAATCTCTTCACACATTCAGTGAATCAGATGAGAGCATAGCTAAAGAAGATTAAAGCCCGGAAACCACGGGTCCTGATGGCATCAGCTCCATACTCCTCCAGGACTGTGCAGCTCTGTAGGTGGTCTGATACATCTTCATCCAGGGCCTGAGTCTGGATCAAGTTCCTGTCCCGTCTTGTGTGGTTTCAGTCCCTAAAACTTTGTGCCCCAAGGAGCCGTGGCCTTAATGTCTCACCTGATGAAGGTGCTGGAGAGGATGGTCCTCAGGCACCTCTGCCCCTGGTGAGCCCATGGATCCCCTGCAGTTTGCATACCAACCGATACCAATTTGCGTGGATGATGCCGTCATCTACCTTTTGCAGAGATCCCTGTCTCACCTAGAGGACGCTGGAAAACTGTAACAATTACCTTTTTTGACCTTTAACATTATCCATCCCCCTAACTGCTCAGGGTGAAGATGGATAGAGCGGAGGTCAGTGACCAACTGGCTGCATGGGTCAGCAGCTACCTCACTGACAGACCCCAGTTTGTGAGGCTGCAGGACTGTGTGTCCGATGTGGTGGTCTGCAGCACTGGGGCCCCCCAGTAAAGTCTAGTCTGATGTGGTCAGGGACTTCACATCAGACTTCACATACTGCCATTGTAAATGGCTTTTTTATATAGCGCTGTCCAAAGCGCTGTACATTATACATCACATTCACCCATTGATGGCGGTAGCTGCCATGCAAGACGCTCACCACGACCCATAAGGAGCAATTAGGGGTTCAATGTCTTGCCCAAGGACACCTCAACTTGGCTGAGGATCGAACTGGCAACCCTAGGGTAACAAGATGACTGTTCTACCTTGCCGAGCCAGCCCATTGTGGGATGTATGTCAGAGGGGAACAACTTTGTGGACCTAAAGGACATCATGGACTTTGTGGACTGATGTGAGCTGAATCCCCTTCAAGTCAATGCAAGCAAGATAAAAGAGACGGTAATGAATTTCAGCAGGAAACCTCATCCAGCATTGCACCTGTAAACATTCAGGTGACTGACTCGCTCTACAAGTATGGTCAGAGTCGTCTTCAGATGCTGAGGTGGCTGGGATCTTTTGGTGTGGGCAGGCCACTGCTGAAGACTTTTTATGAGATTGTGTTGGTGTCTGTGGTCTCCTATGCAGTGGTCTGCTGGGGAGGGGGTGTTCTGTGAGGTACAAGAAGAGACTCAACAGACTAATAAAAAGAGCCGACTCAGTCTGTGGCAGCCCCCTGGACTCCATGTAGGTGATGGAGGGCTCTGGCCAAACTATCCACCATCATGGATAACACCTCTCACCCTCTGCATCAGACTGTGGGGGCCTTGAGCAGCTCCTTCAGTAACAGACTCAGACATCCAAGGTGTAGGATGGAGCTTCCGCAGGTCCTTCATACCAAACACCATCAGACTGTTTAATGCTGCACTAGAATTCTGTTACTGCAACAAACTTCCTCATATCTCAGCAGGACTGATGTTTACTGATGTTCTAGATGCACTTTATGCTCTTTTATTTATTTACTTATTTTTTTATTTACTTATTTACTGACACGGTTAATTCATGGCTTCTATAAATCCATGTTCACCTGTGTAATAACACCTCACCACTGCAC
>JBAMHW010000001.1:39752433-39766907 GCA_037177495.1 Rhadinocentrus ornatus | reverse complement strand
ATAAGCTTTCTCATAAAGGTACGTCTTAAGTCTAATCTTAAATGTAGAGACTGTGTCTGCCTCCCTAACATTGGCTAGGACAAGGTTCCATAGAACAGGGGCTTGGAAACTAAAGGCTCTTCCTCCATCTGTACTTGGTGTGGTAATAGGAGGTTCTTTTCTGGTCTACTGTCTGGTGGTGGTGGTAGACTGGATCCTTAAATAAATTGATGATAATGAGACCACCAACGCAAGACAGACAGGTACTGGAGGTCATTCCTGCAAGCAGCCATCTCCACAGCGAGGTACGTCTGTTGACTAATTATTATTGTTATTTTTGTACTGTAGCACAATAATACTGAAAACATAAAGCAAGCATGGTAAGGGCAGATATACAAAGTGGAAAGACCTGAAGCCTAATTATTAAAGTAAAATGAGTGTCAACCTCCTGAGCACAAACTGGGAGCCGGTTCCACAGGGAGGGGCCCGATAACTGAGGGTTCTGCTTCCTGTAGCCAGACCGGGAGCCGGTTCCACAGGGAGGGGCCCGATAACTGAGGGTTCTGCTTCCTGAACGCGTGAAAATGAAAATGTCAAAATCTTAAGTTATTGTACAGCGAAGAAATACCTGGACCAGCAACCAAAGATGTTTATGATAGAAGGATCATGTCTCCATGTTGAGCTTCAGTTCCAACGACTTATTTAGTTTCAAGTGATACACACAGACCACCCTAACAGCTCCTCGACACCACCTCTCCCACCATTTCTGTTCACCCCATTAAGCCCACCCCACCCTCAACCCAAGGCTGGTTTCTGTGTGTGGAAAAGCTCAGGTGATTCTGTATTATTTTTTATGGTCACATTCCAACCTATATATCTGCCACACAACTCAACTTCACTGTGAGAGCATGTGTTATTTAAGCTGCTAGCTAACCCCTCCCACTGAGGTAGGAGATAAAATCACTACTTTGCACCGCTTTCGTCTAAATCTGAGTTTTTTTATGGCTTGAAGTGTATAACTGTGTGTTTCTATCTATGTGCAGCTTGTTGAGTGTATACATACATGTATTGGTACATGCTTGATTGCGTGTGTAGTGTGGGTTGCACTGAAACGTTTCTGGCCATATCAAAGTCTAAGTAAGAATTAAGGCACTAATAAATAAATAATAAATAAAAAAATATAAATATATATAAATAAATAAAGATCATGTGTGTGTAGATATGGAATCAATGAGCAAGTTTAGTAGCAGGAAGTCTTCGTCATATGGGAGTCTGACAACTTGGGATTCAGATTCAAACAGTGATTTATACTTGCACATCAAGTAAAAGGCATATTTCATAGAGAGGACAACAGTTTTATTGGCTGCTGAAACAAAAGAAAGCCCGCTGCTCCCACTGCCTTGCCGAGAACTACAGATATTGAATAGTTTCTCTGCTGTTATTTTAAGCTCAACATTTCTGTTTTCGGATGAAAACTTTGTACTTTTGCCAGCTTCCATGTTTCAGTCAGTTATGAACAAACATCTCATCAACCTCAAGGCAAAAGAGTTGTGGTGATACGTAAATGCAAATAAAAACTGAATGCAATTATTTACAATTCTGGTAAAAAGAAAGTTTTAAAAGAAGATGGCAGCATAACGGTCACATGTGGTTATCCGGCTGGGACACATCTAAGTTATTGTGTGTTATTGTTTTCACAGTTCCTAAAACTGCATTGTTTTGGATTTGTCAACACTAGATTCCTGTTATTGACCTTTGACATTAAACAATAGAATAGTCAATACGAAGCCCACCTGTTAGACAGGAGAAGAGGTCTCCTGAACCTGTTATGGAGTCTCCATCCATCAAACGGTGTGCTCTGACCACACAACCTGCTTCCTGTTGCTGCTGTGTTCTTATGCTTAGCCTGAAAGATTTGGCTGTCCATCAACCAGCTATAGGGACTCAAAACACACTTAAGTCACATTTCCGCGGACTTAAGCCTTGACTTGGACTCACACTCAAGTGATTTGAGACTCGACTCGGACACGTGATTTGAGAGTCATAAACAGTCTTGTTTTTTGTTGTTATTTTTTTTTACTAATCTTTGCCCTGTCTGATCTCCTGTTTGCTGTCTATGTTGTGTGCTGTCATTTCCCAACACGTAACACTGACGTAACGTCACACAAACATAGGAATCACACGAGGAATCAATTAAACAGCACCTGTGAACACACCTGTTGCTGCAGCACCGTTGTAACTTTTGGCTTTTAACCCTCTAAGCGGCAAAGTCAGAAAATTGCGACAATATTGTAATTATTGTGCCTAGCTTGGTAAAATATAGTGTTTTATATATATAAACGTATCGGGCACTGTGCCTGCAGTTGCGGTCGCTTTGTGGTAGTGGGACATGCCTGCTGATGGGGCCTGGGTCAGTGGGCGTTGACCCTGGTCGGGGGTGGCTCCCGCTTTTGGGGGTGGAGGGGTTTGAACCTGACAGGCAGCCTGCCACGGGGTTGGTTGTGCATGCACTAGTGTCTGATTGGCATCCTGGGACCCAGGATATGGCCCAAAGGCAGGGGTGTTTGGGCGTTTGGGGGGAGGGGCTCAAGTACATATGTATGTGTGTGTGTGTGTGTGCGTGCGCACGTGTGTGTGTGGATGCCAAGATGAGTTGAAGTAGGCACAGTACAGCTGCTCCTTGCCTGTCCTGCTCTGAAGGGGCCTGCTTGGGAGCGAATTTAGGGCTCTCTATCCTCTGGTCCACTAGGGGTATTTCCCTCAGGGCATGGTGGGAGGGTTAAGTGTGATGTGGGAGTGAGTGTTCGTGGGTGAGGGGGGGGGGGGGCTGGGAGGGGGGGGTGAGGGTGGGGAGGGGGGGGGGGAGGGGGGGAGGGGGGGGGGGGGGGTGGGGGTGGGTAATGGGAGGAAGGGGGGAGTGGTCGATGGTGCCCTGGTTCCTGGGGTGTGGGGCTGGAACATTGGAATGAGGTACTGGCTTGCATCAGATGGCCGTCTGAGGGTGCCTGGTATCGAGGGTGTGGTGCGAGCCCTCTGTCTTGGGGAAGGGTGCCGCTTCTTGGCTCTTGTGGACCTGGGCCCTGCACTCTGGCTGATCTGGATGGCTGGTGCCTGGTGGGGTCGGTGGCTGACGATTTGCCCCACAGGGGCCTGTGCCCTGTGACTACTGGGGCCTCTGGCAAGGGCTTTCGTCTGCCGCCCTCAGGGTGGGTTTTGGGTGGACTTCATGGGCTGGCTTGGGTTCGTGCTCCAGGATTGCTGCTGAAGGCCCAGGTCTCTGGGCCACCCTAGTCTGCTTCTAGCCTCTGTAGCGACATGGTCACATTTGCAGGACCACATTCATCAGTGATCACTCCTCATTCCTCATCCTCTGCATGCTGACACAGTCACTGAGTTGTCCAGTGGGTACAAGCTATTTTTGTTTAGTATTTCTTTGTGTGTATCTCGTATTTTGGTTGTTGGTGTGGTACATGTTTGTTTTTGTTGTTTTTGTTTTTTCCTTTTCTTTGGGGGGGTGGGGGGTTGTTTGGTGTGTTTTTTTCCAGGAACTCCTGATTTGTTAAAAGCCATAGGAAATGCCACAGGAAATACTCTGCTATGTTTTTGTACAGGTTTAGCTGTTGGTTGTGTGGTACTTGTTTAGATAGAAGGGTCATTGCCTTCTACTTGTTGTATCCCTGTTTAGCCAAACACGAACAATGAAATGTCTTCAAGCATCGCTGATCACCATGAACAGCAGAACATTGTTAAATACATTTGCAAGCCCACGAGTAATTAAGGCCATATCAGCCCCAAAGAAAAGGCTTTTGGAAAATTTGCAATTTTGCTAATGGTTCAATATCATAGTAACCCCATTATACAGTATCTAAGAGTCTACAAAGTTTAACCAGAGTTGATCAATGAAATGTTTTACCTTTTGCTAGTTGTCACTGGAGACATTAAAACCTCCTCGCTGAAGCAATGTATTTAACAGGATACAGTGCAATTTGTCATTGCACAAGGTGCAACGAAATTGAGATAGCAGCTCTCATGGTAAAATAAAAATAAATAGACAAAATATGCAGCACAATAAAAAACAAAAACTCCTGATAAAATAATCAAATAAATTCAACATTTTCTCCTCCCTGCAATTTTCCTACTCCTCTTTTCTGCGGTGGAGAAGTTTGCATGTCCTGGCGATCCTAGTAGCTATGTTGTTGGGGGCTTTATGCCCCTGATAAGTCACCCCTGGCAAACAGGTCTCTAGGGGATTGACCAGACAAAACGTGGCTCAATAGACCCCTGTGATGACAAAAAACTATAGACACCAGTTTCTCTTGCGCAGACATGGGTCACCGAGGCCCCACTCTGAAGCCAGGCCTGGAGGCAGGGCACGGAGGCAAGCACCTGGTGGCCATGCCTTTGCCCAAGGGGGATGGGAGCAGGAAGACTCGTCGCAGCCTGACCATGGCTATGCAGAGCCCCAGTGGACTGCACAGGGTGGTAAGTGATGGGTGAATGGATGGACGAGCACTGTCGAATACGTCTTACCGTCTATGGACATCCATAGCAGTCCACTCCTCCACTGGCTTGCAGTTAAAAACCATCAACAGTTTACAATTAGGGCAACTCGGTTGGGCTCAGCTCAAAAGGGTGACAATGGCCGCCCTTCCCATGGGGTCACCACATGCAGGAGAGGCCATGGGGGTTGGGTGTAGTGTGAGCTGGGCAGTGGCCAAAGGCAGGGACCATGGCGGTCTAAACCTTGGCTGCAGAAGCTAGCTTTAGGGACATGGAACGTCACTCCTCTGGCAGTGGAGGAGTTCAAGTATTTAGGGGTCTTCATTCTTTGGGGTTCATGAATGAGGAAAATCTACAGGCAGAACGGTGGGGCATCTGCAGTGATGTGGACTCAGACTCATCGAACTGTGAGTAGTGACCAATACAGCGAGATCGCAATTACTAGCAGCCAAAATGAGTTTTCTCTGCAGGGTGGCCAGGCTCTGACTTAGAGATAGGGTGAGAAGCTTGGTGATCCGGGAGGGGCTCAGAGTAGAGTCGCTGCTCCTCCGCATCGAGAGGAGCCAGATGAGGTGGCTTGAACCTCTGGTCAGGATGCCTCCTGGACACCTCCCTGGTGAGGTGTTCTTGACACATCCCACTGGGAAGATACCCTGGGGTAGACCCAGGACACGCTGGATGGACTACATGTCTTGGCTGGTCTGGGAATGCCTCAGGATCCCCCAGGATGAGCTGGCGAATGTGGCCGCGGAGAGAGAAGTTTGGGTACAGTCGCTGTTGGGCTTTTTTCAGCAGTGCTGTGGTGTTAATTTTCTAGGACAGGTCCTCCTCAATGTTCGTGCCCAGGAACTGGAAGTGAGAGACCCTCTCCAACTCCAGTTGTCCTGACTAGTGGTAAATTATACATTGTTCTTATTAATTGGTCTGGATGATTGGAGAGTGATCAGTTTTCCCAACTGGTTAGTGGAGGGTTAGTTGTTCCTATCGGTTGGCGAATGGTTAGTTGTCCTGATTGGTTGGTATAGTATAAGTTGTTCTTATTGGTTGGTGAATGGTTAAGTGTCCTGAATATTTTGGTGAGTGGTTAGTTTTCCCAACTGGTTGGTGGAGGGTTAGTTGTTCTAGCTAGTTGAAGAATGGTTAGTTTTCTGGTAAGGGATGAGTTTGTTGTCCTAACTGGTTGGTGAAATCTTTATGGTCCTGACTTGTCAGTGAATGCTTTGTTGTCCTTTTTTGGTTGTTGAGCAATTAGTTGTCCCAACTAATTGGGAACGTATGAGTTTCTCTTTAGGATAAAGAGCAATCACCATGGAAAAATTATGTCAGTAATTCCTTTGATCAATAAGGGGCTTCCCAGAAAGTTAACATCTTAATAGTATTTTGTTATGTAGTGTAGCAGTAAAAAAAATACATGAATTATTCAACAGAACTATGTGCATGGTTCTAAAAGTTTGGCCGATAAAAGACCAAACAGGCTTTGAAAAATCCTGAGTGGTGCAGAGCTTTTAAATGCAGTGTAGTCCTAAAGCAAGTTTAACACTTAAAGTTATTACCCCTAGTTCAAACATTTTATGATGTACCAAAATCACATTTTAGGGTTTTATTTAAATCAAAATTTAAAAAAAAAGAAAGAAAAGTAAGTTATTTAAATGAGATAATGATCTGTGAGTGTGCTAGGGATTTAGAGTGAATGCTTTGTGCCTCAGGGTGCTACAGGTGATATCTGGACTAATGAAGCTGATATAATCTCAGAGACAGCTGTTCATATACAGGGACAACCTTCTGTCTGCTTATCTGCTCTTTTCTTTTTCTGTGCATCAAGCTGCAGTTGATGTTATCTCAGTCAGCTGTTCATACAGAGAGGCACCCTCCCGCCTGCTAATGCATTCTTTTTCAGTCCATCTTCTTTACATATGTTACCTTGTGGGTGCAGTGACACGTTTAGCACATATGGGCTTCAATTATGAGGCCACAATGGTCAGTGTGGGTCAGACATGTGCCATTTTTCATACATAATCTTTAAAAACACAGATGTGAAGGACAAGACGTTATAGAGTCGTACTACGGCTGAGAACCCAACCAATCAGTGACGGGACAGGGGTTATCCTACACATTCAAATAAAACAAATCCCATTAACTTCAAAAGAAAAACACCATGCTATAAACTGCGTGCGACCACAAACCAAATCAATGTGAACACCTAGCATCTGGACGGCACCAGTGAACGGAGGATACAACAGCCACAGCACTAGAAAACGAGAGGACAGAACGTTAAAAACTAAAAACGACTTAAATATTAATCTATGCTAAAAATAAGAAATAAAACCAAACCATGTAAAACCAAGTAAAATAAAACGGCAGCCAGAGCTGTCCCTAAAAACAAAGCACATACAATGGTAAGCTTATCATTACACTTTATGCCAGAACCACAATTTAAAATCATAAAAACAATACAAAGTACACAAAAAAGTCCATCTCACCAGCAGGCCTGGGAATCAAAGCTCCTGGTAGAGCTCGCCCCCACACTGGGTTTAAATAGTGACAACCTGCAGTCAATCAGCTCCTCCTGATTGCTCTCCAGCCCTGTAGGTTAATCTCCAGCCGCCAGAGGGCTACTGCTACACATAGTTGTCTTTTTATTTTTTCCCTTTTGATTTCTCTCTTTATTTGACTATATTTCTGAATTACAAAATATATCGATATGTTGCTATACAATAATGTCCCATGAAGGTTAGACTGAGAGCATTTAAAAGAAATCTATGGGATGTCAGCAAAAAATAAGCAGTCACCCTCCAGGCAAGCTGTCCAGGCCACAGAGTTCAAAGGGCATCCTTGATCTGAACCAGAGTGGTGTTTTGACTTCTTTTTGAAAAATGAATTGTCCATACCAAACACTGTGTTCCAATATATACTGGTCCAGAGGTGTGGCTGGTACCAGGAAACTTTAGTCCAAGGATGGTTGACCATTTTTAACATCAGACCTGCACCTAGACACTCGGAGCCAAGCTGTCTAGTCATCACAACTTGGTGGTGAGTTAGGTGGGCGTCCAGGTCCTTACAGTTGATGAACAGACCAGACAAACCCTAATCAGTTACTGGTGATATGTTTGCTGGATCTTCAAACATCTTCACAAAAGCTTTTTCATGTATGGAGAACCAGAACAGCAATTGCAGGACATTTGATCCCTGTATAACCAAAACAACAGCTACAGTATGTCCCTATCCTTGGTTCAACTTGAAGCTCATTTATAGTGCACGATGGATCAGATCCTGTTTGTGGTCCTCTAAGACGTGATCTAGAGGTATAGTCAAGGAGAGACGTGTTTCTGTCATGGAGTCTTCAGAAGTTCATCTCACTGTTTTCCAGATGATGTGGTTCTGTTTGTCTCTTGAAGCCATGACAGATAGCTGAAGTGGTGGATATGAATGAGTCCCACCAATGCTTAGAGAGGGCTGCACTGTAGGACAGCACAGAGGCGCTAATCATGGCAGCACAGGAGCAAGCTTTGAGAACCATAGCAATAGAGGCCCAGAAGTACCACACCAGGCAGGATCTGAGTGACAGGCTGTGCAAATATGCCCTTGAAGGTCTCAATGGGTCAAACAGTCTGACTCCAGGTGGAGGTTAGTTTAGGTCATAGTCTGAGAGCTGCAGGCTTATGGAGATGAGAGTTAGTTTAGACTGAGAGGTGTGGACCAAGACCTTGAGTAGAGGAAGAATCTCTTAGGAAGAATGAATATTAAACAACATCTGCAGACTCTTGTACTCTGTTAAACCTGTTTTTGTGCTGCAGTATCATAAATTATATAAAAGATAACTGGAGCTCTATGCATTTATTTCTCACCGATGGTTTTATGAAGAATTTAATAACTTAGAATAATCTATTTCTTACAGGGCCTTAAAATGAATAAATAAAAATATGTTATAAATGTATGTTATATGTTAAATTATAGTATTAATAATAAATTAATAGGCATCTACTTATAATAAAAAAAGATTGATTATCTGATCATCTGAAGAGTCTGCCTCTAAGAAGCTAACAGGAGGTTTTGGGATATTGGTGGTCTGAAACACTCAGGTACATGTTAACACATTACCAAGACAGAAAAACATCAGGAATGATCAAAGAGAAGAAATTGCTGCTGTCCATCACCATCAACGATTCTGCATTATTCACCAGTGAAAACATCCAAGACCACTGTCACATTTAAATTAGTAGATTTTACTATGTTTTTACTCTATGAATTTTATTATAGACCTTTACAACATTTACAATAGGGTTAATTTAAGGAACTAAATATATAAAAGTAAATAACAAACAGACATTAACTAAAAATGACCAATTTTATAATGTAGGTCAATAAAATCCACCGAGGTAAGCAATATGTGTTTATCATTCTGGCTGTCATTGGTCTGTGTGCACCAGTCGTTGAATGGTTCATTTGATTTTCCATGTCATGGGGCAAAGGTGAATCTATTTATATTGGAGACATAAACCAGAAATAGACCACACAACACAGCCATTAAGACGGAAGGTGTGTGTTTGTATCTGTGTTTGTGTGAGTGTGTTGGATCTACACATTTTGACCTAGACACAAGCCAGGGTCAAATGTCCCAAACTCGCTGTCTGTCTGCTTTGACACACACACTTTGACACACACTCAAGTCTGCAAACACACACACACGATACCTTAAGTTCCACACCATCCACCTACACTTCATTCTAAAGTTTTATAATATTATAAAGGTCTGACAAAAACATAACTCCATTCATCCATCCACTCATCCATCCACTCATCCCTCATTCATTCATCCATCAGTCCATTCATCCCTCCATCCATATCCATCCATATAGCCATTGATCCATCCACATCCATCCATTGATCCACCCATCCATACATAGCCATCCATCCATTGATCCATCCATCCGCATCCATCAATCCATCCAGCAATTGATCTATCCAATCGTCCATCAATCCACATCTATCCATTAATTAATTCATCCCTCCATATTCATCTATGCATCCATCCATTGATCCATCCATCCACATCCATCCATCCTTTGATCCATCAATCCACACCCATCTATCCATCCATCCATCCATCCATTCATCCAACCATCCACATCCATCTATCCATTCATATCCATCCATCCATCCACACCCATCTCTCCATTCATCCATCCATCAATTGATCGATCTACCATCTATTTTTCCATCCTCCCACATCCATCTATCCATTCATCCATCCATCCACATCTATCCATCCATCCATTCATCCATCCATCCATCCATCCACATCTGTCCATCCATCCATTGATCCATCCATTCATTTATCCATCCATCCATCCTTTCATCCATTCAGCCATTCATCTATCCATCAATCCATTCATCTGCATCTATCCATTGATCCATCCATCCACATCAGCCATTCATCTATCCATTAATCCATCCATCTGCATCTATCCATTGATCCATCCATCCACATCTATCCATTGATCCATCCATCCACATCCATCCATCTATCCATTCATATTCATCCATCCATTTAGCCATCCATTCATTTAGCCATCCATCCACACCCATCTATCCATCCATCCATCCATTCATCCACATCCATCCATCCATCCATTCATATTCATCCATCCATCCATCCATCCACATCCATCCACACCCATCCATCCATTCACCCATCCATCAATTGATCAATCCACCATCTATTTTTCCATCCTTCCACATCCATCTATCCATTCATCGATCCATCCACACCCATCTATCCATCCATCCATCCATCTATCCATCAACAACCATCCATCCACATCCACACCCATCTATCCATCCAGTCATCCACATCCATCCATTCATCCAACCATTAACATCCATCCATCTCTCCATCCACATGTGTCCATCCATTCAGCCATCCATCTATCCATTAATCCATTCATCTGCATCTATCCATTGATCCATCCATCCACATCTATCCATTGATCCATCCATCCATCCACATCAGCCATTCATCTATCCAATAATCCATCCATCTGCATCTATCCATTGAGCCATCCATCCACATCTATCCATTGATCCATCCATCCACATCCATCCATCTATCCATTCATATTCATCCATCCATTGATCCATCCATCCACAACCATCCATCCATTTAGCCATCTATCCACACCCATCTATCCATCCATCCATCCATCCATTCATCCACATCCATCCATCCATTCATATTCATCCATCCATCCATCCATCCACATCTATCCATCCATCCATCTATCCATCCATTCACATTCATCCATTCACATCCATCCATCCTTCCATCCATTCAACCACATCCAACCACATCTATCCATTGATCCATCCAACAATCCATCCACATCTATCCATCCATCATCCATATCCATTCATCCATCCATCCATATAAATCTATTTATCCATCCATCCACACCCATTCATTTACTCATCTATCCATCCATAGATTCATCCATCCATCAATTGATCAATCCACCATCTATTTTGCCATCCTTCCACATCCTTCCATCCACTGATCCATCCACATCTATCCATCCATCCATCCATCCAAGTGTCAAATTTACAGAAATGCTGTAAGTGGCATATTTTTATATGCAGGGTCATGATGTGATATTAGGCTGAGCAGATATGAGGTGCTCCGTGAAGTATGAGATATCTGCTGAACAATAATATAATTACAATAATCAAATTGGAATATTATTATGAAATAGTTGTTTATCACCAAACCTTGGAACCTCCAATCCCCTTGGAGTGGTGCCAAAAGTGGAAATCCTTAAAACATTGGCAGCCCAAGTCCTTGCTCCTGGGTAGAACCCTCTTCCGCTGGCTGTGGGACTACAGCTGGGGGTAAAGTGCATTGTTTCAAAGAGTTTCGGTGCAAGGTCTGTTCCCGTCCACCTTGCTCGGATAAACCAGTCCAGTGTTTCCTACTTGCTCCACTACAACATGAGGATCTGGTGACCACCAGGGTGCCAGCTTACCCCTGCCCCACTTATTCCCTGAGGTGCACTAGTACCCTCTCAACAGGTAACCAAGGTAAGGCTTTTGCAGCCCTGTCAAACTGTCTTTTCTGCTGTGACACTGCCTGGCCCATTTTCTCTCTAGCAATGCGGTAAGCTACAAACATTTTGTGTTGGTGGTCCTGGACCCACCCTTCTACATTGTGACTGGGTTGTTGGGGACTCACAGCCAGACCTATGTCAACAGGGAGACGCAAGTGCCGACCAAACATCAAAAAGGACGGAGCATAACCAGTAGCAGAGTGTACAGTATTGTTATAGGCATGCACCAGCTAGGTAAGTATTGTGGCCAGCGACTCTGCTTCTCTTCTTCCAGAGCACACAACATTTTGAGTAAGGTCTGATTAAAGCGTTCAGCACTGCCATTACCAGCCGGGTGATATAGTGTAGTACGACTTTTAGCAACACCATAGGTGTTACATAACTCTTTTATTAAAGTCATCTCGAAATTGCCTCCACGTTCAAAGTGAAAACGAGCTGGACAACCAAAATTCTGGATGATGTTTGACCCTATCGCCTTAACCATGGTGTTTGATCACGAGTCGGAATGGCCCAGGCGTGAACTGATCTGTGGCTACCAGAATGTTTTGGTAAGCATCATTGGGACGACCTAGGGATAAAAAGTCCAAAGCTATAACTTCGAGGGGATAGGAAACCAGAAGGGGTTAAGAGGGGCTCTGGGCTCCACCGACTTCTCTGCAGGCTACAAGCACTGAACTCAGAAGA
Source organism: Rhadinocentrus ornatus (assembly GCA_037177495.1). NCBI lineage: Eukaryota > Metazoa > Chordata > Actinopteri > Atheriniformes > Melanotaeniidae > Rhadinocentrus > Rhadinocentrus ornatus. The sequence continues at coordinate 39,754,647 of JBAMHW010000001.1, read as the reverse complement.
AAACAACGTACCTCTCCTTCCATGCCAGGCCAGTAGAAGTGCTGCCGGAGGCTGGCTGGGGATTTGTTGACACCAGAATGGGTCCCAGCCTCATGGACTCTTCTCCAGACTTCCTCACACCTGGAGCTCGGATAAACTCATAGTGTATTTCATGGGTCCTTTGGTCAGTTACTCTGCGACACAAGATGTTATTTCTCACCTGAAGCCTTTTCCATTGCCGCAAGAGTTGCTGTGCCCTGCTGGATAGGGCCTGGTGCTCTAATTGCCTTCTTCTCCACATAGCTCTTCACTAGTTGGATGTCTGGATCCGTAGTCTGGGCCTCCTCCCATTCACTCCCCTCTGGGGTCAACTCCACAGCTGCAGTGAGAGTTCCAGCTGGATGTTCTGGATCCATGTTATGCAACTGGGCCGTAGGAATTGGATACCTGGAGAGGACATCAGCATTGACATTGCTTTTACCTGATCGATACTTGATCTTGTAGTTGAAAGATGCCAATTGGGCGACCAAGCGCTGTTCCACTGCTCCAAGTCTTGCCGGCTGCAGGTGAGCTAGAGGGTTGTTATCAGTAAACACATTGAACTGTGCTCCCGTTAAATAGTCTTTAAACTTTTCTGTTATAGCCCATTTGAGTGCCAACAGCTCTAATTTGAATGAACTATTATGAGCATCATTTTGCTCAGAGAGGTGCAAGCTTCGGCTTGCATAGGCTTATCACACGCTCCCTCCAGTCTTGTACCTGAGCCAGAACAGCCCCAAATCCATGATAGCTTGCATCAGTGTACACAACAAATGGCAATGTCAAAATTAGAATGGGGGGCTTGTGTTAATGCAGCTTTAAGAGTATCAAAGGAAGCCTGGCATTCAGAAGTCCATTGCATTTTGTGGGCTTGTGATTTCTTGTCAGCAGGAATTCCAACTTGCAGAGAATTTAGGGGGCGAGCAATTTTAGCAAACCCTGACACAAATCTCCTGTAGTAACGTGCTAGACCCAAAAATGCACTTGCTTGATTGTAGATGGTACTGGCCAATTCAACAGAGCATGTACTTTATCAGGGTCAGGTTTTATCCCTTGACGGCCAACTACATGTCCCAGAAACTTTATCTCCGACCCCAAAAGTTTGCATTTGTCAGGCCGAAATTTAAGTCCATGTTGCCACAACCGTTAAAGACCTCATCCAAACGCTGCAGGTAAGAGGAAAAGTCAGGTGAGTAGATAATAATGTCATCCAAATAGACAAGCAATGATTCTGCAATCTGACCACTTAAACACTGCTGCATTAGCCGCTGGAATGTCGCAGGAGTGTTACAAAGCGTTACGGCATGCGTCCAAACTCAAACAGTCCCATTGGGGTGGTGAATGCAGTTTTCTCCTGGTCCTCCGGGTGCATCTCAACCTGCCAGTAGCTGCTGGCTAAGTCGAGCGTAGAGAACCACTCTGCTTGGGTCACACTGGTAAGAGTCTCTTCAATTCTTGACAGAGGGAATATAGCTTTGTGTGTCACTGCATTTAGCTTCCTGTAGTCGACGCAGAACCGTAAAGTCCCATCTTCTTCCGCACAAGAACTATGGGTGCTGCCCACGGACAACTGCTCTCTTTAATCACCCCTTTCTCCAACATACCCGCTAGCAGAGACTTCATCTCCTTGTAGAGTGAGGGTGGTAGAGTTCTGAAACTCTCACGGATGGGCGCAGAGTCAACAGTGTGGATGTGATGGGATACGGCACTGGTCCGACCAAAGTCCTCATCATGCTTCACAAACACCTTCTCCCATTTCTGCAGTAGGTCACTAAGTTTCTCCTGTTGCTGCTCAGACAAATCAGGTCGATTAGGCAAACTGCTCACCTCTTCTAATAGGACCTCTTGTCCAGGATCAGGTGTAGTGTGGACCAAGGACTCCTCCACCATGGCATCTTCTTCCAACGACAGGCTCACATCATCAGGACCGTACACATCAGAAGAATCGATTTGATAAAGACATCCAAGCCAATTCCATTCTGGTAGCGGCCTACTATCAGGCTGTAGGGGTGTGGGTTACAAATGAGTAAAGGGATTCTGCCATTTCTCACCACTCCAATTGTCCTGGCCACTCCCACTTCACCAGCATTTGGCAGGGCATCGACTAGGGCACATTATAATTATATTAGCACAAGGACTTCATCCTTCAGTCCTGGTCACATCTACAGCCTGTCCGTCCTGGGAGTGGATCTCTCT
>JBAMHW010000001.1:39709279-39720999 GCA_037177495.1 Rhadinocentrus ornatus | reverse complement strand
TCAGGGTCCCATTGGTACCGCTTCACCTCTTGGACCGACTGAAGATCCAATTGCTTCCGCTCCACCTCTTAGATGGCTCAGTGTCCCGTTGGTACCGCTCCACCTCTTACACCGATTCAGGATCCCGTTGGTACTGCTCCACCTCTTGGATGACTCAGGGTCCCATTGGTACCGCTTCACCTCTTGGACCGACTGAAGATCCAATTGCTTCCGCTCCACCTCTTAGATGGCCCAGGGTCCCGTTGGTACCACTCCAGCTCTTGCACCGACTCAGGATCCCATTAGTACCGCTCCACCTCTTGGAACGTCTCAAAGTCCCGTTGGTACTTCTCCACTTCTTGGACCGACTTAGGGTCCCGTTGGTACCGCTCAACCTCTTGGATGGCTCAGGGTCCCGTTGGTAGCGATTCATCTCTTGGATGGGTCAGGGTCCCATTGGTACCGCTCCACCTCATGGACGGCTTAGCGTCCCGTTGGTACCGCTTCACCTCTTGACGGTGAGTTCTTGCTTCTGTTTTCTTTTTAATTTTGGTTTCTTTTTGTTTTATTGATATAATTATTTAAAGGCTAAATAATTGGGATTTTTTAAGTAAAAACAATTTAAAATGTTCTCATTTCCTGCGAGGGATAAAACGAAGCTTCCCTATAAACAATCTGTCTTCTACATCAACAATGTGTTTGTCAAGCTTTTGTCCTTTCAAAATAAGCGTTATGACGGAATAATGTCGGTGCACTGTGTAGCTCTTTTCTACTTCCTGGTTCCTTAACCAATTATATGCCACTCCCCAAGTTGCCAAACAACAGCGCAGCATTTGGTATTTTATGTCGGTAAAAGAACCCGCAGTAACGATGTTTTGGCCAAGTGAATAGTGTGTTATAAACTTCTGAAATTACTATCAAATTAATTTATAAAGTGAGACTAAGGGAAAACAGCCACTGTGTGGCATTTGTTGATTAATGTAGCTTTTGTTTACACTCTATTTTATGCTAACGTCAATTAGCATGTGAAATTAGTGCTAGCATTGTAAAGCATAGCATCTTACAGTGTGTGAATCATCTTCGCTCATCATCATGATATTTGCTGGTGCTATATTCTCCATCCGTCATAGACTGTATATAAAAGCGCCGTCCTCTTACAAACTGGCAACCTGTGCCAAACTCTCCGAGGTGAAGGGGGGGAACACTCTCCGTGTTTTACTCTTTCGATTGAAGTTCTGATTTTTAAACACTAGGTAACAATGCTATTTACTTTGCCTTTAATTTATTTTGGTTTATTTAATTAGGCCTGAGCACCGAAGACGGTGCAAAGGCCTATTGTTATTGCTCTGCTTTTTCCTTATTCTTCTTTTTATCATTATTAGGCCCGAGCACCGAAGATGGTGCGAAGGCCTATTGTTATTGCTCTGCTTTTTCCTTATTCTTTTTTTTTATCATTATTAGGCCCGAGCACCGAAGATGGTGCGAAGGCCTATTGTAATTGCTCTGTTTTTCCTTATTCTTATCATTAAGCCCGAGCATCAAAGGCGGTGTGAAGGTCTATTGAAATGCAAGCATTCATTCTTATTCTTATTATTTGTCTGTCAAATGAACTGCATTTTTTGGGGTCCGAACATGCTCGAAAACTCACTAAATTTAGTCTGCACCCCATTGGAATGTTAAAATATTCAAATTTGGGGGTGCTCGGGACTGTTCGGGCAAAATTGAATGAGAGAGCCACCTCTTTATGATGCCCCGCCACTGCGTGTCATCAATCACCGATACACATGTTCTAAACTCAGGTGAACAAAAAGTCCTCTTGGATAGCCGAAAACAAACAGGGTGTCAGCCATTTTGGGTCAAAGTCGCCATTTTGGTGCTTTACTGACCTTCCATTTGAACAAACCCCTCCTAGAGATTTTATCGTACTGACACCAAAATGGCTCAGGATGTTCAGAAGGCATGTGTGTTCAAGTTATGGAAAACTTTCTCAAAGGAGTAAGGGCATGGAGGGGGCGGGGCCTCAAAGTTTGATGTCTCGCCATGAAATACAAAATTGATATAACCATCCATCTATCCATTTTCTGCCGCTTATCCGGAAGCGGGTCACGGGGGCAGCTGCCTAAGCAGGGAAACCCAGACTTCCCTCTCCCTGGCCACATTCACCAGCTCATCCGGAGGGATCCCGAGACATTCCCAGGCCAGCCGAGAGATGTTGTCCAACCAGTGTGTCCTGGGTCTTCCCCAGGACCTCCTTCCGATGGGACGTGCCCGGAACACCTCACCAGGGAGGCGTCCAGGAGACATTCTAACCAGATGCCCGAGCCACCTCATCTGGCTCCTCTCGATGCAGAGGAGCAGCGACTCTACTCTGAGCCCCTCCCGGATCACTGAGCTTCTCATCGTATCTCTAAGGGAGAGCCCGGAGAAAACTGTGGAGAAAACTCATTTCGACCATTTGTACTCACGGTCTTGTTGTTTCGGTCACTTCCCACAACTCGTGACCATAGGTGAGGGTGGGAACGTAAAATTGATATAACTCCCACATTAAAACCAAACTAAACCAAAATGGCCATGTATGATGCCAGTCCCTTCCTGAACGCATGTAATAGTCAATTATTGGATTATGAATAGGCCACACACCCTGGCGACAGGAAGTCGTGATTTTAACTCAAAGATCCACTTCTCTGACATTTTGAACACAATCAGACTTAATGCTAAATGCTGCTTCTCCATGTTTAGTCTGGACTCTGGTCTGGATTAGTTGATCAGAATCTTTGGATCTAAGATCTCTGCTAGGTTTATATTCTCTAAACATATCACAGATGTATTCTCGGCCCAAACCTTTTTGGGACTGACTGACTGGAAACCAGTATAAAGATGCAAAACTGGTGTGATGTGTTCAGATCTCTTAGTCCTGATTAAAACTTTAGCAGCAGTGTTTTGGATGAGCTGCAGATGCTTAATGCTCTTTTTAGGAAGCCTCTTAAAAGACCGGGCTGCACGGTGGTGTGGTGGTTAGCACCGCAGCCTCACAGCAAGAAGGTTGCTGGTTCGAGCCTCGACTGGGGGAGGTTCGAATGTGGGGGGCTGGTGGCCTTTCTGTGTGGAGTTTGCATGTTCTCACCGTGTATGCGTGGGTTCTCCGGTTTCCTCCCACCTTCCAAAGACATGCATGTTCGGTTAATTGGTGACTTTATATTCTCCCTAGGAATGAGTGTGTGCATGAATGGTTGTTTGTCTCTATCTATGTTGGCCCTGCGATGGAGGCAGGTGTACCCTGCCTCTCACCTGAAACAATGCTGTGATGGGCTTCAGCTTACCCCGTGACTTGTAATGGAATAACCCGTACAGACAATGACATGACTGACTGTTAAAAGACCATTACAGTAATCAAGTCTACTGGAGAGGAATGCATGGATGAGTTTCTTCTGGGAGACTAAACTTTTAATTCTTTTGATGTTTCTGAGCTGGTAAAAAGCTTCTTAGTGATAGCTTTTATGTGTGGCTGCTGAAAGTCAGATCTGAGTCTATCAAGGTTATAAACTTGGTCGGTGGTTTTAAGAGCCCAAGTCTCCAGGTGTTTAGCAACGCTGACCCTCTTCTCTGACCATCAGAGCAGCCAAGAGGCAGTACAGAGAGAAGCTGGACGGCTCCTACTCCACTGCTGAGCCCAGGCGCATATGGCAGGTCTGATGCACATCAGGAGCAGCTCCAGCACCATCAGCACCACAGACAGTCTGCCTGATGACCTCAACACATTCTTCACCCGTTTCCTCCACCCCCCACACAGAGAGGAGGTTCTCAGACACCTGGACAGCAACACCCCCCTCCCCCTCATCAGTCTTCTCATCAGCCCAGGTAAATAAAGCTCGGAGGAGGATTGACCCCCACAAAGCTGCAGGGCCAGACAACATGTCTGCACGAGCCCTCAGAGCATGTGCCAACAAGCTGATAGACATTCTCACCTACATATTCAACCTCTACCTCAACCAGAGAACTGTTCCATCCTGCTTTAAAACCACTACTATTGTTTCCCTCCCCAAAAGAGCCCACCCAGCTGCTGGAATGACTACGGGACAGTAGCACACACACACTGAACCCTCTGCAGTATGCCTACTGGTCCAACAGGTCCACCTCAGATGCTATTGCTGCAGCTCTGCACATCTCCCTCTCACACCTGGAGGATAAAGACTCCTACATCAGGATGCTCTTTATTGACTACAGCTCGGCTTTCAATACGGTCATCCCCCACAAGCTCACCCCACCCTCTGTGACTGGTTCCAGGACTTTCTGACCGGCAGGCCTCAGTCTGTCAGGATCGGGAACAGGACTTCAGCCAGCATCATCACTAACACTGGCATACCACAGGGGTGTGTCCTCAGCCCCATCTTCCACACCCTGTTCACCCATGACTGTGTGGCCTCCCACCAGGACAACACCATCCTGAAGTTTGCGGACGACCCCGCTGTGATAGGACGCATCACTGGCAGTGACGAAGCAGCCTACAGGAGGGAGGTGGTCTCTCTGGAGACCTGGTCTGAGGACAATAACCTCACCCTCAACATGGACAATACCAAGGAGATGATAGTGGACATGAGGAAGGAGAGGAACCCTCATCAGCCACTGCTTATCCGCAGGCTGGAAGTGGAGAGGGTGAGCAGCTTCAAATATCTGGGGGTCCACATCAGCGAGGACCTCACCTGGACACTCAACACCACACAGCTGGTGAAGAAAGCTTAGCAGTGACTGGACTTCATGAGGAGGCTGAGGAAGTTTGGCATGTCACCAAAGATCCTCAGAAACCTCCACACCTGCGTGGTTGAGCCCATCCTGACCAGCTGCATCACTGTGTGGTACTGCAGCTCTACTGTCACGGCCCACAAACACCTGCAGAGAGTGGTGAAGACTGCGTCCAAGATCCCCAGGACTCCACTGCTTCTCTGCAGAGCATCTACCAGGACAGAGTCCATCATCAAAGACCCCACCAACGCCCTGTCATGGGTTTCCCCACTCTGGTGCTTCCTCCCCTTGTTCCCTTGTGTGGATGGGTGGCTGGACGGAATGAAGCTCAACACTCCTCAACCGGCACATAAGCTCCAGGCTGATCTTCAGTCTTTGCTGGATCGTTTCCACACCTTGTGGTACACCAGCCGCAAACACTGGTTCTTTCTACTTGTGTCTAACGTGCCTGTTTTCCTCCGAAAGAGTCCCGCCTGGAAACCACAGCTGCCTTTCGAAAACGCTGTCTGCCCGCTCTCCACCTCGTCTGACACAAATCCATCCCTCCTGCCTTATAAAGTCTCTCAATAAAGAATTTACACCTTACCTGCTGGTTTGCTCTCTTCCTTGGGTCCTCACTCTAGCCGTGACACCCCCAACATGGACTGTTCACTCTCCTCCCCTCAGGCAGAAGATCCAGGAGTCTGAAATGCCGGACAACCAGACTCAGAAACTGTCTTTCCCTCGGCCATCAGACTCCTTAAAAGCTGATAGGAGTCTGTAACAACGGCCTGTACCCTGCACACTAACTTTATATTGTCAACCACAATAACTGCAGTATTGTTTGCTGTTTATGTCTCATTATTTATAATAAATATTACACATGCAACTTACCGTCTACCTCTTTTTTGCACAACTAATCATTCATTGCACGTGTGCACAAACGTGGCACAAATGTGGCACAACAGTTTATGTAGTACACTGCACATTTATGTATATAGAGTATTTGCTCAGAGATTTTTTTAAGCTTATCTTTATCTTCTATCTAGTTTTCTTAAGTTGTTTTTATTCTTCTATTTTATAATCTTTATGGCATCCAGTGCGGACGGCAAAGTAAGAATTTCATTGTTCAGGGAACCTTGTTTCCTTACTTGGAAAATGTCAATAAACACTTTGAATCTTGAATAGAGTAGTTTTCTAGTTTGTCAGTGTGGAATTAATATTTTGCCCAATTGTTTTAATTTTCTGGCTAAAAAAAGTTGGCAAATTGGTTGCATTTCTCAGTGGGAAGGAGCTCTGGGCTTATCTGGACAGGAGGATTTGTAAGTTTTTCAATCATAGCAAACAGAGTATGAGAATTGTTGACTTTCTTGTTAATCATTTTAGATAAATGCAGCTGTCTGGCCTTGCACAGCTCATTGTTATAGTTATACAGGCTTTGTTTGTATAGCTCATTGTGAATTTGAAGTTTTTTTGTCTGCCATTTCCACTCAGTTTTTCTGCATTCTCTTTTCAGACTGGTGACCACAGTAGTGTTTCTCCCTGGTGTTTTCTGTTTGCTCAAGGTGCTCCTGGTTCTTATCGTTGTAAAAGCATCCATTACATTCAAGACTTTCAGATTGAAATAATCCAGGAGTCCATCAACTGACTCTGCATTGGTTGTTGGTAACATAGCTATTCCTTTTACAAACTTAGCACATGTTCTTTCATTAATATACTGCTTCCTAACTGAGAAGCAGCTTGTTTGGTGCTGCACGTTTAGTGGTGCATTAGTGAAAACGGTCCCCCCTTAAACAGTTTCCTACTTCACCATGTTCTCAGTGTTGTTTAGTCTGCTTCAAGCAAAGGTTATTGTAATACAACAAATTGATATATTATCACCTGACCAACAACCCCTGCAACATACAGCACCCGACCAACAACTCCTGCAACATACAGCACCCAACCAAAAACTGCTGCAACATAAAGCCCCCAACCTGACCAAACACCCCTACAACATACAGCACCTGACCAACAACCCCTGCAACATACACCACCTGACCAACAACACCAACAATATACAGAACCCCACCAACAACCCCTATAACATACAGCACCCCATTAACTACCCAACAGTGTTTCTAATTCGATCTATTACAAAGGTGTTATCCAACACTCTGAAGAGTTACAACATTATACTACCTTCACATGCTGCTCTAGGTTTTTTGTTCACACTAAAACATCGAAAATATTTAGTTATTTCCTGTAAAATATCATTACAATTTTAAGGTAGCAACATATTTCAGAATAAAAGCACAAGTTAAAATAGAAATGCTTTTTAACGTTTTTATCTTTTATTTTTGTCTTTCATCCAGACTGCATCATCATGAGCACCATGGACCCCCTCCTCCTCGTCACTCTCCTGTTCCTGCATAAGCTCCTCCCTTTACTGTTGGCCCACTGAAGACACTTTAACCAAAAAATGTTGGCCTTCAAGTCCTTACTTTCTAAACCAAACAGAAACCAACAGAGTTGATGCGCACCAGGCAGCGAGGCTCATATCAAACCATCACTGGAAGGAGGTGAAGCGATGCCGCACGGGATGCAGGAGTTGGAGTGTTGGAGTAGATACAGTGGAGGAGAAACTGTGAATGGAGCTCACGACTGACGGCCATATGCAGTGCTGAGCTCCTCAGACACACACATACAGTATGTCTTGGCAGCATTTTCACTGAGTCCTCAGACCACACACACACAATTGCAAATCCACAGTTTATCTGAACAGTTGCAACGTAATGGATCGACATGACCTGTCAATCACTCTGCAGCCATGTCAGACCTCTTCTTGCCACATGTAGTTTCTGTCTACCCCTTCCTCTGCAGACGTTTCTCCCATAGCTGTGTTGATGAGCTGATGTATTTTGAGTAAGATAAGGCACACCTTGTTATTGTTACCACATCCAATAATGTTTATTTTTATGAAATCTATTGTGAACAAAGTGGCACATTTAATTTCTATGACACAAAATTGGTAACTTGCAGCAGCAGTTGATGAAGGTTTACTGTTTTTTTCCCCTTTTTTAAATAAAAAGTAGATTACAAAGTTGTTTTTCTGGTAATGACTTACTTTCTAACAAACCCACAGTAACAGCTGGTCAAAGCTGAGGGCGCATAAATAACACCCTGACATTAAAGTTTTCCACTAGGACTAAACTGGGACAAAGATAATCTCAAAGATTAATGCGCTTTCAGGAAACATTTATAAGCATTAAAATCATAGTGAGCTCTGGCATTTAATATAAACAACGTGAGGGTAAGAGTCACAACGGGTATGAAAGTGTATGGACAGAATAATTTAATCAGAAGACCAGTACATGACTCTGACAGGAAAAATAGATGAGGCAGATGAATCAGTTATTTCCCCTGGTTGCTATGGTGATGTGCCAATGGAACTGAGGCGGTGTCCCTCTGCTTAGTGTGGTCAAAATCCCCTGCTACAACAAAGAATACCTCCGGATGCTTGTCTTGAAGCTTACAGGTGTGGTCATGTTTTGTGTGATGTCTGTCCTCTGCTCTGGCTGCAAAACCAATTTCCCTTTGGGGACAATAAAGGATTTGATTGATTGATTAGTCAGACATTTATGCCTTCATTTAATTGTATTTTCGCCATTCTAATCAAAATATTCCTGAAAGTAAGAAAATAATGTCTTTTAAGGTCAGATGTGGCCAGCCTGATAGATTTTATAGATCGTTGCTACAACAGAATCATTATGGGGAAGCCAAACCATACGTCAACCCACCTCATCCAAGGCCAAGAAGCAGCGAAACGAGGATTCACCTGGAGCTATTTCACCACCGGGGAATGGCTCAGTGGACGCTCTGATCTCTGTAGATACGAAATTTAGTAGTTTGGATGCACGTTTGAGCCTGGTGGAGATTCTCCACAAAGAGTTTCAGGTGCTACGTGAATCACAGGAATTCAGCCAGAAGCAGGTGGAAACCCTGGCACCCGGAAACCCTGGAGAACACCAGCCACAGAGAGTTGGTAAAATCCCTCAATGCGGGGTTGACACGAAGTAAATAAATAAGGATGAGCATGAGAGAGAATTTAGTGTTTGCAGGGATTCCAGAGCAGACGGAGGAGGACCCCGAGACCACAGTGAAAAACTTCATCAAAACTCATCTGAAGCTCCCAGAGGAAATGGTTGAAAATGTCTCCTTTCACAGAGTCCATCATCTGGGTGGGAAGAAACTCGGGTCCAGTAGACCAAGACCCATTGTAGCCAAGTTTGTCAGCTTCAAACAGAGGGAGCAGGTGAAGAACCAGGGCCGAGAACTGAAGGGAACAAACTTTGGAGTAAATGACCAATATCCAAGGGAGATTCTGGACCGACGAAGAGTCCTGTTTCCCATCAGGAGAAAATTCATCGCTGAAGGTGCTCGCACTGTCATCACGGTGGATAAATTATTTATTAACAGACAGCTGTACCATGTCGTGGACATCACTCCGTGGCTCTACTGATGTGTTGGTATGTGCTTTAATCTTCCTGTATTCTCAGTAGATCATGTCAATGCATAAAACTGCCATAAAGAATTTAGTTAACAGTAAATCCACAGCCCGTCTACACTACTATGCTCTCAGCATGGATATATATTTAATAATTTTTTTCCTTTGGTACTGTCTCCCTTTTCACTTCTCACTGTCATTATATTAATGCGAACTGTGTCGCATGCACACACTTGATCAGGCCCAGCTTGCAGACACATATCAGCACTTTGCTCGATGCACACACAAAATGTATGAGGGAACAGCACAAGCACACATGCAGACATTTAATATACAGATCCACGTCATGCACTCAGCTGGCAGAAACACACATATGGAGAAGCAGTGGGATGCACACACGCTTCAGTAATATGCATGTAACTCTCTTTATTTATCGGATGTTGGACACTTTGAGGTGTGTTACTTGGAATGTGCGTGGAGCTGGTACAAGGGAAAAGAGGTTAAAGATTTTTAGTCGGCTGCAGGAGACGAAGGCAAACATTGTCCTCTTACAGGAAACTTATTTATCAAACTCAACAATAAATCTTCTTTCAACAGCCCACTTTCCACATGTTTACTTGGCAGAGAGGAGTAGCAACTCTTATTATTAGAAGGTTAAACTTTGAAATTGAGAATACAATCACAGATCAAGAAGGCAGATTTATAATAGTTAATTTATCTATTCAAAATGTTAAATTATATTTTGCAAATGTATATGGACCAAATGTTGATGACCCCCTTCCTTCACTTCCTCTTCACCTATATGGTCCCTTAGATAACACAATTAATCAATTATAGGGGGTGATTTTAACATTTTATTAGACAAACACAGAACCACAGGAAGTCGTCGAGTCTGGAAATCCTCAGAAACAGTTAAACAGTACATGAAGGAATTTGGTCTTTGTGATGCTTGGCGCTGATCAGTGACATGTCAGAAATCAGAATCCATCCTATCACCATCAGAAATCACGCACCAGTATCATTCACTCTGTATAACAATAAACAAGCAACTAGAAACTGGAGATTTAATACTTCACTACTTAAAGATCCTGAGTTTATCAGCTACTTTAAAAGAGAATGGTCCTTATATCTAGAAAACTACAACTTACCAGAAACTTCAGCGTGTGTTCTTTGGGAAGTAGGAAAAGCAGTAATGAGAGGAAAAATAATTTCCTTCTCTTCCCATAAGAAGAAGGAAACTTTGAGAATTTCAGAGTTAGAACTCAGAATTAAATCTTTAAAGGACGCTTACAATGTCTCTCCAGGAGAACACACACTAACCAAGGAAAGCTAAACCTGAACTTATCGAAATAATAGATTAAAAACAAAAAGACTTCGCTTGGAGAACTTTGAACATGGCAACAAATCCGCAAGATTCCTGGCAAATCAGTTAAAAACAAACAAGGAAAACAAGCATCTCCGCTGTCAGAGAGCCAGAAGGTAACATCAGCCATAAGCCTGACGAAATAAATAACACTTTTAGAGAATTCTATAAAATTTTATATAAATCACAACAGATGAGAATATTGACCAGTTTCTTAGTAACATCATTCTTCCAGAATGAAAACATGAAACTAAAATGGCCTTCGATTCACTTCTTTCAGTCAATGAACTCCATGAAGCTCTCCAGTATATGGTAAAATTAATGGTAAATGGTCCATAGTTATGTAGCACATTTATCCAAAGCGCTGTACATTATACATCGCATTCACCCATTCACACACACATTCACGCACTGATGGCGGAACCTGCCCTGCAAGGTGCTTACCCACAACCCATCAGGAGCAATTTGGGGTTCGGTGTCTTGCCCAAGGACACCTCAACATGAACTCGACTTGGCCCATATGCCCAACAATAAAGCCCCTGGTCCAAATGGTTATCCAGCAGAATTCTACAAAGAATTCTGGACAACGCTGGCACCCACTTTCTACAATATGTTGGAAATAAAGGAAGAACAAAAATACTTTTAAACATGAACCTAGCCAATTTAACTCTATTTAAAAAAAAGAGATAAGATCCAACACTTCCATCCAGTTACCGTCCAGTTTCATTAATAAATGTAGATCTTAAAATAACCTGCAAAGCTCTGGCCAGAAGGATAGAAAAAAAAAACCCTCTAATAATACATCCTGACCAAACAGCCTTTATTAAAAGGTAGACATTCCTCTGCTAACATGCAGATTAATTAACATAATAAATTATTCTACCCTACAGAATCTGGCCATTCTTTTAGATGTAAAAAGAAGCATTTGAACGAGTTAACTGGAATTTTTTATTTCCCACATTAAACAACTGTAGGTTTGGGCCAGCTTTCTTAGACTGAATAAAAATATTATATAACAACCCAAATGCATGTGTGAAGACCAATGATCAAACTTCTCCAAGCTTCCATTTGCAGAGAGGCACCAGGCAGGGCTGCTTGCTTTCTCCTTCACTTTTTGCTATTTTTATTGAACCCCTAGCTGCTGCCATAAGACAAAATAAAGAGATTAAAGGA
>JBAMHW010000001.1:39693345-39709179 GCA_037177495.1 Rhadinocentrus ornatus | reverse complement strand
AATCAGGGCAGATCCAGGTGAAGCAGATGAGCTTGATTAGGGGGAAGGAGGCACAGCAGTGCAGCAGTCCTGACAGTACCCCCCCCTCAAGGGCCGGCACCCGACGGACCACCAGGTGTGGCAGGATGGGCGTGATGGAAATCCCGGACCAGAGTACGATCCACGATGAACCGGGAGGGAACCCAGGAGAAGTCCTCCGGCCCCTAACTGCACACTCCGTTCCCAGCCCAGCCGCTGGGAACGGAGAAGGAGCCGAACAGAGAAGACCGGCCATCAGCAACAAACTGGGCGGAGGAGGGCGCCTGGAGGAGGGCGCCAAAGGCGACGAAGCCATGGGCTTGATCCGGGACACATGGAAGGTGGGGTGGACCTGGAGCGTTTGCGGCAGACCCAGGTGAACGGCCAACGGGTTAATGATGGCAACAACCGGAAAAGGACCGATGAAACAGGGAGCCAGCTTATGATTGTCCACATGCAAAGGAAGTCCCTGGTGGAAAGTCATACCTTCTGTCCAACTCGATACTCCGGCGCGGGAATGCGGCATCTGTTTGCAGATCTGGAGTAGACAGCAGAGGTGGTCAATAACATCCGGCGGGCCTTTCGCCAAAACCATTGCCAATGAAAGCCTGCCGCATGGGCAGAGGTCACCTAGAACGGGGACAACCGTGTGGAACTAGATGGCAGAGAATTAATGGCATATTTCACCCATGGCAAATCTTGGGACCACGAAGAGGGATCCTGTTCACACAATATGCAAAGTTAAGTGTCTACTTCCTGGTTGACATGTTCTGTTTTGCCATCCGTCTGAGATTCGGAGCCAGAGGAGAGATCCACCCGAATTCCCAGAAGAGAGAAGAATTCCCTCCAGAACCTGGACACGAATGAAGGACCTCAATCAGACACTATACTGGTTGGTAGGTCATGCGGTCGGAGGACCTCCTTAGACAGGATAACACCAAGTTCATTTGACGTCGGCAGCTTAGGGAGGGGAACCAGATGGGTCATTTTGGAGAACCGGTCAACTATGGTGAGTAAGACAGAACAGTTGTTGGAGCGGGGAAGACCCGTAACAAAGTCCAATGAGATATGAGACCAAGGCCTGTAAGGTATGGGAAGAGGACGTAGTAAACCCATAGGAGGGCGACGGGATGATTTTGCCTGACAGCAGTGGCGACAGGCGAGCACAAAATCCTTCACGTCCTTGATAAGAGTGCTCCACCAGAACCGACCCCGAACCACCAACAAGGATAGAAGTAGAGGTGAACTGTTGTTTCAGGTGTCTAAATGCATCGTCCGCCTGTTCCGACCAAGAGAATTTGCATACGGATGAAGTGAGGGGATGTAAAGGCGCTGCAATAGAACTGTACGATCGCCTTGACCTTATCAGGATCCATCGAGGTGCCATCTGGGGAGATGATGAACTCAAAGAAGGAGGTCGACCTGTGATGAAACTCGCACTTCTCAGCTTTGATGAACAGTTTATTCTGGAGGAGTCTTAGAAGCACAGCCTGAACATGTTCCTGGTGATTCTTATCGTTCTTAGAAAAGATCAGAATGTCATCAAGGTAAACAAAAACAAACTGACCCATCATGTCCCTAAGAACATTGTTTAATAGTGCCTAAAAAACCGCTGGAGCATTAGATAGTCCAAATGGCATGACTTGATATTCGCAAGGTCCAGTTGGAGTATTGAAAACTGTTTTGGATCTGGTCAAATGCCGTGTTCATGAGAGGCAGAGGGTACCGAGTCTTGATAATTATATTATTAAGACCCCTATAATCGATGCAGGGTCTTAGTGATCCGTCCTTCTTCTCCACAAAGAAGAACCCTGAGCCCGCAGGGGATGAGGAAAGCCGTATGCTACATGCTTCGAGGGATTCGTCAATGTAAGTTTTATGGGTTGGTTTTCTGGACCGGACAGTGAGTACAAACGTCCCCGAGGAGGAAAAGTTCCCGGCAGAAGATCAACGGCGCAATCATAGGGGCGATGTGGAGGTAGGGATGTAGCATGGTGCTTGTTAAATACCTTTTTGAGGTCATGGTAGACCTAAGGAACTGCCGCCAGATTGGGATAAGCCCCGGTTTCAGTCTTGGAACCTTTGAATGGTGCTGCAGCGGTACGAAGGCAAGCGGACGAACAACATGGGAACCATTCTAATATCTCTTTGATGTTCCATTAATGTGAGGGTTATGGTTCTTAAGCCATGAGGCACCGAGGATGAACGGCACCTCTGGTGAATGAATGAGCAGAAAAGAGACATATTCGCGAACGTTGCCCCCTATCACCATCTCCACCGGAACAGTCGCTTGCGTAATCTGATGCAGGACATGACCGTCCAATGCCAGCCCTTTTACAGTTTTGGAGGTTGCTCGACATGTAATGTTCAGGGCCTGGGCTAAACCAATGTCCAAGAATTCAGTATCTGCCCCAGAATCAATGAATGCAGACATTGTCTCAGAGATGTTGTTTATTATAAGTCTAGCAGAAATGGAAAACATGTTTGAGGACTCTGATTTCTGCTGACTCACTAGGCGCCTCACTTCTCCTACTGAGTTTGGCCTTTTAAAGGACAACGAAGAACAAGATGTCTGCCCTCCCCACAATAAAAACATAAGCCAGCTCTAAACCTTCGCTCCTTCTCCTCGGGCGGTAGACGAGTCCGGCCAAGCTGCATGGGTTCAACCGTTTCCGCGGAGAAGGCCGACCCGGAAGCGGAAGTGGGGTGGTCATGTACGGGCTTACCCCTGCCGTTGGGTGGTTGGTCCAGGCGAAACAGCTTCCTTTCGGTACTCTATTCCTGTAGTCGGAGATCGATTCGTGTGGTAAGGACCTCCAACTCTGCTAAACATTTAGGTGCATCTCGGGTGGCCTGCTTATCCTTGATCTTCTCCGTCAGACCCTGATAGAAGGCATCACAGAGTGCAGCGTCGTTCCAGAAGCTTTCTGCAGACAGGACGTGACAATCAATAACATAATCCTTAACTTTCCTTGGCGCAGGGTTACCAACCTGCGCGCTGCCTCTCTCTCTGGTAGCACAGGGTCAAAAACTCTGATGAGCTCAGTGGCAAAATCCTTGAAAGAGTAACAAAGTAGCGAGTCCCTTTGCCATTCGGCGGTTCCCTATAGTTTGGCATTACCGGATAACAGGAAGATTACATAGGCTACTTTAGCCCGATCGGATGGAAAGGAAGAGGGCTGGAGTTCAAACTGAATCTCACACTGGGTCAAAAAAGGTAGGCACTGTGAGCGTTCTCCTGTGAATACCTCCGGTGGAACAGGGCATGGTTCCAGGGCAGGTCGAGCCGGAGGAAGGGAAGATGCAGCAGAGGACTGGGAGGTCGAAACACCAGCAGCACCTGCGGATGAGGAGAGGTTAGTGACCATGGTTATTAAGTCTTGCATGTTAGCCTCCAGCTTGTTGATAGAGGACTCTGCACATGAGCGCCACTCGTGTGCAGGCGACGGGTCCATGTTGGCCATGAGGACCCGGGAATTCAGCCAAGCACACATGAGTGAAGGAATGATCCAAGGGGGATGTTTATCTATGCATGATCATGCATGAAAAAGACTCAGCGGACATCTTAAATGGCAGATTGGGATATTCTTTGATGCTACTACTAATGGGGAAATATTCACTTCTAGTAAAATTCAGTTTGTATCCAGATATGTTATATCCAAATTTCTGCAAGACTCTAAGGATTTTGGGGATAGTTGTAATAGGTTTGGTGACATGCGTAAAGCAAGTGGCTCCATAGCTAAGAGGAAAAGCAATGGACTCAATGGGTCTCCTTGTTTCTCAGATGAGAAACCGTTAATATAGACTGAGGCACCAGGATCAGTATAAATGAGCTTAATATGGTGAATGAAGTTGGGGCCGAAACCAAACCTGTCGAGCGTACGAAAAAGATATTCCCATTCAACCCGATCAATCGGTTTTTCGGCATCGAGTGATATTACTGCTTCCGGGAACGAAGGGCTGTAAATGATATTAAACAATCGTCTCAGATTGAAATAGGATTGTCTGCCCTGAATAAACCCAGTTTGGTCCCCCGAAACGATGTGAGGAAGAACTGTTTCCAAGCAGAGTGCAGTGGCCTTTGAAAACACTTTACCGTCGCAGTTTGCCAGGCTGATTGGTCTATAAGATAAGCAGTCTTGAGGATCCCTATTCTTCTTTAACAATAGCGTAATAGATGCCTGACGAAGTGTGGGTGGACAAGTATCATTCTCCAGAGCTTCTTTATAAACTGAGAGGAGAAGAGGGGCAAGTTTATCTTTGAATTTTTTATAAAAATCCACTGGAAACCTTTAGTATTTAGTAGCACGTTGTGTTCGATAAGTAGACAGAGACTATTACTGTGCTTAACTTCCAACTTTCTTCTTCTTCTTCTCACTTACACCACACTCCTCTCTAGCGCCCTCTCTCGGCATCCAACTGTTCCAACAGAAAACAACATTTTCCCCTTTCCTTAAAGGAATTACTTCTACCAGATAAGTAAGTAAATGTTTCATAAAACTCAGCCGTAAAAACATATTATAACACTGTAGAACTTGTATTCACACCTGTCATTGCAATCTGGTCATACAATAATCAAGACAAAAAAATCAGAACATTACTTTGTAATACCATTAATGTTTTAACACATGTGTCTGGTCCTTTTACTACAGGCCATTTACTATAGTAGTCTGTAAGCGTTATAGCATAACGGCAGTTCCATGTAGCATGTTCAAAAGTACCCATTATGTCAATACCTAATTATACCACTGGTGTAAGTGGTGCAGGAGCAGTTTTACCAGTGTACTGGCATGGCACGCAAGAAGCTATCATATTGTGTACTGAAATGTCCATTTTAGGCCACCAGTAAAGTTCACGAAGTCTCATTCTCATTCTCATTATCATTATTTTGACTGTTGAATATTACTGCTTTAGTTTTATCTATATTTATAGATAATTTATTCATATCCATCCACCTTTTAATTTTTTTCAGTTCAATTTTTATAGTAAATACTGTATGTGTCTCAGATAGGGACTGTGATAAATGCAGTAATGTCACGGCTGCCCGGATGTAGAAGCATCTGGTGATACGCGGAAACCAAATTGATGGTAGAGAAGACAGTAGCACCTGGCAGATTAGTAAGCAGTTCATCCATGTGTGGCAAGGGATGACAGTCGCAGATGATCGATTTATTTGGCTCTCTCAGGTCAACACACATACGGTGCTTTCCTCCACATCTCCTCTGAGTGACAACGATGGGGGAAACCCATGGAGAAGCATCAATGCGTTAGATGATACCTTTGTTTTGCAGGTCTATAAGTTCTTCCGTAACAGCCTCCTCAGCTTTTGTTGTACTGGAATAGCATTTGGTTTCATTTTACTTTTGTGCACAAAGCTTTTTGCACACCCAACGTCTTGTACTTGTGCCAGCGGAGCAATTAAAGGTGTAGTTGGTAGCCCTGTTGCAGTTTATGAGGGTTGCAGGCTGAGAGTCATGAGCAGTACTGGAGCTTTTTGTAGAGATGACTCTGTTACCCTCGATACTCATATGTAGGGCTGTGCAGAGATTCAGGCCAAGCAAGGCAGCACCTGATTCGACTACCATAAATGAAGATGTAGCTGAAGATGTCACTTTCGCACGAAAACGACCAATAACTGGTATCTTATCTTTGGAGTATGTGCACAGGGTGACAGTAGGCTCAGCCAGTTCACATGTTGGAAAGAGTTTCTGGTAGATACTCGCAGGAAGTATAGAAACAGATGAGCCTGTATCCACAATGAGCTCAACATCATGAGAATGTTCTTCGGTTTCAACGAGTACTGTACAGAGTATTTTATCCTGAGCAGCATCATTCATGTAAAGCACGGTCAGTTCATTTGTCTGCACTTCACATACTTCTCTTCGAGTGGATTTGCAAACTTTTGAAAAGTATCCGACTTTTCTGCCAGAATTGCATTTCGCTTTAGCACCAGGCCATGACGGTTTATTAGTGGATCCACAGAGGTAGCAGGAACGATGTTTAGCAGCAGTTGGAGTGACGGACGCCACATTCTTCTTCACTCGTGGTTGCAAGTGTATGGCTCTCACTGATGTAGCAGTAGCATTAGCATTATCAGAAAATATGTCAGCATTACGTAGTCCGGCTTCAATTTGTAAGGCAAGGGTAATAGCTTTAGCCACAGTTAAGTCCGATTCCAACAACAGTCTGTCTCGTATACATCTTGGCAACATGCTCTATTAATTGATCACGAAGCATCTGATCTTCCATGTCCCCAAACTCACGTGTGGCAGCAAGCTCACGCAGCGTAGCAAAAAAGTCATTAACTGACTCACCCGGTCTTTGTGTCCTCTGTCGGTATTTGTGACGTTCTGCCATCACATTCACTTTAGGGACAAAGTGTTTCTTTAGTCCTTCCACAGCAGAGGCGTGAGATGTACCTGTATCCGGCAAGGTATGGAACAGTCTTTGTCCCTCAGTACCAAGCGCGTGGAGAAAAACGGTGCGTTTCCTAGCATCAGGCCAGCTACCCCTAGTAGCATCAATAACTAGCATGTAGTTCTTGAACATTTTCAGCTATGTGGTGAAAGTAATAGCAGGTTCACCTGGGCAAGGCATGAAAGGTGCAGGTAAAGGTATGGAAACCAATAAGTAGACAGAGACCATTACTGTGCTTCACTTCCAACTTTCTTTTTCTTCTTCTCACTTACACCACGCTCCTCTCTAGCGCCCTCTCTCGGCATCCAACTGTTCCAACAGAACACAACAAAACCCATCTGTGCCGGGTGTTTTTCCACTCTGAAGGGACATTATGTCATAGGTCTCTGGTGTTTCTCCTCCCTTTTTCCCCTTGTGTGGACAAGAGGTGCTGGATTGTTGGTACATCTTGTGGTACACCAGCAGCAAACACATTCAGATTTTAGCTCGTTCTGCCTGTATCTAACGTATCTGTCTTCTCTCTCAAAGAATCCCGCCTGGAAACCTCAGCTGTGTCCGAGAACCCTGTCTGCCTGGTCTCCGCCTCATCTGACACAGATCACATCCCTCCTGCCACCTTCAGCCTCCATAATAAAGTATTTGAATCTTACCTGTTGGTTTGCTCTCCTCCTTGGGTCCCCACTCCAACCGTGACACATTATTGAGTTGGTAACATCCTCCAAGGTCAGATTTAGTTCCAACTGATCTCTAGAGACTGAGTCAATTGTAGGGATGTCCAGATTAGAAAAAAAAAAGCATTGAATTGATTGCGATCCGGTGCTGAGTCTGAAGAATATAATTTAAAAAAGACCTCCTTAAAGCAATTATTGATGATCTGATGATCCTCTGTTGTGGAGCCATCAGGTAGCATTATTTGGAAGATAATATGCGAAGCTGTATATATATACGGAGTTGGCTAGCTAATAATTTGGAAGGTTTATCCCCCTCTTCATAAAGTCTACTATGGGATCCGCTTGGGTAGTAGGTAAGAGATCAATTTCAGTTTGTAGGCTTACTCTCCTTTGAATCAGGTCGGGGGTCAGAGAACCCGATATGAGTCCATCCAAGCCTTAATTTCCAAAGATAAATCCTCAGTATTCTTGTAGTTCATTTTACTGATATAGGCAGAACGGGAGATAATCTGTCCTTTGAGATATGCCCTGAGTGTTTCCCAGAGAGCTGAAGCTGAGATACCCTCCGTCTTGTTAGCCTGCAAAAAGAAATCTATTTGTTCTGTAATAAACCTCATAAAGTCCGAATCAGCCAGCAGAAGTGTATCAAGCTGCCATGTCCGTTTTGTCCTGTGATTAGGAAGAGTTCTTTTAATACTAAGAGGGCCATGGTCAGAAATCACAATTGGATCTTATTTACAGTCTGTAATAATACTAAGTAAATAGGGATCAACCCCAAAAAAATCTATCCTGGAAAATGACTTGTGTACATTAGAGTAATACGAGTACTTTCTTTTGGTAGGATTTTTACATCTCCATAGGTCTATAAGTATATGTATCTCTATAAACGATTGGATTGTTTGCATTGATTTGGATGGACTGGGAACAGACTGAGAAGAGCAATCCGAAACAAGATCCATCAACTGGTTGTAATCCCCTGACATAATCAAATGATGACTATCCAGATTAGGGATGGAGTTCAGCATCCTCTTAAAAACTCTGTTGGTCGCGGGCCCTCTGCAGCTTCTGGTATCCCCACAATACGTATATGTTCTGCCGTCTGTTGTAGTTCTCTAAGTATGCCACATTTTTCTTCACGGTGTTATTCTCTTTAACTAGCTAAGTTTGGGAAGCTTCCATACTGTTCAGTCTCCCGTCAAACTCGTTTAGTCCACCCTCCAGGTTGGTTATTCGTTGGCCATATACACTCAGGATTGAATGTAGAGAACCAATAGACGCCCGGTTCTCCTTCCGGAAGGAGTTAATAGATGCTTGTACAGCAGTGACTGCATTTGCAACCCTTCCATGCCGTTAGCATGAGCACATGAATCCGTGCTAATGCTAGCTGAGGAGGTCGAGTCGCTCCGTGTTGTGGCTTTCCCACTATGTTGTTTGACCGGTTTCGGAGACATACATACGTTCATAAGATTTTAGTATACTTTAGTGTGTATTTCCAATGATATTCACACAGTAATGAGGTTCAAAAGGTATAAGTTTGATAGATTTCTGCGGGAGCCAAGGGAGACTTGTCTACTCGCTACTCATGCTCCTCCACTTCCTCCCTGATGAATTTTTTAACAGCTGCCTCTGCATCTTCCTCTATCTGCTCAGGGATCCCTTAAATAACAAGGTTATCTCTCATGCTACGGGCCTGAAGATCTAGCAATAATTCTTTCTTTTTTTTATTTTCCACTTATATTCTGCTTACTCCTTTGGTAAGGGTTTTCACTGAGTCTCTGATGATGTTGTTTTCCGTAGCTAGAGCTTCCACCTGCTTTTGACTATATTCCAAACTTTCTTTTAAAGATTGAAAACTCACGGTGAAGAACTTCCAGCACAGAGAGCCGGGCAACGAAGTTGGATAACTTCCCGTCGATGGAGATGGAGATATCCGTGGAGATATATCGCTGCTGGTTGGAGAAACTGGACTGGCCACTTCGGGGTAATCCACTGGGCGAACTCTTTTGGAACTGGAGCTGGCTTTGGAGGCCGTCACCGCAGCGTTGTTGGATTTTCCTTTGGAAGCTTTCTTCGATGAAATTCATCGGACTGGTGAGATCTTCTTTGTTGTGATCCAGAGTGACCAGGTTGGTGTGGTTTGGAATATCAAACTTGTTTTTCTTTTTTTCCTCTGTTAGTATAGGGCGTTTGTTTGTTTCAGTGGCGTACCATGTTGATCCTGCCAAGTCTCGCTGAGTCTCACGTTATAGCATTATCCCCCTCACCACTTCCCCCCCTCATCCCTTGTTTTTAATGTCACAAATGCATTTAACTTTTTTTTCATTAATTTATTTTCTATACCACTAATTCCAGTTAAGGGTTGTGGGGAAGCTGGGAGAGTGCGAAAGGCAGCGAGAGGCAGGTACCTCCTGAACTGCACAAGAGAAAGCTAGTGGACCCAAAGAGTAGGTGGGAATCTAGAGCTGTGAGACAAAGAAGTTTTATTTAATAGAAGGAACAGTCCGGTAAAACTGGCTGAGTGGTAAGAACGGCAAGCAGGCAGACAAAAGATATTTTGGCTACTCGGGTTGATCTTGAGAGTGCTGTAGATGCAGGCGTGGCTCACGACAGGGAGGTTTGGCAAATCCAACTGTGTTGGGTATCCAGACTGTAGTCCTGAGTTTCTGCAGGGTTTTCTGTAGGGACAATACACACATTAGGCCTGGCAACACGAACAAGACAAAATTCTAAAAACATACTAGACCAGATATCACGTGTTGCAAGTTCAAGGAAAGACTGGGGTAGATATAATGCAGCTGTGATGAGTTGATGAATAGCAGCTGTGCCTTAGGACCCTTGTCAGAGCAGAGGCAGCCACACCCACACACATACACACACACACACACACACACACAACTCAACACATGGGGGAAAAGGGAAGCAAAAACAGAATGGCAGACAATGGAGTCCAGAGACGCGTGACATGGACAGATCGCCAGTGCGTCACAGGGCCAACACAAGGAGACAAACAACCACTCACGCTCACATTTACTCCTAGGGAGAATTTAGAGTAACCAATCAACCCAGCAGTTTTCAAACTTTTTCTACCGCACCCCCCTTTGGAACAATAAACATTCCCAGGCACCATTTTCCCAATCCCATGCCTCCCCTGTCATGTTGCCGCGCCCCCCAGTTTGAGAACCACTGAATTAACCTAACATGCATGTCTTTGGACGATGGGAGAAAACCGGAGTACCTTGAGAGAACCCACATATACACAGGCAGAACATGCAAACAATTTTCTTTTCTTTTAAATCTTGTAGAAGATTGTTTAAAATTCCTTGTACAAAAACTGTTAAAACCAAAACACTTAGAAGCTGACAAGACTGAGAAACCTTTGCTATGTCGCTCATAAAAGTGACGTGGCAACGTCTACGTTTGAATGTGGACTAAAATCAGATTTTACTGAAATGTTAAAGTTTGAACAGACAATACATTTCTATAGTAAATAAATCTCCGTGTGGAATAAGAAAGCAGCCATGCAGTGAGAAAGCTGAAAACTCTATTGTTTTTTGGGAAATTACAACTTTAAGCAAAGCTCAAACAGAAAAAAATACACACTCATCTAATTAATATTTTTGTTCATTTTTGTTGCATTGGTGGTAAAAAAGACTGAGGACACAGAAGAACCCAAATCTTCTGGTCTATTTAAAGTTAAAGGAATATTTGTGGTTAATATCAAAACCAGAAAGCTGCATTGTAGGTGATGGAGTGAATCTGTGGCAGCTCCTTAAGAAAAACTGATTAAACTTCTATTAAAGGAGATTGTCTACTCCAGAGGTTACTAACAAACGGACCACAGCCCAGATCCAGACACAGAATCTGTCCCACATGGACCCAGACCTAAAATCTGACGGGGTGCTTTTATTTGAACTCCTGCAACTTTTGTAGTCTTTACGGCCATGGTCAGGAAACTCACAAACCAGTTGCATGTGAGTTAAGCCATCCCACGCGATGCCATTCAAGTCTGTGAGGCTCCTGGTGGTAAACCTAACAACAAACACTGTTGTGACTGAGGGATATCATGTTCATGTTGTAAATGGGACAGTAGGTGGAGGCCATCATGATACCTGGAGTGTGTGAAAACAAACTTTCCTGCATGAAGCAGAAGCCAGCTCAACTTGTGTGCCTCCTCTATTCTTTATCGCAGACACTTTGAAGATCAGCTGCTTTCTGGACGTCAGACCAACAACACGTACAAAGAAAAACATTGATACAAAGAGAAAAAAGCAAACCAGAGTACGCATTAAAACCACTAACCACGCCATGTCTGTTCGCTCTGCAGCAGTACTTTGTTTTAGCTTTAATCTTCACCCTTTTCCCTAAAGTTGAGTTTGAACTTCCTGACAGGTGGAGTTCGAAACCCTGAGTCTTCTTTTACTGATTTATTAATCATCCTTTATGTTTTCTCAGTGGCAGGAATAAATTCTATCAGCATAACGTATATCTGCCTTAAACTTTAAACAGTCCCTTCACACAGTAACTATGCTGCATGGTGTCAGTTGTATTTAGTGCCATCTGATAGAAATCATAATGTATAATAGGCCATGAATAGGTAGTAAGCTCCTATGATGCAATCCATCCTGTCAACATCTGAGCATGTACCCAATGAACTTCTATTAGTTGCTTTTATCACTCCTAATTGAGTTCTGCCATAGAGAGAGAGAGAGAGAGAGAGAGAGAGAGAGAGAGAGAGTCAGAGAAGAAGAAAGACCCTTTTAAAGAATTCAGAATTATTGAATTGTCGTTTGTCTTGCTGCAGAAGTGTTTTTTCTCTTATGCTGACAAGGTAATCTTCCATTAGGTGCAGTGAAGGCAAATGGTGTGGCTGCAAAAGCTTTTTTTTCCTTAACTCTGACACTTCCCGTAATCCTTGCTGCCTGCTCCTTTCACATCATTTTGGCAGTGCATCATCTGAAGACTGATGGTCCTGACAACGTCACCTGTCGCCATCTGTAACACTAATGTCCCTGTCAGGTGATGGCAGCAGAAAACATAAATCAGCCTTCTCCTGGGCAGCTAATGGGACAACTCCTAATGTATGTATATCCCTCCTCAGATTCATTCTGTATGCAGGTAACATATGCTAATCACACCTCAGTCTCTGTTAAGCATGAATCTTCAAAGTCAGTCATAAATTAAGATATTTTTTCCTTTTTGACAAGATGTTTGAGTGAGATGTTGGACTGCTGGAGCTGCTCTTGCATTTACTATCATTTAGGTTTTCAGACTCAGAAGAGTAGTTGGTTTTCTTGCCACATGACTGTACTATTACAGACTCGTCCATATGCAAAGACTTCCCTGAGTTGACAGTCAATTCAATCACTGCAGTGCTTTAACATCTAAAGTACCGGTGGCAGAACTGGTCGAACACCTCAAGTGTTTTAATTTCAGATTACATACCCCTGAACAAAGTCCTAAAACTGGAGAAAAAGGTTTTCACATTTTGTGCAGGTGGATCGTAACCAGAGAACAAAAAGAAGAAACAAGAGCAAGAAGAACAAAGTAAAGAGTAGGAAATTAAATAAAATGTTATTTAAAGTCAAACAGGTTGCTCATTAGTTGATGAAAAGTTTAAGATCTTAGCCCAAAAAACCCTAAACAGAACTAAAAATGTCTGAAAAAGGACTCAGTAGAGAGCAGCTTCACCATCCCTAATGATCTCTTCAGAAGTTCACCTAGCCGCTCTGGATACGAGTGTTTCTGGGAGGCTGGTAGGAATGTTGCTCCATGCGGTGGAGATGTCTTCATGAAGGACGTCCACCATCTGGACCTGGAGCCCATTCTTCTAAACATCTGTAAGGAAAATCATTTGGATTATCATCATGTTTATTATATTATGTTGTGATTTATTAATGATTCATTATTATACCTTGAACCAATCTTGTATTCATTGTGTTTTTAGAATCTACTCTGTACCAGTCTTTGTATTTTAATCGTGAAGAGGCAGAAAAAGTACTGTGCAGCATTCTTTGTAGAAGTGTGTGCTGGTTTATGCTGATAACCAAGGTCGAGCTGTGGATGAGATGAAAGGACATGATTGTACCAGGAGGAGACCGGACACTAACCTACCCATGCTTCTTATTTTCCATGTCTTATCTTTAGTGGAAAATACTGTAACCTGAGATTGGGTAATTCTGAAGTGTGTGATGTTCAAGGGAAGGACTTCATGAACCTCCCTTTACAATGCCTTGTAATGTGTGAAACAACTCAGTGTATCCATCATACTTGTATGGTGCGTACACTCCTTGCAAGTAAAATTGTATACATTTGAATAACAACTCTCTGTGTTTCTTTCTTATGTTGAAGGTTTAGCGTTGCAGTTCTGGTGTTGGAAAAGAATTTTACTAACATATTGGTCCTTTGAGCTGAATCCCAAATACCCGTCTGAAGCTGGTGTGAAATCGCCGAGAGGCTGAAGACTGCGCAGCCAGGTCTGGGGCCTGTAAAAAACCTCTACCTCGACGTTAGGTTAGGTGAGAGGCAAGTCATCTGGGGTTCTGAATCTGGTGTCAGACGGTGACGGTAATCCGCCTTGATCAAGCAAGACACAAGAGCAGTTGAGTATCAATTGTGTGATGAAATAAAGTTGTGTGAATGGGTCACCACGAAGAAGACCTTAAAATTAGAGGAAACTCGAGCTAGTGGGTTTTAAAAGGAAACGTCTGAACCAGAGTGAGTAGGTTTCATGCCAGCACTTAAAAGACAGCGCTTAGAGAAAACTGCAGAGTGAAACAGAAAAAAATAAAATAAAATTATATATATATATATATATATATATTTGTGAAAAATAATAAATAATAAAACAAAATATAAAGGAAGGTAAGAGAACAAAGAAAAGGCAAAATGAAGCATGTTGACATCTTGCAGGTGATAATGAAGCTCTGTTGAAAAGTTGAATAGGTTGTTAGAAATCTCATGAAGAATTAAAATAGGTACCTGTATCAGTAAAAAACTAAATTGAAAGGAGATGCTAAATTTATGCATGGAAAAGATCCAGATAATGTAAAATAATCTGATTTGTCTGAGGAAGTTTGGCTTTGCTCCAGAATACTTATTACATGCACAAGGACACACTTTCTGGAGTGGAGGCTGATTGTCTGTTTGTAAAGAAAATTTATAGAACCAGGTTTCTGTCGTTTTACAGAAACCTGGTTCCGTAAAAGACCAGGTTTTTGCTTATACACACACATAGCTCTGAAGATTTATTTTTACACTATCAAATCTTTGAGAGAAAGCACTTGCAACTTTTCTCAGAGACACATAGCTACACACTCTGTGAGATAACTATTAACTATTTTTCTCCTCCCTCTCTCCTGTCATTGTCTGAGCTGAGACACCTGAAAAAGACTGCACCTCTGATTCGACTCAGCTTCTCTGGATAGTCACCAGAGACCCGCTAATAAAAAATAAATAAATAAAAAAAAGAATGAATGAAAATTTATCACCACCATCTCCTACGAACTGAGGCCGAGTCCCACTCTCACCGGTCCCACCTGATGCTCTAAATGATTAAAAAAAGAAACAAAGACATTTGACCTCCAGCAAATACCACCAGAGAGTTCCTCTGCTCTGTGAGTTTCAAAGAGACTGAAACCAGATGTTGATGGACATGTGAACATCATGCTCCAGAATGCTTCTGATCCTGCATCTCATTCAGAGAACAAGACCAAAGTTCAAGGACAAACCGGGACAAGAAACCAAGTGTGTTAGCCCCGCAGCTAGCTCCGTGGTGGCAGTGGCCTCTGGTCTCTGCAGGGGTGGACAGAGAGGTGGGTGCTGGGGGCCTGAGATTGGAAAACCATCCAGTTCCACTGACCAGGGAGAAAACATCCATGTGGTGAAAGAGGGGCATTGAGCATAAAATCAAAAAGGCAGTTTGCCATCTGACTGATGCACGGCAGAGCTGACTCGGAGACGGAAGCAGTCATGTGACCACGTGACTTGATGATGGTGGTGAGACCGTTCTGATTTCATACCACAAATAGTTAATGACTAAGCAGACCTATAGACAAGACTAGTTCACAGCTGAAACAAGAGACACATACATGTACACACATATTTACATGAACAAACGCTTCACTGCAACGAAGTATCTGCTTGCTACTGATCCACGTGATGTGTTAATAACCCTGTCAGAGAACATGTTTAGTGAGCTGGAGGCAACAATCTTTCCTCAGTTATCCAACACTGATCGGCTGATTGTTTTTGAAAGAAAGGGAAATGAGTAAAACGAGACAGAAAATAATATTTTATTTTACTTGAAACCTTCAGATGCATCCTAACGGTGACTCACTGACACATGAATTTACATCTTCTCCAGATTTACTCCGTCTAACCGCGGCTCCAGGATCTGATTAGATGGTATCTTTCTCATTTATACTGCTGAGGAAGTGAGAGTGAGTAAAACCTTTTCCTGCCAGAGGTGCAAATGCCAACATACTGATCCTTATGTGCATTTATGTAAATACCGACGGCAGTTTCCCTGGTTGGTTCTGTGCGGTGATGCAGTCTGCACGCCTCCTGATTTCCTGAGAACTTTAAAGTCGCAGTGTGTAAGAATTACTCCCATCTAGTGGGTGTTATTATTATAATATATAATATTATAATTGTTATTTTTTCATGCCAATAAGTTACAAGCGTGCCCTCCATGTATTTAGTACCAAGCTAATGCTAACAGCTAATGTTA
>JBAMHW010000001.1:39644057-39654480 GCA_037177495.1 Rhadinocentrus ornatus | reverse complement strand
CGGAGATGGGAGTTGAAACTCTTTCTGACAGGGGACTCCGCCAGACGTTCCCAGCAGACCCTTACAACACGCTTGGACCTGCCAGGCCTGACCGGCATCCTCCCCCACTATCTGAGCCAACTCACCACCAGGTGGTGATCAGTTGACAGCTCCTCCCCTCTCTTCACCCGAGTGTCCATGCGGCCGCAAGTCCTACAATATGACTACAAAGTCAATCATCGAACTGCAGCCTAAAGTGCCCTGGTGCCAGGTGCACATGTGGACACTCTTATGCCTGAACAAGGCATTCGTTATGGACAATCCATGACGAGCACAGAAGTCCAGCAACAAAACACCACTCTGATTCAGATCAGGGGGGCCATTCCTCCCAATCACGCCACTCCAGGTCTCGCTGTCCTTGTCCACGTGAGCATTAAAGTCCCCCAGCAGAACGAGCGAGTCCCCGGAAGGAGTTCCCTCCGACACCTCCTCCAAGGACTCCAAAAGAGGTTGGTACTCTCAAATGATGCTTGGTGCATAAGCACAAACAACAGTCAGGACCTGTCCCCCCACCTGAAGGCAGAGGGAGGCTACCCTTTCATCCACCGGGGTAAACACCAACGTACAGGCGCCAAGCCGGGGGGCAATGAGCATGCCCACACTGGGAGCCCCTCTCAAGGACAGTGGTTCCAGAGCCCAAGCCATGCATCAAGGTTAGTCTAACTATATCTAGTCGGAACCGCTCAACCTCTACAATTTCATTCTGACTAGTCAAAAATGGGTAAGAGACATCTGTAACTCAGTTTTGATTAGACGGAATAAAAGTTAAAGATTTCTCAAACGTAATTATGACTAGTCAGAATCGTTGCTCATGCGAGGCATCCCATTTGTTACTCATTACTATGGCGAGCTTTCCATCGGATATTGGCTCATTAAACATAACATTTGAACAGTGTTAGATTTAAGTTTGTGTGAAGAAGAAAAGCAAGAAGAAATGGCGGTAGTTTGGTTGAAGAATCCGGTTTACAGCGGTCGATGGTTGGAATGGGTTTGATCAGCAATCAACAACATAGATCCTTACAACCCCACAGCTAAGGAATGGAGCTCTGATGCTACATTACCACCTCCAGCCTCATCGCTGGACATAACAAGCTACCTCGTTTATGGTATCAGTGCTGAAACGTATGAACAGTTCAGAAACTACAAAGATCTGGAATCTCACAAACATTTCAGGAATGGCTGGGTGCAGGATCTGTTCACATTTCCAAAGCAGGACTGCACAACACAGCCTCACTGCAAAGGTAAGCTAACCCGGCTGTTAAGTGAAGTTATGACAGGTGGTTAGGGTTACTTTACTTGTATTGTCTGATTTTCTTTACTTGTTTAAACAATGAGCATAAATTGTTCATTTGCATTACAATGTTGCAAAAGAAAATTCATATTTATAATACATAACTCAGAAAAAGTTTAAAATGATCTAATAATCCTACCACATTTTCATACAACATAATGACTCAAGCTAATGCGTCCGCCTGGCATCAGCCTGTAAGCCAGAAACTGTAATAATATAGAAATCCTTAGAAATTAAGCAACATGTAGCAAACGGTTGAGCACGTTATATTGTTTCAGTGCTGAAATTTCCATGCAAAGATTTGAAATTCTCTCACTACATTACTTTAAGATGTTATACCACAAATTTAGCGTTTTTATTACATCACGTGTGCATATTCTGTGTTTTCTTTTGTAGAAATTGTATCTGTTTATCGTTGTCCTGCTACTGTTTATTCTGACTGAGAAGTTCAATTAAAAACTATTCATGTGAAAAAGATAAACTGTTAGGCTTCTCATCCTGTTAAAAATCACATTTTCTATTCAGTGTTTATCTCCAAGATTTTTTAATGTAATTAGATATTTTATGTAATTTTCATTGTCAAAACTGACACTGGTTATTTATGTGCTTAAGGGAGGCAACGAAGAGTCAAAAAGACTTCAAAAATGCCATTGACACACTTTATTATTCATGTTCAAGTCATGTACAAAAACTAAAAAATTTGCACATTTTTGCTGCACAAATGGTATGAAAACTTTCGACTGTACACATACATTATCGTCATCATGTGTCTCATCCACTGTGATGTTATTCCTGAACTCCTGTTTTTAGTTTGGCCATGGAGCTGATTCCGTAGGGAATAACTAGACGGTGCCGGGTATTATTTCCTTCAGACGTGCTGCTTTCCTTTAATCTGATCTAGGTTAAGCGTGCGTGTCATGTAAATGCAGCAGATAGAATGAAAACCAATGTTGGTGGGATATTAAATTGAAACTCAATTTATTTTTTCTTATTCATGCAGGGATTTTTGACACATTATGAACTGCAGTAGCAGTTAGAAATTATGCAGCATATAAGTGTCTTATAATTAGATTCTAGCAGTGAAAGTGAAACTCCTGTCGTACACATCTAATCCAGCAGATGGCAGCACTGCCTCATTTAAACTGAGGTTCAGACCGTTACTCATCAAAACTCCCAGAAAAGAGTAAGCGATGACCACCTGGTGGGTGCTGGGGTTACTGTGATACAACAGCAAGAGAATAATGTGATTCTTGGTGCTATCTTATTCATACTTCTCAAAACTTCTCCTATTGTCCTTATGAAATAATCTGCCTCTGTACAGGAGAGGGGTGAGGGGGGAAAAATGTATTTTTTAATATCTGTAAAAATCTGTAACACTTGTGGGTCTGCAAGGCTTTCCCTGCAGGTGGCGCTCAAGTTGTGTCCAAAAGGAAAAGTAAGGCACCTTCAGTTGAACAAAGTCTGGACCTGGTACCACAGTAAAGATCTGATGACTACAGAGGATCAGCTTGATTGAGTTGATTTATCTTTGGAATTATTAAAGTAAAATGATTGATCATGTCAGGTATTGCTTGTATTATTACCCACAAGCAGTGCAGGTGTTTTTTAATCTGCTTGTATGTGTTTGTGGAGTCTGTGAGGAAATATTTTTTCTGATGACAGAAGCAGTAAGTGTGTGGCTGTGCAGGATCACGGTTTGATTGGAAAACCTAGAAAATATGGAAATTATCCTTCAGACGCCACAGTGCTCCTCAGCTTACACTGTTTATGTTTATACCACAAACGCATGAGAAGTTCACATTATTGTGTGTGTGTGTGTGCGTGTGTGTGTGTGTGTGGATGGGTAGAGGGGTTGAAAGGCTTGATCTACAGCAGGTTGAGGTGAACATGAGAAGGGTCAGTAATCCAGCGTCTTGGGTTTCCATTTAATCGCTCTTAAAGGAAGTGTTCAGAGGTTCCCACACACACGGGACAATGAGGCCAGTCTGCTTCTGGAATGCTGCTAAAGCTACCTGCCATCCACCTATCCTTCCATGCATCTGTCCTCCACACTTCTCCTCTTTTTGTCACGTCTCTCAGTGGCTGGTTGTAACATTCATAAAAGGTTACCAGTAAATGTCTGAAAGGTTGACCAGCAGCAGGTGTGTTGTTCCAGTCACATCATCAGGTAGCCATGTGTTAACACAGAGTGGCTCGTCCTTCCAACATCCACATGAAGCCCACCTTCAGATCACGTGGATGTGTCCACTGGCAGCGAGTGAAGTCTCCTCACTAAACAGACTGAACTGAAATGTTTAGGAGACCATTGTAAACACTGGCAGATTTTCTCACATAAGAGCCCCCTAATGACGGCTAATCCAGCTCTTCATACGTTTTTCCATTTTTGTTTGGTGCACACAATCAAAAAACAGATGATGATTCGTTTTGGATAAAGAGGGAAAAATAGGAAAAATGTGTTTTTTTTCTCCTTTGATTATTTTTCAATTTTTCATTTCAAATTAAAAACAAACAGCCTGAAAGTGCACCGACTGGAAAGCTTTCTGTCTGCCAACACGCTGCTGAGGTGGTACCAGACTGGAGACCAGCATGAGGAGGAGAAACCAGACTAGAGACCAGCATGAGGAGGTGCCACTAGGCTGGTTTATTTTCTTCAGTCGTAAATGACACCAAACCAGAGGCAACAGCAACATCAGCTGTTTAGCAGAGATCTGGTCACATGATCAACTCTGCTCCTCCCACACGTACATGTTCCTCCATTTAAAGGTAAATAATGAGTTGTTAGTTAATGGAAGAAGACACATGCTTTTAAATGGAGTGGACATAAGTAAAATATCCTGTTAATGCGGGTCGATGACGACCTCATGGTCATTACGTGTTACATTTACTCGTTAGTACTGTTCCATCAGGTGGCAGGACACCCATTTACGCCATTACACACTTGCCATGACAGGGATTATCGGCCACTGAGAAAAAGTCTGGCTCTTTGGCATGTTGACACTTCAGGAAATGAACCACCAACCCTGTGGTCTACCTGAGGCCCAGCAGCAGAGTGAATCTGGAATGATTTTGTTCCTGGTCATTCTTAGATGAATGCTGGTGGTTATAACATGATGTTTATCACTGCGATGTTGATGCACTGGCTGAACAGGACGGGAGAAGCAGAGCCCCACCTCCAGCAGCTTACAGGCACA
Source organism: Rhadinocentrus ornatus (assembly GCA_037177495.1). Classification (NCBI taxonomy): domain Eukaryota; kingdom Metazoa; phylum Chordata; class Actinopteri; order Atheriniformes; family Melanotaeniidae; genus Rhadinocentrus; species Rhadinocentrus ornatus. The sequence continues at coordinate 39,649,959 of JBAMHW010000001.1, read as the reverse complement.
TTAGCCTTCACCCTCCTGTATGGGGGATTGCTGTAGCACCCCGAGGAAAACCAGCCACATCCATGTTGTTTGTGCAGAAGCGCTTTAATGTTGATTCTAATAAAGGCAGTGCAGCGTGGCTTAGCTAGGACAAGCTCATTATCCTGGAGCACGCACGCAGTGCTGTATCCAGTCTGTGCCGGTCTTCAGACCCGGGGTAACCCCTGGAGGTGAAGGGTCAGCATCTTAGGGTCACAAGAGGGGGTGGAGGGTATGCGGGATGAAGAGAGAAGTCTATACAAGGTGTCTGACATGATAAACATGGACGAGGAGGAACAATCGACGGCCAGGCCAACGGCCCTTCTGTGATGTGGATCTATAGTTCAGTGTGAGGTTTAAATGGGGGGCAGCCAGTCACACTCTTCAACTTTTAATAATGAGGATTAATAGAAGCTCGGAGGCTCTTTCAATGAGCAGTGTGCGACTAAACTAAACATACAAACATAACATGTACAGAAAATAATCAAAAACTAAAGCAGAACTTGGATCAATCCAACATGGAAACAGACTTTAGCCAAAGTCCCTAAAATACTGGTTCAGTTTTTCCTTTATTTGGTGTCAGAGGTGCACACTGGAAGCTGGTATTCCCCAAAAGGTTTCTTAAAAAAATGTTGTCTAAAATGTAAATCTTAGCTAAATGTGATGATTTGTAAATCTCATCAGCATCTTTTATCCCCAGTGAAAGATCTGGTACAAACCAGAAACACCTGGAGGAGCATTTGTCAACTAACCAGGTTAACTGGTAACAGGTCAGTAACATGACTGGGTATGAAAATGACATTTCAGAGAGGCAGAGTCTCTCAGATGGAAAGATGGACAGAGGGTCACCCATCTGAGACAAACTGGATCTAAAACTGTGGAGCAATTTCAGAAAAATGTTCCTCAGACTTCGAAGATCCACCATCTACAGTGTATAATATCATCAGAAGATTTAGAGAATCAGAAGGAATCTCTGTGTGCTGGGACAAGGCATGATGCCAGTGATCACTAAAGCACAGCCCATGTTTTAAAGATGTTTTATCATTTTATGGTCAGTTCATATTTCAAGTTTACTAGAAAATTACCATAAGCAGAATTTTCTGTGTTGTATGTATTTTCACCCTTCACATCATCAGCTCCACCTGTTCTACGTCCTGTTAACGCAGAGATCTCACCAGCCAGTCACACGGAAGCATGTAGTCATGTAGACGTGGTGATGACGACGTGCTAAAGTTCAACCTGAGCATCAGAATGAGGAATAAAGAGCATTTAAGAGACTTTGATTATGGCATGGTTCTTGGTTTACTGGGATTTGCACCCAAAAACATCTCCAGAGTTTCCAGAGAATGGTCTGAAGAAGAAAAAATATCCAGCGAGCAGCAGTTGTTTGGACCAGGGTGCAGCAGAAGATTACACCAGGTGTGACAATTCACACAGACTCACCAACACTGGACAATAGAAGATGGAGAAACATTGCTGGTCTGATGAGTCTCCATTTCAGCTCCACATTCAGATGCTAGGCTCAGAATCTGCAGGAAACATCATGAAAACATGGATCCATCCTGCCCTGGATCAACACTTCAGGCTGCTGCTGGTGTGATGGTGGGTGTTTTCTATGACCAATAACTGTTTTTAATGTTGTTATTTTTCAATGAGTTTCTTATGAGAAGTTTGTCGCTGGCTCAGACCTGAGGTGAAAACACATCAGTCTAAGTTTCCTTCACTGCCTGAAGCTGACAAGCTTTCATTGGTAGCGAGGTTGTCTAGTTGAAATGCTGCTGCCCAGACACCCATGGAGCCAAACAGGCAGCTGAACTGACCAGGCCACCCATGGAGCTGCACCCCGCTGCACACACACATTCCCTGGATGCAGTGCCATGTTGTCTGTGGAGTGTGCCACCCCGCATTGATCCTGTCTGTTGAGCTTTAGGCTTTGGATGGTAACCCAGAAAACACACACACACACACACACATATCCCTGTCTTCCAATAATGCCAAAATAGCAGCATGCTCGATTGTCTAGTAACTTCCTCTTCCCTTTTCTCATCCTTTCTTATCATTCGTTTGGCTGGTTTTTTTTTTTTTATTTCAGTGAGAACAGTTAATGTGTTAATCAGTCAGATTTATTGATCTGGGTTCATCCTATCAGGACAGCAACTTCTGGAGATGGTTGCCTCTGATTTTTATACAAGTTTGTTAGAATCTCTGCTTCTGTGAGAGAATAATGACCAGGTATCATCAGTGTATTGATATAAAGATTAAACATTTTCCTTTTTTAAGTATCTTAGTCAAAAGTACTTTTTTATTCCACCAAAACACAGGAAGAGAAAAGACTTGAAGCAACAGTTTTGCCTTTTTTTTCTCCACGTTTAGATTTTTCCAACTAAAATGTGCTCTTCTCCCAACCATCGATGTGTTCATCCTGTATATACAAATGATAATTTATGAATAGGAAAACATGGAGTCATGCCTTCAATTTTAAGCAGCACTGCATCATTTTCCATCCATCCATCCATCCGTCCATCCATCCATTTATTTATCCATCCATCCATCCGCAGGATGCAGGATGGATCGCTGCAGGAATGGCTACTACCACTGCAGAAACGACTAGTACAGCTACAGGAACAGCTCCAACCGCTACAGGAAAAGCTACTACTGCTATAGGAATGGCTATTACAGCTGCAGAAATGGCTACAACAGCTGCAGGAACGGCTACTACCGCTATGGGAATGGCTACTACTGCTACGGGAACTGCTACTACAGCTACAGGAACGGCTACTACTGCTACTGAAATGGCTACTACTGTTACAGGAACGGCTACTACCGCTATAGGAAGGGCTAGTACACCTGCAGGAATGGCTACTACCGCTGCATGAATGGCTGCTACCGCTACAGGAATGGCTACTACAGCTGCAGGAACAGCTACTACAGCTACAGGAATGGCTACTACCGCTAAAGGAGTGGCTACTACCGCTGCAGGAACGGCTACTGCAGCTGCAGGAACGGCTACTAAAGCTGCAGCAAAGGTTACTACAGCTACAGGAACGGCTACTACCACTACAGGAACAGCTACTACAGCTACAGGAATGTCTACTATCACTACATGAACAGCTACTAGAGCTACAGGAACAGCCATGTTGGCCTTGCTTCTTCTTCAATTTTATTTTCTCTTTCTTTTAAAATTTGTATCTGGACATTGTTAAGTATTAATAATACTTTGTATTATCATATCATGCATCATATCCTTGAGCTAGTTTTACGTTGTCTTCATTTTTTAAGTTGTCTTTTAGTTTTTTTCAAACATGGTAATTCACTTACAACATTTACATCTTCACATTTCATGTCTGAAAACGAGCAGGCAGAAGTATAAACTTACATAGCCCTAACCTATTTAAACAATGCACTGTAACACTGCACCTCTATTACACAACTCAAATTTCCTACTTCACAATAAACAAAAAATAAAAATAAAATAATAATAAAAAACAAAAAGCACAAGCATTTTACTTGGGACAGTTAGGTCAGGCAACCCGACCATTTCACTGAGCCTAGATCATCATACATGCAAGTACAGTTCAATTCACTGCATGCTTTTATCTGACATGAGGACAGATTGTGGAACAGTGGACCAGCTTTCAGAGGGTACCAGAACCTCAGGTGGTCCACATTAAGTCAGATTGGTTTCCAGTGAGGGTCGGACTATGCACGTTGTCACAGTTCTGTTCATAAATTTTATATACAGTGTTGAGGGGATCCAGTTTGGTGGTCTCAGGATTGGGTCTCTGCTTTTTGCATATGAGTGATTCTGTTTGATTAAATGAATCGTAATCTGTAACTCTCCTCTAAGGGGTTCGAAGCTGAGTGTGAAGTGGTTTGGATCAGAATCAGCACCTCTAAATCCGAGACCATGGTCTTCAGTTGGAAAAAGGTGGAGTGTCCCCTCAGGGTCAGAAATTAGGAGATTCTGGAGTTCACGTATCTCGGGGTCTCTGCATCGGTCTGTACTGGTGAAGAAGGAACTGAACTGAACAGGAGAAGCTCTGGATTTACAGGTAGATCTATGTTCCTACCCTCACCTATGGTCACTAGCTGTGTGTAGTGACCGAAAGAACAAGATCGTGAATCCAAGCAGCCGAAATGAGTTTCCTCTTTAGGATGTCTTGACTCTCTGCTAATGAATTTGAGAAGCTCGGTCAGCCAGAAGAAGCTGCTCCTCCACATTAAGAGGAACCGTACGAGATGGCTTGGGTCTTACTAGGAGGCCTCCTGGACTTTTTGCCTTGTAATTTAGTCTTTAGCTTTTTAATATTGTTTGTTCTAACTCATCCCTCCAGATGAGCTGGAAGAAGTGAGCAGGGAGTGGAAAGTCTGGGCCTCTCTTAATAACCTGCTGCCCTCTAGACCTGACTATGGAAAAGGGGTAGAAGATGGATGGATGAATATAGATTTAGTCAGATACTGCTGCAGGTGTGAAATCAGGATGTTTGGGCTTATGTAGCAGAGGAATTTGTGAATGGGAGCAGCTTAATCTTTAATAAGCTTGGGCAGCAGAAGGAGTTTGCAGATGCAGGAGTTCACCAACCTCAGATTCACAACCTCCTCAGGTTGGTTGGTTTGAGATGCATTATGAGGCAAGGGGTAAACTCTTGGACCAAACATTTCTAAGTTTTACAATTTTAGTTTTGTTCTGCTGCATTTAACATTTCAACAGTGTGTGACATTTGTTTATTACCCTGCTGCACCCAATCTTTGTGTTTTTTATAAGCCAAATGGTAAATAACAGGATATAAGTGTTTCAGATTCAGATTTTTATCTCCTTCTCCAATAATGAGAGTTAAATGAGTGAAGAGCAATTAAATCATAAAACAGAGGTAAAATACCCTCCAACCATGCTCCATACTATAGATGGTTCCCAGAAGCTGCTTTAAGATTCTCTGAAAGCATCAACAAACACACGACTGATTGACCCTCACCTGTTTGCACACACACAAACACAAAGTACGTGTGCCTCCAGAACACAGCATATGTAACCTCTGTGGTGACTAACCCGGTGACTGGAAAGTACAACATTCAGACAAGCATAAATAAACACTACTCGCCCCTTTAACAGGAACACAGTCCCAGGTAAATGGAGCCAGGGTCAGGCAGGTCACAGGGAGGTTGGGATCAATTTTGCCTCAGATTGGGAATATGAAATGAGGGAAGATAGATGGAGAAATCCCATCTGTCCTACTATTGAATGGGACTAATAACACTTCCCAGTCTGTCTTTGACGTTATTATGTCACAGTATGTATTATTACTAGTGCTGGGCACGTTAACGCGCGTTAAAGGAATGATTAATTAACGGCGTTAATTTTTTTTATCGTGCGTTAAGTTTTTTTTTTCTTTGTTTTTTTTTTCCTCACTTGCTGTGATCACAGAAACATGCAGTCCCTTCCTGCTGCAGGAATCGGGAGAAAGCGGGTTTATTAAAATGAAGAGACGTTTTCTGTCTGGAAGTTAAGAAGAAAAAAAATGCGACATTTCTTTTTATCTGTCAAAACCAATGCAGATGGGCAGACAATGGTGATTTTTGGATGGGAAACGGCTCCCAAAAGACAAGGAGAAGCTTTTTAGCAAAGGTAAGACATGTTTTCTGACTAATTTACAAACGTGAAGCGTGAATTGGAACTTCTTCTGCCTCTGGTTCGGTGAATCTTGGTCATAGCGAGATGAAACTCCCAGCTAGATAACACACACCTGACGCTACACCCAGAAGTCCAGATGTTAACCCCTTAACTCCAGGTAGTGAAGCTAAGAATGCAATTAGAGAATTTCTAGGCAGAAATCTGGATAATGAAGCACTAAAGGTGCATGGATGGAAGTTATTGTGCATATTGTGA
>JBAMHW010000001.1:39410621-39428209 GCA_037177495.1 Rhadinocentrus ornatus | reverse complement strand
GAACGTGGATCGTAGAACTCCAGTCCTCACTAAGACCAAGAACGTGGATCGTAGAACTCCAGCCCTCACTAAGACCAGGAACGTGGATCGTAGAACTCCAGTCCTCACTAAGACCAAGAACGTGGATCGTAGAACTCCAGCCCTCACTAAGACCAAGAACGTGGATCGTAGAACTCCAGTCCTCACTTAGACCAAGAACGTGGATCGTAGAACTCCAGTCCTCACTAAGACCAGGAACGTGGATCGTAGAACTCCAGTCCTCACTAGGACCAAGAACGTGGATCGTAGGACTTCAGTCCTCACAAAGACCAAGAACTTGGATCGTAGAACTCCAGTCCTCACTAAGACCAGGAACGTGGATCATAGAACTTCCGTCCTCACTAAGACCAAGAACATGGATCGTAGAACTCCAGTCCCCACAAAGACCAGGAACGTGGATCGTAGAACTCCAGTCCTCTTTAAGACCAGGAACGTGGATCGTAGAACTCCAGTCCTCACTAAGACCAGGAAACTGGATCTCTACAATTTACAATACACCTCTCAGAAACAGACAGAAAGCATTAGCTGCCTCTTGATGATGAAAAGTCCTTCGGCAGGGTTGAATGGCACTACAGATCATCGAACTGCAGTCCTCTTTACTTGTCTTATACTACTTTAGCTTAGTAATTAATTTCTTTTATTCTTTTTAGGTTTATTTACTTTTGATGCTTCTTGCACCCGCTGTAATGCTTTTAGTTTTTTTTATTCAAAGCACTTTTAATGGTCTTGCATGAAATGTGATAAATAAGTAAACCCGACTTTCCATTATTACAGGGGCTGCAAAATCAGTTCTTGAAGGCCCCTGCCCTCCAGGTCTTGGATGTTTCCTGCTGCAGCACCGGAATCAGATGAATGGGTCAACATGTTTGGGGAGCACTTGACAACAAGCTGTTGAGGAGAACCATTTAATTTGAATTAAGTGTGTTGGAAAGGAAACATCTAAAACCTGAAGGACTTGAGGACCAGATCTGGACACCCCTGCCTTGTCATTATGTCATGTGATGAGATACCACAGTGTAATACAGGGGAAGAAAAACAAGATGAAAACTATTTCAGCAGGAAGATTCTCCTAGATTTCTGAGGAATATAAGATCACTCTTTCCATACTGATTCCCACATTTTGGTGATTTATTTTCATGACACATAGCACAAGCTTCAAGAGAACTTCCTTCAGTGAGAAGTTTCTTTCTTTTCTTTTAACACTTCTAGGTCTTATGAAGATGGACCATCCATTTTTCTCGGCTTATTAGAGGTCAGGGATACTCAGACAACATATCTAGATACTCTTCAGCCCTTCCTGGTGGATACCAAGACGTTCCCGGGCCAGAAGGGTCTGGTCATCCTAATCAAATGTCCAAACCACTTTAGTTTTCTCCTTCTAATGCAGTGGAGCAGCGGCTTCAGTTTCAGATTGGCCCATCCACACTATGGAGGATACTTGTGACTTGAGGAACAGAAGGACATCATCTGCAAAAATCAGAGATGAAACCCTGATGCATCCAATCCAGACTTTCATGTCTATCAACTATGCCTCACTAGCCAAACCTTGAGGCGGATTTATACACTTGTGGCGTCTGCGTGCGACTGATGCTGGTGAGTTCGCTGTCGCACTCGAGCGTAGGGGGTGCGCAATGTTTTGGTGTCATGTTGCAGTTTCTCCTCCTAATCTGAAGGTGGCAGCAGGGGTGAACGTCGGGTTTGGAAGAGGTGCGCGTCGAGCCTCTGCAGTATAAATCTCTTTAAATTTTAACTTCATGTCCAGGCTGGTGTCACGAGGGTGTCCGTCATGATACACCTCCAAGGGAGGACAGAGAGAAAACAGGGAAAGGGGGGCATACCACCATTTAAGTGGCGTGCAACCCCCAAGGGACTCGTAGAATGTGTGTGTCTGTGTGATGCTGGAGAGGTTAAAAAAAGAAATCTTGTGCATGAGTACAAGGAGGATCTGTGACCACTGCTCTGGCAGACTTGAGCACCGTAAACAAGTTTAACCCTTAAGATAGATTTCCATTGCTGGCAACGCAACCTTATTTGGTTATACAGGGACCTAACAGCCTAATACCCCATCCGCCTGTAGCACCCACCTTACAATCTCTTGGGGACATGGTCATAATCCTTCTCCAAGTCGACAAAACACTTGTAGGGTGGATGATCTAAAAATAATGACCCTCTTAGTAACTGAGGAAGGGTAAAAATCCAATCTGCTGTTCCAGACCATGGTGAGAACCAGTGTTCCTCTTGGACCAAGGATTCTACAACTAGTCTGAGCCTCATTCCAGCATTGTGGAGTCAACAGTAAAAAATTGTGCTAGAGTGTGACATTGACTTGTCATCATCCTAGCCTTTCTAGAGTCAGAAGTCCCTTTTGCAAAGGTCTCTTATGTAAAGTGACCTGGGATAACATTTTGCTCTAAACTAAAAGTGAAAAACATTAGCATCCATCATACTGTGAATCAGTGTTAACTCTAGCAAGCTAAGGTGAAAGCTTAGCAAGCTAGCAAACGCAGTTGACTGGGTAATCAGTATATTTTCAGCCTAATCGTCACGTGACCAGGGGGTCACTTTGAAACTGCAACACCAACCAGCCGGTTTACAGCAGCTCCTCCTGTGGCTCTGCTTCCGGCCTTCAACAGCTTACTTACCTGTGAGTGGCAGCCCTGCATGCTTGGTTGATACAGTTTTAAGGTGTGCTTGATGGATGGGCTGGTGGCCAAATGCTCTGTTTGCCTTGATGCTTTCAAAAGCCTACCGTGACCTGCTGGCATGGATCAAGATGTGAGCCTCACTCCGGCAACACCGGAACACCAACAGGTTGTGACCTCCAACAACATGATCCAGCATCATGTGAAGACTGCACATCAATAAACACTTTGAAACTGCACCACTGGCCTGGACAGCAAACAAAGCTTTGCTGTGACACAAAGACAACACAATTGGGGAAACAGGAATGCATGAGTTGAGAAAAGAAAGGGTTGAGTGGGAGAGGGGTGAAGCTTGCGTAGGACGGAGAAGCTGGGAAACAAATGATTTGATGCAGAAGCTGAGCAGCAGCCATTTGACTCCTTGAAGGGACTATATGGATTGTGACTTTTAGGGCATGTTTGCTCTAAAGTGATGCAGCTTTTGAAAAGAGCCTCTGAAGTGACAGCTTTTTCTCTCTTTCTGACGCTTTGTGGTGCAGGAACCCGACCAGGGCCCCGAGACACTTATATCACTGGGCCGTGACAGCTACACACATACATGAACACAAGGCACACAGAGCGGTGGCTCCAAGCCTTTTGTTGCTGGGTCCTGGTCCACTGATCTTTCTCGTTGCTGAAGGACAATAAGGGGCAGCCAGTCAGCTACTGTCTGCTTCCCAATAACATAGCAGGCAGTCGCACGGGCAGAACTAATCTGGGAATGTCTCTCCATGTGTTTAAAAAAACCCTAAACTTATCTTTGATGAGGATTCAAACAAAAGAGAAACACTTATCCACCACTGAAGCTGGGATCAATAAACTAATAATTTAATCCCAACTGCTGGAAAAAAACTTTAATTTAATCAACATGTTTAGTCAAGAAACAAAACATTTTTAAACTTTTCAGGATGCTGGATTGAGATGTAATATTTACATGTCTGCAGTATTTAGATTCCACCTAAATAATAACAAGCTTGTTTTAAGGAGGAAAATAATGTAAATAATATAGACAGCTTATAAAGTCTCATTGAGCAGATTTTAATTCTCTTATTGACGTAACTATATGAAAACTTTGGGCTAAAATGAGTGAAATCCAGAGTTGGGATGACTAGTTGGCTTTCACATGACACACTGATCCATATCTAACATTTAATACTTTATTTTTGCGTATTGAAAATTGACTGGAAGCTTCTGTGTACCCGAGCACCTTCATGTTGTTTTCTACACTGTGCTTCTAAATGAGCTCAAAATGGCAACTTAATGAGCCAAAGCAATTACATGTAACTATCCAATCTTATATAAAAATAAAGTAAATGAATAAAGAAAAATTCTTTAAATGCTGAATTTATAGTAATCATCACTGCTCCCAGACTTTGTCAGCTGATGTGGAACAAAGACTGGGGAATAATGAGTGAAACCAGTGAGCAGCTTTAAGAATAACTCCTTTTTTTCTCCTCTCGCCCCCTCTCCATCAATCTGAGGGCTCCTATTTGGGATGTCCCTCTTCATTTGATGTGGCAGCAATTAGCAAGGGGACTTTTGTCCCTTTGGGCAGACAGGCGGTCCACTCCACTGATCCCCATCCATATGAGATGAATGGAAAAAACTGAAGATAGCACTGCATGGGGATCAAACAGATCTCCCTCACTATCGTTATGGCCCCTCAGCTCCCTTATTATAGGAGAAGAAGAAAGAGGAAGAGAAGGGATAGACTGAGGAAAAAAGAAGTGAGGTGTTAGTTTTCCCATGAGAATGCTAACTGGGGGTCAAGTCTTCACTGAATTTGTGTCAGAAATAAGAGATAAAGTTTTCCATAATGTTTAGGAACTTTCAGAGAATGGCTCAGTTCAGGATCCTGTACCCTGAAAGACACATTACTAACTTTCCAACCTCAAAACTCAGCGTTCATGATTTGTTTGAGGCCACAGTGACATCTATTATCTACATTTCTGGAGGCGTCGCTACCCAGCAGCATCCCCAAGCTAAGAAACCGCTTCAATACTTTTTCTTCCAGGATGCTTCTTCACAGCTAAGTTTGACTGCACCGTGTCACATATTAGCAACATGCTAGCAAGCAGATATAAATGGACTTTTATGAAGCACACTGTGAAGCAAATAAGACATTATCTGAGGAAGAGAGAAAAGACAACGCAGATAAGAATCAAGATAAGACTGCCTTTTAGTGTCTGGAGATGTCTCAGAGTACAGGTAGGATGAAGATGATGCTGGATTAGCCATCAGTCTACTAAATTCTGCAGTGTTTGATGCACCTTCACAGCAGAGAGAGCAGACGGTGGGAACATCGTCTGCTCTCTCTGCTGGAACATCTGGAACGTCCATAGTTGATGTCGCCTGCACACGGTCCGTCCAGGTGGATTTTGGCCTTGCACCTACTCATTCAGCAGCTCCCAGTAATGACAGCTAACTGTTAACTGGGATGAACAGCCTGGAGGACTTTCACCAGGTTGCTAAAATAAAAAATAAAAAGTCTCATAAGTAGGAAGAGAAGAAAATCCCATAAATAGAGTTCCTTTTTGCATAAAACAATAAAACACTTTTGTTTTTTTGAGTGATGTTTAGAAGTAGGGTAGCTGTGGCTCTCGCTTCGTTGCCTCTACAAGTGCTCCAAGTCTTTGAGAGCACATAATTCGTGCATGAAGAGGGGTACGCAGAGGGGTTGAGGGGGGCGGGATAAATGGCAGTAGAGTCTGATAGACATGAACCAATGTTATAGAACGGGCCAGTTAAAACGATTGGAAGGTGTTTTTACATTCTTGTGTGTTCCACAGGTAAATTAGTTTTTTGTGTTTATTTATTAATCATTTAGTCATTTAATTAATTGGCACCAATCGGGGTGTGAAGGGTAAACATCTCCTATCCTACCTTTAAGCTAATAATGAATCCTATCCACACTATTAGTGTTGCATATTATAAACACATGATTGCCAGTGTTCTGTACATGTGGCAAGGGTAAGGCAATTGAGGTTCGTTTAAACTCAAAGAAAAATGACAATGCCAACTGAAAAAGCCCTCCAGTAAAATAAATAAAGACTAAAATCAGGCACCTGGACAGACGGATTAACAAATGACCAAATTTTATTTACACACATACATAAAATACACCATAGAAATATTACCCAACTAGTCTGGTCCCGACTACCATATGCCTACGGTGTAGGTGGAGGATCCCACTGGAAGCTGCAACCTTACAGTGAATACAATGCAGAGGGTTTTACATGCAAAAGGAACAAATTACAACACAATAAGAACCTCAAAAAGAAAGAAAAAAAAAAAACAAACACAGGCTGCAACTCCAAATGATAACTGGACTCCTCCACCATTGCGGGACATGACTGGGATCGGCGGTCAGTGAATGAGTGGACCAGGTACACTCGAATGTATAATCAGGACAAAACAGCAGCATCCTTCCTGTGTCAAACGTGATGCACTCCAATGCACGCTCTTCGCCAGCTAGTCTTCTTGATGGAGAATGAAATAAACCGGGAAATAAACAGGTGACACTGAATGTTGCCCACCAATCTGCAACTCAATCGTCACCAACTGGCTCCTGCGGCTAACCCGCCCGGGGTAGCACCAAACTGACAGCAGCGATCAGCTGAATGCTCAACCACCTCTCCCATGACAACTAGAGGTCCATCAGGGTCACCCAGAAAAGACGGAATGCATGCTGACTAGCGAGCTCCTGTTAAATAGTCAGGCATTCAGCTCCGCCCCCGGTCAGCACTAATAGATTGCACCTGGGAAGTGCAATTTAGGGGGAAGAGGGGACAAGGTGAAAACCTTTCCCACCACATATAGAACATAAATTTTGTACTCGATACATAGACATTTCACACACAGTCAGACATTCTGCTCTCCACAAGATTTTAATACTTGAGAAACAAAAATACACTAAAAAGTAAACACAAGTAAAAGAAAGTAAAACACATTGAAAGAAATTACAAGTACATTGAAAGACTTACTATAGCTGTGCTAAAAGCCAAGGAAAATGTGTTGTAAGTTGTGATTTAAAAGTTTCCAGAATAGGGGCCAGTTTGATATGAGTGGGGGGCTCATTACACGGTTTGGGTGCCATTACTGAAAAAGCTCAGTGGCCTCTGGTTTTGTCTGGATTTAGGAATGACAAGAAGGAGTGGATCTGCATACTTCAGTTCCATTAGATTGTTTTTATTTAGTTATTAATAGCATAGATGTTTCAACCCCTCAAGCTGGATTTATACTTGTGCAACGTCAGCATAAGGTCGATGACAGCTTCACTGCCGTAGGGTCCACGTAGGACTGTGTAGGTCGACAGAGGCTAGACGTGGACCGCTTCCAGACCGGCCGTGCATCATTGTTAGCTGAAAATTGCTAGCTGATCACTGTTAATTGATCATTGCTCGCTTATTATTGTTAGCTTATAATTGCTAGCTGATTATTGTTAGCTGATCGTTGCTAGCTTATTTATGTTAACTGATCATGCTAGCTGATTATTGTTAGCTGATTATTCTTAGCTGATCATTGCAAGCTGATTATTGTTAGCTTTTCATTTTTAGTTGATTATTGGTAGCTGGTCATTGCAATGTGAATATTGTTAACTGATCAATTTTAGCTGATCACTGCAAGCGGATTGTTGTTTGTTTATCTTTCTTAGCTGATTTTCGTTAGCTGATCATTGTTAGCTGATCATTGTTAGCTTATGTTTCTTAGCTAATTATTGTTTGCTGGTCATTGCAAGCTGATTATTGTTAGTTGACCATTCTTAGTTGATTATTGTTAGCTGGTCATGACAAGCTGATTATTGTTAGCTGATCTTTCTTAGTTGATTACTGTTAGCTGATCATTGTTCGCTTATCTTTCTTAGTTGATTATTGTTAGCTGATCATTGCAAGCGGATTACTGTTAGCTGACGATTGTTGGCCTTTTTTTCTTAGCTGATCATTGTTAGCTGATAATTGCAAGGGTATTTTGTTAGCGGATCATTGTTAGCTGATTATTGTTAGCTTATGTTTCTTAGCTGATTATTGTTAGCTGATCATTGATAGCTTATTTTTCTTCGCTAAATGTTGTTAGCTGGTCATTGCAAGCTGATTACTGTTAGTTGATCATTCTTAGTTGATTATTGTTAGCTGATCTTTCTTAGTTGATTACTGTTAGCTGATATTTGCAAGCTGATTATTGTTAGCTTTTCATTCATAGCTGATCATTGTTAGCTGATCTTTCTTAGTTGATTATTGTTAGCTGATCATTGCAAGCTGATTATTGTTAGCTGATGATTATTGGTTTATTTTTCTTAGCTAATTATTGTTAGCTGGTTACTGCAAGCTGATTATTGTTAGCTTTTCATTCTTAGCTGATCATTGTTAGCTGATCTTTCTTAGTCGATAATTGTTAGCTGATTATTGCAAGCTGAAATATTGTTAGCTGATGATTGTTGGCCTTTTTTCTTAGCTGATCATTGTTAGCTGATAATTGCAAGGGTATTTTGTTAGCGGATCATTGTTAGCTGATTATTGTTAGCTTATGTTTCTTAGCTGATTATTGTTAGCTGATCATTGATAGCTTATTTTTCTTCGCTAAATGTTGTTAGCTGGTCATTGCAAGCTGATTACTGTTAGTTGATCATTCTTAGTTGATTATTGTTAGCTGATCTTTCTTAGTTGATTACTGTTAGCTGATATTTGCAAGCTGATTATTGTTAGCTTTTCATTCATAGCTGATCATTGTTAGCTGATCTTTCTTAGTTGATTATTGTTAGCTGATCATTACAAGCTGATTATTGTTAGCTTTTTATTCTTTGCTGATCATAGCTAGCTTATGTTTCTTAGCTAATTATTGTTAGCTTTTCATTCCTAGCTGATCATTGTTAGTTGATCATCTGTGTCGATTATTGTTAGCTGATCATTGTTCGCTTATCTTTCTTAGTTAATTATAATTAGCTGTTAATTGACAGCTGATTATTGTTAGCTTATCTTTCTTAGCCGATTATTGTTGATCATTGCAAGCTGATTATTGATAGCTGATAATTGTTGGTTATTTTTTCTTAGCTAATTATTTTTAGCTGGTTACTACAAGCTGATTATTGTTAGCTTTTCATTCTTTCATTGTAAGCTTATGATTCTTAGCTGATAATTGTTAGCTGATCACTGCAAGCTGATTACTGTTAGCTTATCTTTCTTAGCTTATTATTGTTAGCTGATCATTGTTAGCTTATGTTTTTTAGCTGGTTATTGTTAGCTGATCATTGTTAGCTGATCATTATTAGCTTATCTTTCTTAGCTGATTATTGTTAGCTGATCATTGCAAGCTGATTAATGTTAGCTGATCATTGCAAGCTGATTAATGTTAGCTTTTCATTCTTAGCTGATCATTGTTAGCTGATCTTTCTGTGTCGATTATTGTTAGCTGATCATTGCAAGCTGATGATTGTTGGCTTATTTTTCTTAGCAAATTATTGTTAGCTGATCATTGTTCACTTATCTTTCTTAGTTGATTATTGTTAGCTGAACATTGCAAGGTGATTATCATTGGCTTTTCATTCTTATCTGATTATTGTTAGCTGATTATTGCAAGGTTAATATTGTTAGCTGATTATTGTTAGCTGAATATTTTTAGCTTATCTTTCTTAGCTGATTATTGTTATTTGATTATTGTAAGCTGATCAGTCTTGGCTGATTTTTGTTAGCTTATCTTTCTTAGCTGATAATTGTTAGCTGATCATAGCAAGCTAATTATTGTTAGCTTATCTATTTTAGATAATTATTGTTAGCTGGTCATTACAAGGTGATTATTGTTAGCTGATCATTCTTGGCTGATTTTTGATAGCTGATTATTGTTAGCTGATCCTTGCAAGCTGATTATTCTTTGCTGATTATCAACTCTTAACTGTTGGTTTGTGTAAATATTGTACATATGAATACATTCCACTTTATGCACAGCCTTTTTGTCTCCATGTGTAACTAATTACACTTTTGACCCTCCCTGAGTTGGACATAGAATTTTCAGATACTGGGCTAATCATAACCTTACTGTAATAAGCTACAGCACTAGCATTCTGTATGCTACATGCTACACTTAGACTGCTGAAAGATGGCTTGTGGTGCACTGAGCTTTTCATTTTCATCTTTCTGATCTTTATTTTCCATGTAGATACTTATGACAGTATTGACGTCATTAAATTGCATTCCTCTTCTCTAATCAGGTCTTCCTTGCTAAAGTTATAGTGCGATTTGGTCTCTCTTTCTGGTCCTCTCCACCCCAACCGGTCGAGGCAGGTGAGCGTCCTCCCTGAGCCGGGTTCTGCTGGAGGTTTTAATTTCCACTGTCACCCCTTGCATGCTTAGGATGGGGGGTTGGATTGAAGCCAAGCTTAATGCAATTTGTTAGTTTTCCTTAGGTAGCCTATTATATTTTATGAATTGGTTTGAATGAATACTAATTGGATCACAATGAATTGGCTTAAAGTGATTTGTAAAGTCCTGAGATGACATTGTTGTAAGTTGGCACTTTACAAATTAAGATGAATTTTCCACATGTTTCCAGTTAGGGACACACTGTATCAGGACTACATAGTGATCCAGTCTAGGACCATCACTTGCATCATCTTTTTCCATTGCTATGTTTTTGTAACAAGCGGAGTAGATTATATTTGGTCCTGCTGAAAAATTCATTAAGGTTTCTGAAAAAGATGTTGCTCCAACATCTATGTTTTCTTCTCCAGAGTACAGTGTCCATTTCTTCCAAGCAAAATATTTGGAATATTGATCGAGATACCTACATTTCCACTGCACAAAGCAACAAAACACATCTAAAGATATACAGTGAGATCTAAAACTGGAAAAGTACAATCTAGATCTGTGAACCTTTGTCAACATTTATGCTAGAAAAAGGTCAGAGGTCAGATGGCAGGGAAAGAGGCAAACTTGGCCATATTTGTTGCTTCTTGGAGCTCAGACTGAGGAGAAACTGGCAAATTTGGCTATGTTGGATGCTGGTAGGAGGTCAGACTATGGAGAAACCGGCTACCATGGCCATATTTGTAGACGGGGTTGTGTGAAGGAGGAGATTACAGAAAGATGTAAAACTTTGAAAATGTTTTAAGGTTTTCTAGTGTAGTCTACAAATGTGATCACACAGTTCACAGAACTAACTAAATTTTAACAGATGCCATTACCTTTCAGATGTAACATGTGTTATATTGTGCATGCCATCAGAGCTAAGTACACAATAATTACTTATTAAATATCTACACAGGGACACATTAAATGATGACACTGTGTTTGGTGTCTGAAGTGGGAATAAAGACCTGGTCATAATGCTTAAACACCAGCATTGTGATGTGTAAATACTATCAGATAGAGCAGACTAATATAAAGCTTAATATGCATTTTATTCAGGAAATATATCCAGATTCTGACTGCATGTTAACGCCTAGTGGAAATGTGCTCTTGCTGCTAGCCATGTTGACCTGCAGAAAAGAAATGTTCTTCTCTGTTTTTCTAGACATAAGGCAGTAAAGAGCATTGGGTTATATTTTCATTTTACACAGCATCTAACTGCTTCTGAACAGAAATGCATGAAATTCATGAATGAATGCATGTCCAACCTCCTTTCCTTTTGTGAGGGTTGCAGGAGCCAATCAGCCATCCTGTAAAGACAGGGAGATGCAATTCTTCAAGCGGCTGGAGGGAAATGACAGGTTAGTGAGAACCGCTGCTGTCACATCAATAAAGAGTTTGACCATTGTTGTTTTACAGTTGGCAGGGGGTGGAGGACAGCCCTGAGGGGTATGCTGTGTCTTAGGATGTCAGCAGGGGAGCTCTCCATCAAACTTTAAGACAGTCATTTGCTACCTCATTACTAACATGGAGCCCACAGGGAGTGTGAGAGACCCTAGGTGGTCAACACAGAGAGAGCAGCATGGGAGGTGAGAATGTTCGTTCCTCTCAGGGTCATGGAATCAAAAGGTTTTCAGATTACAGCTGAATAGATGGGGAATAGGTTACCTTCTTTACATTCAGCATGACTTTATGGTCCTGTTTGTAACTTACTTCATGTTTTTTCAGGGAGAATAACATCCCTTCAGTAGGTACCAGCAGAAAGAGATAATAAATTGTTTATTTAGGACATTAATTGTTTAATATAATCAGTCATCACTAAAAAGTCTTCTGCTAAATCTTTACAGTCTCTGGGCGACTTTTCAACTCAGATAAGTAGATGTGTGGTCCTCTAAACAGCTAACAACTCAGAATCCTGATTGGCTGAAAGGTAGCTCGAGCTGAAAGGCTTGATTCTGCTCTTTCAGCTTATTTACCATTTATTAACATATAAGTAAATAAAATAAATTAATTGGATAAAAGCAAATTAAAGTTGGGGGTGAAAGCCTAGTGGTAACAGAGGTGAGCCACTGTGGGCCCTTGGGCCTTTGAAAAAGACGAGAAGCTTAGAAACTACGACTTTTCAGATTGATAAAGCAACTGGTGAGGCACCACTGGATCAGTTTGATTTATTATCCATATTTATTTTTAATTCCTATTATTTGTCTTTAATCTTTTCAGCTAATTTTTCCCATTTAAAGATCAACAGGACAATGGAGACAAATTTATTACCCTTTCTGGTCATTAGAAGACAAAGTATTCATCTCCCCAAAATTACTCTAAAACCATTGCAGGTTGAACAAATGCAGCTTTCTCTCACAGCTGAGGAAGAATTTCTTGTGTGACATGTTGACACTGAAAACATTGCGGTGCCCACCGCGGTGTCTTCCGTCTTACACTGAGCAGTGAAAGTGGGTGTGTCTTCCTTCTCGTGAACATGGACAACCTGGATAAGATGACCAATACTGTTACAAATTCGTAGCATATTTAAAAAGTGATCTTCAAGAAAAAAAGCTCTCCCAGACGTCTTGTACAATTGCCATTTAAAGCATTCAAATAAATAGCATAATTGCATATTTGGTAGTTTTAAGCGGATTGCTTTTAAAATTAAACTTTTTCATCTTTTTCCATTATCTTTTGGCTGCCAGGTCTAATTAAAGGCACTAAACATGGAAGCCGGTGGAGGTTTCAGTAGATCACATCAATGATCACATCTCTTCAGCTTACTTTCAGTGACTCTTTCATTTACTCATGTTATCCCACAGTGTTAATGCGTGTGTGAGTGAGAGGGAGAGAGAGAACAAAAGAAAGAAAACCTTGCATCCAGTTACAGGTGGTGGCATCTCAATAGGCCCAAAGAGGAAAGAGCTGCCTTTGAATGCCACATGAAAAGACAGGGAGGGAAGGGATATCTCAGGATACCTTCATTTTTCTGACAGCAGCCGTGCATACAAAAAGAAAGCTATTTGAGGAATCTCCTCTCTCTCTCTCTTTCTCTCTCTCTTTCTTTCTCACGTCTTTGTGTAGTCTCTCTGTCTCAGTGAAGCGAGGATGGCTGACCCTCTGTGGTTTGATGCGCTCACTCTCCCATGCCACCGGGGTGTTGGGAACCTTGTAGGACAAGAGTGATGACACCAAGAGGGGCGCCGTTCCATGTGTGTGTTTGTATGTGTGTGTGTTTAAACTATAAGGGGTGTACCATGTCAAAGCTATTCATCATTTGTCAGTGCCATCTGCTGATCAATTAGGGGAGAACAAGAGGGCCACTGACTCAATGCTCCAGCATGATGGCCACACACACACAAACACACACATAAACGCACACACAAGTCTGCTTAGGATGCCTGTAGGAACACAACATAGCCCCTAATCTAACCCTAACCCTGATCCTAAAACCAAGTTATTTAGTCTCTCTCTGGCTTCCATGTCCACAGAAAGTCCTAAAAGTCGACGTCCAGTCAGAGTTAATGAGTGGTTTAATGTTGTATCTTTAAATGTCACCTATATCATCAGCGGTGGGTCCGCACCATTTATCCCGAGTGGCGAGCCGGGTGGGTGGAGTTTTCCCTCCATTTAAAGCGGCCGATCAGCCAGTGCATCAGCTGGATGACCCGCTCAGAGATTGCCCCTTTTAACCACATGGGTGGAACAAACCAATCAGAGTGGATTTGCAGATAAATTTAGAAAATGTTACTATTTGATAAATCATGTTGATGTGTGGATTTAAGTCCAGTAGATAACCGCGCATTTAAATGAGTCCTCAAACAACATCTGCCTCTATGATGATCCTGTTAAAGATCTTTCTCCTATATACTGAATCGTCCTTATTAGTTAAGAAACCTCCAGTGGAAAATGTTGCACTATGCAGACCTCAGCCTTAAACAAATGTCTGCAATTTATCACTCTATTCTGGACTGCCTCTTTGTTTTGGTAAACCCTCTTTCCACAGGAAAAGAACACTCTCTTCTCCATACAAGCAGCAAACTCCTCCTTCCCTCCGCATCATCGGTTCTCCCCCGGTCATCGCCCAGCTGGATTTATGCTTGACGTGCACCTTGTCCACACCCTCCATGCACCCCTGCTATGCAGCACGGTTATGCTGAAGCAATCCCTTGTGATTTTCAGATTTCTACAGCATTTCACTGAATTTGTGCGGTTACCGGAGGAGAAGCTCAGTTTGTGTTTTCTCCAAATCTATTTATTCTTTAAATGTTAAATGATGAGAATTGTTTTCACAACATTTGAACAAAATTGACATTTTCATTCCCAGGCCAACTGGCATCTATGACACTTATTTCCAACAATATACTTACTATGAAGGCGGGGTGGACTTCCCATTACATCAGCTGAGTGAGGGGATCCCTCATTACTGATCATCGTTCCAGTCAAACAGGTCAGCACCAACTGTCTCCCACATCCTGGCTGGAAGCTCTGTGGGCAGCAGGGTTTCTCTGTGGTCCTGTTGTTCTTTCACACGTCTCACAGCGCTCCACCAGCTGATGGAGTTGTGTGCTCAGTCCAGGCTACCACACTGAGTGCTTTGCTCGTTCCCTGCACTTTGTTATGCCCTGGTGACCCGTGTGCAACTCCTCCAAAATGTATTTTTGCAGTGACCTTGGGATTACAAGACGTGTGCCTCTCAGTAACAATTCATCTTTTACAGTCAGGTCCGCTGCATGTCGGTGGAAAGGATAACATGGTCCTGGTATAGGACTTTTTTCTGGCCAGCCTTGTGCACAGTACCGTTTGACCAGTTTCAATACCTCATCTTTATCTTGATGTTCTTTAATCTGTTGCAGCATTCGTTCTGGAGCTGGAAGACAGGACATCACTTATGGGTGTACAGATTTATCTCAGTCTCCAGGTTCTTGTCTCCAGTGTTCTTTTCTGGAGTTCTGCAAAGCATATCAGCAGTTGTAATGTTTTTGCCTGGAACATGTCAAACTGTACGAATATCTCATCAGTCTCATTCGGAGTCTCTGCACACGTGGTAGTAGTTCATCCAAGTTCTTTGTGCCCAGAAGTGGTACGAGACATTTATGGTCGGTTTATAAGTGAACACAATACCAATATTGAAGTCTGAAAATCCCTCACATGCCCAAGTGATAGCTGAAGCCTCTTCAATTTGAGCCTATGGTTCCGTCATTAAATGCTCTGGAAGCATATGCAACTTGTTTAACTGCACCTTTCTCTGTCTCTGAAGCTCCAAGTCCATATGGTGAAGCATCAGCTGAGACTTGTCTGTGCGTGTATGATGTAGAGCGCTAACCCTGGGGGCTTGCTCAGCTCCTGTTTTATGCTGTCAAAAGC
This sequence comes from Rhadinocentrus ornatus, assembly GCA_037177495.1. Lineage (NCBI taxonomy): Eukaryota > Metazoa > Chordata > Actinopteri > Atheriniformes > Melanotaeniidae > Rhadinocentrus > Rhadinocentrus ornatus. Next base: position 39,412,803 of record JBAMHW010000001.1, on the reverse strand, counting down.
ATTTTGCTGTGCTTCACCCAATGTCCACATGTTCAAGCTAAGCAGTTCTCGTAGAGGTTTTGACTTTTGAGCCAGGGGAGGTAAGTATTTACCCAAGTGGCCGACCATCCCGAGGAGTCTTCTGACCCCACTGACATCTGTAGGCTCCTTCATGTTGGTAACTGCTCTAACTTTATCCGGGTCAGCTTTCACCCTGGTTCCATCAATGATCTATCCTAGAAACTTGACAGAAGTCTTAGAATACAATTTTCCACTTTCAGCATTACCCCTGTCTATTCCAGTCTTTGCAGGACTGTCTTTTATAGTGCTTTTATCTAAGCTGACAGTTGCAGGATCAATGCACACGCATTCCCCATGTTGGGATGTGCTGGACTGCAGTCAGGTAGAGGGTTGTAGAGGGTGAACAGCAGTGAGTACAGCACATAGCTTTGTGGAAATCTGGTTCTGAGTGAGCAGATGGAGAAGAGGTTGAAGGAACGTCCTCTATGCTCATGGATTCGGAGGGAAGCTTATTTCACACTGTCTACTGACCAGGATGTCTGGAATGATTGTACCGAAGTCTGAGCTGCAGTTTTCTAACAGAAGTTTATCACCAAGTACTTTATAAAAGTTTTTTAAAAAGCAATATGCAAATAAACATATTTCATAACACTAAAAGCAGAAAAAACAAACCAAAGTGAATTAATAATAGCACCTAGCTAAAATGATGTCACAGCAGTCAATCCTAGTCAAATGCATAAAAAAGCCTTTCAGTTTTGCTTTGGGACAGGATGCTTCTGAGCTTGGATGTATTTTACAGATGAAAAATGCTGGTCTACAAGCCTGTTTAATATGTTAATTAAAGGATAAGTCTTGCTCAAAAATCCCTCCTCCAAGGTTTCTTACAATAGTGGGAGCCATGGTAATACCACAGAGAGCAAGGTACAGAAAAAACCCCAAAGTAGAAAATTACAGGACATCGTGGCTTTAATTTTTTATCACAAACCTGAAGCTTCAATAGTGGATTGGTTTCCTTTGGCATGATGAATAAAAACAGCAAAAATGAATAAATCTATAGACCAACAGAAGCTTGTGAAATGAGAATAGAATAAGCCCAAGTCCAGAACCCTGAGGAACACCAATTCAAGTGTTCAATTTAAGGGCACACCATATTTATCATAGGATCTATTAAACCAGTGCTTTAGAAAATATGGTAGTTAGTAAATCGTCTGTATTTTTCTACATCTTGCTCAGGAACACCTCCACATGAGCTTGACAAACCGAGGATCGAACCGGCAACCCTCAGGCTACAAGACGACCACTCTACCCACTGAACCACGCTCACACTTTCCAGATTTTGTAATGAGATGTTGTGATCTGTGGTGGCAAATATGGAAGAGAATTCAAACAGGACAAGCACTCAGATTAAACCGTTATCAGAGGCACGAAAAGAACATTTGTGATAACGCTTCATACAGACAGCATTACATCCTGCAAATCAGTCTATAATAGTCTAGGACAGCTTTTCCCAAACTAGGGGCCCCAAAAAGATGTCAGGGGGTTGCCAGATCTTCCTCGTGATGCACCAACTTGTTGGCAGTACACCTCAAGATTGGTAAGTAAAGTTTTTGAGAAGAGAGATGCCCTCACAGAGGTGCTCAACCACATTCTGGAACAACACGACGAATTTGATGATGACTCCGTGTGTTGTGCTGATGGACTTAATACGCGTCTGAGTGACTTTGAATTTTGTTTTTTGCACGCATTCAACAAGATTTTTGAGCATTCTGATGTGCTTTTTAGAATGCTACAGAACAAATCACTGGATGTACAGTTCTGTCTGACAGGAGTGAAGGAGTTTTGTGATACCATTGAGAGGGAGAGGGGCTGGTTTGGTGCCATCTATGTCTCCAATAAGTGCATTTCGGCTGCTCTGAGCGCACATAGAGGGCCAGCGCAAGGAGACGTTTGGGCTCACTACCAGATACCAGAAACTTCACAACAGTGTTTTGGACAACATTCTTTGCCAGATACAGAATCGATTTTAAGATCATGAACAATTAATGTTTCTCTCTCTCCTCGACCACCAGCAGTTTCAGACATATTGGAACAAGTTTTCACATGGAGGGGGGGGGGGGGGGGGGGGGGGGGGGGGGGGGGGGGGGGGGGGGAGGGGGGGGGGGGGGGGGGGTGGGGGGGGGGG
>JBAMHW010000001.1:39350356-39376851 GCA_037177495.1 Rhadinocentrus ornatus | reverse complement strand
TAGATAGATAGATAGATAGATAGATAGATAGATAGATAGATAGATAGATAGATAGATAGATAGATAGATAGATATAGTATGTATTTACGTGTGTGCTTTTTTAAAGTGTGTTTGTGTGTGTGCTTACTGTGTGTGTGTATCAGAGCCATTGATGGCCTCTAAAGTTTCATCCCTCTACAATCATTTGCCTGTTGGAAGGTGCAGCCGCTCTGCAGGTATCTGAAACCTGCAGCTAACAATCAAAGAGCTGTAGGAGTAGAGGACAGACCTATCTGGTTACAGAGGCAGAGCGAGTGAATGAGAGACAAAGAGTGGCAGTGGGAGAATGAGAGAGTAGCAGGAAAGAGAAAGGGACAAAAACTTTACAGAGGTTGTTGCTTTCATTCTTCCATCTTCTGGCTGAACGTGTACTTTCTTTATAAATCTGTTTCTGAAGCATCTTCAGCTTCCTTCAGTGGCCCATTTCTCTGTTGAGAACCAGCTGATCCCACATGAATACACGGGAGACGCAGACAAACCCCGCTGTTTGCCTTTCTCCTCTCTATGCTTATAAAGACATGAGACAGAAACATCCGTCTTTCTTCAAATAGGGCTTGTCAGATACACTGACTTGTTAACTTCACCTGCCCACTAACACTTCATTCCAGCTCTGTTCTTCTGACTTTATGCAGCTATTTGACAGAACGAGGGAGCTCCAAAATATTTTCCTTCCACAATGATTCCGTTTTAAGCTGACGATGTTGATTATTCTGCAGAATGAATTTAGCAGCTTGTTAAACTGGCTGTAAGATTGCGTTTGGAAATATTTGAAGTCTTATCTCCAGACCCGTCTCTGGCCGGCCCGACTGCTCTGTGAAATGTTAAAGCTGCGGAAGAGAAGTTTGTTTTCACAAAGTTTGCAATGCCACAAATCTGGTGGCAGCTGAACTATTTACTGATTATAGCAGCTGCTGAGATGCTTCTCCATCCTTCTGTAACACTGGGATCTACCAGAGCTTCATGCTGCTATGTGACATCCATCACATGTTAGAACATCTGGAGCATCATGGAAACACCTATGGTAATTCTCACAGAAACGGTGAAAGATGTTTGGTCATTCAGCATCACATCTGTAGTCAACCAAACACAGCATGTCAGCTATCACCTCACACCAACTGTCAAGCACAGAGGGGGAGGGCGGATAATCTGGGCTTGTTCTGCTGTCACATGACCTTGCAAAGTCATCCTGACGGAGAAGCTGCGGTGGGAGCTTCCAGGTCTTCCACCACAGCTTCTCCATCAGGATAAGATTCTTCCACCACCACGAGAGAGATTGATGACGTCATCCTGGAAACCACGACGGCAGCTTCCTGTTGCTGGAGGAGCTTCTAGAAGCTGCTGCATCATGGGTTTCTGTAATGACAGTATAATGCTGCATGCCATGCATTGTTCATCTCAGAGAGGTGGTTTAAACCTTTCAGTCGTGTTAAAAACAAAAGGCAACTCAAGGCATTTTAGACACACGGTGAAGCCCAGCCAGTCATGGATGGCTGGTTGCTCACTGTTCAATGGTTTCTGGCTAGTGAGACTCTTAGTAAAGTTTTTTTAGTTTTTTTTTATCTAAACATCAAGTTCCTAGTTTGGTTTCATTGCTGTAATTAAATAAGCTGGAAAAAAAAGTCTTTATTCATTGAATGAAAATGTTTCCCCATTAAATAACTTTTTGTTAGAGGTTAAAATAAAAAGATGTTTTATCAAAAGCTTTTATTAAAGCTAATTTTTCCCAGGTTAAAGTATTCAAAACCCTGACTTCTAGCCATGTTTGAAAGCTTTGCAAAGCGTCCCTAAGCAAACCCACACAGGAGCTGGAGCAGAGCGACATGAAATAAAAGGAAGGGGGGGAGAGGGAGCCAGAGGAAAATAGTTGCCAATTTGTTTGCTGTGTGCTGGAACTGTACTAGACTTCTTTCTGAAGCGCCTGACAAGCAGGTGAGATCAAAGTCATGAGGACAAAAGAGGCTCAGCAGCGATTTGTCAGGAGACGAGAGGCAGCGGCTGGATTCAGCCCTCTGATCACCGCCTCACCAAAGAAATCTGCTCATGAGAAAAAGTACAGCAGAAAAGGTTCAAAGGTCATTTTGATTTGCTCTGGATTACTGGTACCTCCTTTTCCCTCCATTAAAAAGAGGGGGGCAAGAAAAGGACCTGGCTAATAACCTTTGTATTATTGCAGAAAAGAAACCCTTTTGTGCCAAGAGGGGTTGTGGGAGGTGGTTGGTGGGGGGAGAATTTTTGGGGAGGTCAATTAAAAAAGGAGCCCTGAAATCCTTGCTTTCATTCATGGCTGAGGGGAAGAAAAGGAGAAAGTTAAAATGTATGCTTTATGGTTGTGTGTCAGAGCACTTCTCGCAGCTGGGTTTGGACTCATTTGTCAAGTCTGTGATGGCAAAAGCAATGAATTGTTGGGAAATGTTTCAGTTGGGTAAATAGTGAAGAACTGACAGAGTTTTACTCTTGAAGCAAAAGCTGTCCTCATTGTCTTGTTTCTTCTAAACACAGGTGCGAATGCGGCTAAGACGCACTGCGGACGTGCTGGCGTCCGATCACTCCAGCGACATTGGGAGGTGGTCAGGAATGTGTGTGCAGTGTAATGTGAAGTCGAATGGCTCCCTGGCCACACTGAAGGACCAATTAGTCAACTTTGTATTGTGGAGGTAGCAGGACAAAGCCCCCAAACACAGTTGATTTGTCTCTGCCAGACAATTTGGAAAAGGTTGTGAAGTTTGTGCCTGAGCCAAGGCATCAAACAGCTGCTCCAACCTTTGGCACTTCTGCTGAGCACATTCATGTGGTTTCTGCTCGACTGTTTCTAAAGCTTCAATAAAAATACCTTCGATAAAAAAAGCTGAAATCTTATAACAAAGATTAATTTGCTAAATGTGTTTCCGATTGTCTGGACAGTCCTAAGTCCAGAAAATTCACAGATCTGACTACATGAGCAACGTATGTAAAACACATGTGCAAAGTACGTAAGACACATGAGCAACGTAGGTAAAACACATGAGCAAGGTACGTGAAACACATGAGCAATGTAGATGAGACACATGAGCAACGTAGATGAGACACATAAGCAACATATGTAAAACACATGAACAACATATGTAAAACACATGAGCAACATATGCTCATGTGCAATTATTACATGAATTCACATGTGATTATTTGGGTTTCACATGAGAATTTAATGGGTTTTACATGTTATTAGCATGAAAATGTTCTGGATGTTTCCCACATGAAAAAATATGTCTTTCACATTTGCTCCACATGTCTCATATGTGCTTCACATGTGCACATGGGGTCATGCAGAATCATGTGAAATGTGATTCTACTGTAAGGGTGTTTTCTTTCTGACCTTGACCTTGACAGCCATCTAACTGGCTGAGAAAGGGTCTGCTTGCTGGGGTAGTAGGCTGGCCACACCAGCGGAATTTTATTTAAACAAAAAATAATTTTTACAATCCCATTGGATAAGTGCAATGCTGTGATTCTTTGAGCCTAGAAACACGTACATACGTGGGACATGGGACATGTGTGTGTCCCTGCATCCTGCATGAGTGAACATCTAAAATAACAGTAAACACGTCCACATTTAGAGGTTGGACGAGCCGGTCTGAGGGGAAGATTCCAGGCTCACTGCTCCGACATCAAATTTGCTTTTTCAATATATTTCTCTTCCTTTTTGGTAGCTACTGTTAGTTTAGGTTTAAGTTCAGGCATTAACGCATTAATATGCGGCTAACCAGTAGGGCAGTGTAGGGAGCAGTTTGATTATATGTAAGCCACAGGGTCAAAGGTTTTGGAAACAAGACCCAACGGGCTTGGTTCAGGATCTTTAGATACACTTTAGTTGAAGCCTCCAGGAACAAGCGTGGTACAGAAGCAAATGCATGAGCTAATAAATGAGAGGGAAGTATCTGTTTCTATGATTTGTAGAAACATGAAATGAGAATGTTTCTATCAACAGAGATGAAACTAATATTGTTAGGACACAAGGTCAAATAGGACTTTAGCTTGGTTCCCTCCGTTTGTCTTTCAAGTTTATTTTGTTTAAATTAGTTCATGACTTCATTCATACCTAACACATTTTATTATTAAATGATGCTCCCACAAATCTAAATAGGTCTGTTAGTTAATGAATAGATGAGTATGTCATTGCCTCAGTAATGTTGGGTCAGTGGCAGAGACCTTCAGGTCTCTAAAGGTCTGGCTCCGTAACTCGGTCCTTTTCAGAGCAGGTCTGTATTTCATGTAATTATTTCCTGCCTGTTTCCCCCTGGTGTGTTTCAACATTTTAGGTTTATAAGACCCCTCACAATGCACTGCTGCATGAAGGCGTTTCTTCTGCCCGAAGGCTTGTCGACAGCGTAAGAAATCTCCCTCTGATTCAACAGAGGGAAGCCGATTCTGCTCTGAGACACCTGGATACAAGATGCTGTTGAGGCCTAAATCTTCTTAGTTGTTTTTTAACAAAAAAATAAGTAAACAAATGGAATAAATAAAAGAGAAAATACACACACACACTATGAAGAGAAAGATGTGCATGTGAGTGTGTGCTTCACAAATTGCGAGCGTTTGCCTGCTTATTGCTGGGATGCTTTGTGGGCGGTGTGGAGGGGAGCATAATTAAAATAGTTTCAGAGAGAAACAGCACACCACATCAGACGTTCCACCCTCTTCTAGCATTTAACCACATCAAGAGCATCTCACTTAGAAATGGCCACCAGAACAACCTCCGATACATACGGCCTGGCTGATGTTTTGGTGTGTTGTCTGACTCTTGAGGGCTTTTGGGGGGTTAGTGCACATTTGTAATTAAAAGAGCTCCTTTTTTCTGATCATGGGGGTAAATAAAGTGACAGAGGCAGCTAGCTGGGTGATGTATGGGAGGGGAAGACAAATTAACCGTCTACTCTCTGGGGGATTCTCAGCAGAGGCCTTCATAGCAGCAGTGGAGCAGCGCCAAGGGGCAGAGAGATTTGTAGATGATGGTGCTAATTACCAGAATGCAAACCATAATGTGACCAAGATGGAAGCAATTTAGGCAGTAGTCATTTAGCCTGCTGCTCTTCCGCCCACCGGCTGCTGCCTAGCCAGAGCTGAGGCATTAGGATGGGAAAAGTCTGGGACAATCCAGGGAGCAGGATACAGAGTGTGAGGAGGACATGGAGGGTAGCCTGTGACACAACATTCATTTGTCTTTCTTCTACAGAAACAGGTCAGGAGGAGCATCTAGGCTATAAATACCGCAGAACAAAGAAGATTACACAAAGTTTCCCAAACAGAGGCATCTCCTCTCCATCTGGAAGATCTGCAGCAGAGGGGGAAATCAGCTCGGCCTGTCCCGCTGCTTTTACCCATTATGACCCAAACACCTGCTACACGTTAAATCCGGATGAAAAAGTTGCCTTTTTATGACTTTCTATCCTGGTTTTGAGGCCACGGGATCTTCCGGTGTGAGAAAATGAAGGAAAGGCTGATGTAGGTGTCAGCTTTGCCTTTTTTTCCGTCTCATTCTTCACCTGCTGCGGTGGCTGGCGCAGGCTCAGAGCGCCTGTATAATTTGGGATGTCTAATTGCTCTTTTAGGATATTCCAGAAGAGGAGTTCAGAGGAGAGAGCCGTTCCGCGCTCAGCCACTATGTAATTTTATCCATGCCGCTGTCTCTCACTTCACACAGGGCTGATACCTTTTGCCTCCCCCTTTCCTTTGTATCAATTGGTCGAAGTTCAGCCTATTGTCGCCACAAGCTTCTTTTATATCTGCGCTCAGTCTGCGCGCAGGCTCACAGTTTGCGCCACAGGAGGGCTTTCCAGCAGCAGAGGCGTGGAGGATCCCGTGCTGTCAGAGTTGCCTGTCGGGCTCGGATGTGAGCAGGAGCTGGAGCTCTCCAGCGTTGGGGCCCCGACACGTTAATGGGACCCGGAAGGCTGGGCAGGAGTTCTCCGTTTTTTACCCACAGTTGTCACACCCCGGCCATGCCACGATGCTGATACCTCTGCTGGTGTTGGTGAGCCTGTTGGATCCCGCCTGTCCCCGGGCCCTCCGCTGCGCTTCGGGCCAGGCTTGCGACCCCCGGCAGCGGAGGGACGCAGGGGGCCGCGGAGGCGTGTATGAGCACCTCGGCGGAGCACCGCGACGCAGAAAACTTTACTGCGCCACCAAATATCACCTACAGATCCATCCTAACGGGAAAATAGACGGATCCCTGGAGGAAAACAACCCGTTCAGTGAGTAATCTCCTCATTTTTGGCTGAAAGCGGAAACTTTTACTCACGCAGATGAACCCCCACCACCTATCTATGTAAATGTCAAGTAGCCTAATATAAATGCCTTTTCTAAGCTCAATAAGGCCCTAAATGAATTATGTGAGGAGAGACCTCGCTGTGTTTTACAGTCTTATTGATAAGATTTTTCCAGTCTGCGTGACGTGATTAATCTGTCAGGATCTAACAGAGTTTCACTCTGTTTCTGTCTGTGTGAAATCATGTCAGTGCAAAGCTGCCGACATGCAGGTTTATCTGTGAGCATCAGCCACAGCATTACTATCCAGGCGGGACAAAGGCGCTGTCCTAACGGATGTATTTATCTAATCAGCCCCTATTAGAGCTCCTCTGCTGCGCCCAGCAGCCCATTGACTAATCAAGCACTGATTAAAAGAGCCAACATGTGGAATGTAGTGGCTTTTACAAGAGGAAATAACTTCAATTCACTTTGCAAGTTATTATCTGGAAACATGTGTGTAGGCTGTGATTTGTAAATGATGGTGTGATTGATAGATAAGTTGGGGAGAACATAATAAATCTTGCATTAAGCATCTCCAGCTGCTGCTGCCTGTTACTCTTCTGTCAAGTGACTCTAAATGTGTTTGTGTGCTTTGCAGGCATCATGGAGATCACAGCAGTGGACGTGGGTGTTGTGGCCATAAAAGGGCTTTTCTCTGGCCGATATCTGGCCATGAACGATAAAGGAAGGCTGTATGCCTCGGTCAGTACATGTCCATCTCATCATGTAAAAACACACAGGAACAACCGGCCCGGAATATGAATATGATGTAACATATGGATTTTGCTGTTTTAATGTTGTTCTCTCTTTCTCTTTCTCTCTCTCGCTCTCTCTCTCTCTCTTTCTCTCTCTTTCTTTTCTTCACATCTCTCCAGGAAGTGTTTAACAAAGAGTGTGAGTTTGTGGAGCGCATCCATGAGTTGGGGTACAACACCTATGCTTCCCGGCACCACTCCACGGAGCAGCCTCTGCCAGCGGGAGGAGGCAGCACCAAGCGTCGAGCCAGCGCAAAGAGGCAGTGGTACGTCTCTATCAACGGCAAAGGCCGGCCACGGCGAGGCTTTAAAACCCGAAGCACTGACAAAGCCTCGCTCTTCCTGCCACGGGTGCTGGCCAACAAGGACCATGAGATGGTGAGGAGGCTGAGGGACAGTCATCACCACATGCATCACCGTGGGGAACGCAGGAGACGCCAGCATCGTGCCAGGAAAGGCCGAGGTCGACAGCCAGATGACTCAGCAGACTTTAGAGGGAGGACCTGACCTCACAGTCTAAACGTGGACCCTGGATCTCGGCACATACAGCATGACTGCAACGGAGGATGTGGGGAAAAGGCTCAGACCCTGACCCTCTGGATTATTGTGGAAGTTTTTGTTGCTGCACCGAGAAAAATTAAATCCACACAGGAAGGAAAATTCCAAAGGCCTCCGGAAGCTGCTCCACATACAGGCCTCACATACTCCACACTGTTTAATCCTCTATTTACTGACTTCAAAGCGCTACTGTCTTGTAAACAATTATATTAAAATAGCTGAAATGTCCATTTTGTTTTGTAAAAAGAAATCTCTCATGTCAAGCAGACGCTCTGGGAGACTAGTTCTGGTTCTGTAAATACCTGTTCAGCAGTGTCACACTTTCTCACTTCTTCCCAAACAGAAGGCACATTTTTCCTGTCCAGTGCTGTTAACACAATGATGCTGAAGAGAGGACTTAACATGGCAAAGCACTTTTATTAATCATATTTCCAGTAAACAGGAAATCGGTGTGAGACAGAAAGCGCTCCCGGTTCTTCTGACAATGTGATAGTCTACTGTCTGTATGCTGAAAGAAGTACTTTGTATATTTTACTAATGAAACAAATATTTATTTGGTGCCTGAGTTGTAAGTTATTGACACGACTATTTCTGCATTTTTCTGCTGTTGCTGTTTTGTAGTTTTCTCCTTGCTGCCAACATAAAGACAATGGAAAGAAAAACTAGACAAAGTGGCTGATTTGTCCTAGCATCAGTGAAGGAGGGAACATTTCTGGAGCTTTACTGGAGGAACACATCTCTGATCTCCGGCTGATTAGGCTGGCTGAGCCAGATCCAGACCCAGTCTGGGTCTGGGCTACATCTTTTCTAAGGAACCCATTTCAAATTATTAAATACTAGTTTGGTTTAATTAAAAAAAAAAAACAACTAAAAAGTAGGTGTGACATTAATCAGGCTGTCAAACTGCATCTAATAGTGAAAATCTTTAATGTCAGCATTCAGCTTGCTGGGTGGACCTAACAGAAGTGTGTTGCAGGCAGAAAGCAGGGTGTTGTGTATGTCCAAGCAGAATCCACCCGTCCAGAATCTGTCCCCAGCAGCAGCCGGACTTATTTCGGATGTTCAGGTTTTGCCCGGCCTTGTTCCCGTCTATAGGTAGTGGCATATAAAGCTTTGTCATTCTATACCTGCAGGCAGGGGAGGCTTCCGAGCCTGGACAAAGGCTCCTCCCAAGGGGGTCTTGGGAAGCTATGCCGCCTGAGACTTCTGGGCTTTTTCTTTTTTTTTTTGAAACACCGACTGAAAGCTGCAGTTGATTAACAAGGCTAGCCCTCTGGAAAGTAGAAACTGTGTCGTAGAGAGTGTAACACCTTGCTATGAATACCACACTCTAATATTACTCAACAGGAATGCAGGACTTGAGAGAGTTTAGGGCCTGTTGTGGCCCGACGTCAGACATCGGTTTGATTGACAGTATTTATCTGCTGAATCTTTACCAAACATATTCACCCATGAGGTTTAGCTCAGGGATTTGTCTCACAAAGATTGATACGATTATCATCTGGGCAATAAAAACAACATTGATCTGCAGGATCTGATGGAGATAAGGACTCCTTGGAGAGCATCTTAGACATGAATTGCATAACAGCTAAATGATTCAGAGCTCATCAGTCGGAGAGGGAAACACAAAGATACTCTTTCAGCTCAGCCTCGAAACGCTTGGGAGACGAGTCTGGACGTCCTGCTTGGTGTTCAGCTGTTTTACAGCGAACTTGAGTGAGACCAGACAGTGAAGATGAAGAGAAGAGAAAAAATAATCTGAAGACATTTTCTCCGGTTCACTGTAGTCCACTTCTAATATAACAACAGTACATCCATCATATGATCCACATCAGTCCAGTTTATGAAAACTGGGTTCATATTAAAAAGAAGCCTCCATCTGAACCAGACCCAGGAGGGAAAACCTAAATCAGGACCAAAACCAGAAAAGAAGCCTCCATAAGAACCAGATCCAGGAAACAAGCCTCCATCAGGACCAGAACCAAGAAACAAGCCTCTATCAGAACCAGATCCAGGAAAGAAGCCTCCATCAGAACCAGAACCAAGAAACAAGCCTCCATCAGCACCGGAACCAGCATAGAAGCCTCCATCAGAACCCGAACCAGGAGGGAAAACCTAAATTTGGACCAAAACCAGAAAAGAAGCCTCCATAAGAACCAGATCCAGGAAACAAGCCTCCATCAGGACCAGAACCAAGAAACAAGCCTCTATCAGAACCAGATCCAGGAAAGAAGCCTCCATCAGAACCAGAACCAGGAAGGAAATCCTAAATCAGAACCAGATCCAGAAATAAAGCCTCCATCAGAAACAGGAAGGAAAACCAAAATCAGGACCAGAACCAGAAAAGAAGAGTCCATCAGAACCAGAACCAGGAAGGAAAACCTAAATCAGGACCAGAACCTGAAATAAAGCCTCCACAAGAATCAGATTCCAGGAAACAAGCCTCCATCAGAACCAGAACCAGGAAGCAATACCGCTATCAGAACCATAACCAGAAAAGAAGCCTCCATCAGAACCAGGAAGGAAACCTCCTTCAGAACCAGAACCAGGAAACAAGCCTCCATCAGGACCAGAACCAGGAAGCAAAACCTCCATCAGGACCAGAACCAGGGAGGAAGCCTCTATCAGGACCAGAAACAGAAAAGAAGGCTCCATCAGAACCAAAACCAAGAAACAAGCCTCCATCAGAACCAGGAAGGAAGCCTTCATCAGAACTAGAACCAGGAAGGAAAACCTCCATCAGAACAAAAAACAGAAAGCAAAACCTCCATCAGGACCAGAACAAAATATAAGCCTCCATCAGAACCAGAACCAGGAAATAAGCCTCCATCAGGACCAGAACCAGGAAGCAAAACCTCCATCAGGACCATAACAAAATAGAAGCCTCCATCAGAATCAGATCAAGGAAACAAGCCTCCATCAGAACCAGAACCAGGACAGAAGCCTCTATCATCAGCCAAACTGGGAGCCTGTTCCACAGAGAGGGTCTGATAACTGAAGGTTCTCCCTTCTGTTCTACATATCAGAACCTCCAGTAAACCTGCAGTCTGAGTGAAGCTCTGACAGGGAAATCTGGATCTCTGAGATCTGTAAGGTCTAGTGTATCTTGGTCACTAAGAGTTTTATATGTGAGGAGAAGGATTTAAATTCTATCTTGGATTTAACAGGAAGCCAACGAAGATAAAATTGGAGAAATCTGATCTCTGATCCTCATCAGAACCCTCGCTGCAGCATTTTCAGATTGAGACTTTTCAGAACCATAACCAGGAATTACAGTCGTCCAGTCTGGAAGGAACAGATCCGTGGACTGGTTTTCCTGCATCGGGATGCAGGAAGGGAAATTTCAGCTGAATTTAGCAAAAAATGTATTTTTTTAATCAGCTCTGAGTCAGTTCACATAGATTATTTAATCTGTATTAATCTAATGAATTCATTCATCTGCAGGTGCACAGGTTCAACAGCGGTTCACATTCTGATGTCTTCTGGTGGGATTTGACTCTTTATGTCTCTCGGCCTTTCAGAGCGAGACAACACGCATACTGACTTCCTTCACCTTTTCAACTGCACTTGAAGGAATTAAAAAATTATTCAGATTATGTTTAACTGCACTAGATTGGATTCCCCAGCGGTAGATGCATCCAGAGACATTCACTCATCAACAGTGACCTCTACAGGCAGACAGCTTCCTGGCTGGAAGCCAGACAGTTGTCCCAGGAGAAAATCCATCCGCTTGTCTGGATCGGCAACGCGCCTCAAAGCCCTCTGCAGGCAGCTCACGGCCAGGAAACAGGAAACATCCAATCAGCAGAACATGCCTGTAGTTACGTCGGGTTTTACCTGAAAGGTTTGTTTTTCACCTAATGTCACAAAGACAATTTCACCCAAATGCATCACCACATGTACCCAAATAATCTGAAGATTTAGAACATCTGACTCTCAGGTTTCTAAGAGCTGCACATAAAGCCAGGAGAACAGATTCTGGACTTTTCTAGTTTTACTTCCCAGTTTACACCAGCAAGCGCACCAGTTCCAGACACTTTGTGCACCCAGCCTTTCCTCAGACACTCAGGAATCACACCTTCTCTCTTCACATGCACACACATGCAAGACTGTGTCTGAAAGTCCTTTTTCTGTTGGTTTATTGATTAAACCTGTACAGTAACTGGTTATAACAGATACTGGTTAGTGCGACTGCAACGGATGACAGCTCAGAGGTGGAACACAAGCATTTGTCTAACTTCAGGTTTCAAGAAAGAGAGGAGTGGTTGGGGGTGGGGTATCTGGGTCATTTAAGGGTCTTTTTCTCTTAGTTTTAATAACTAATAAAGCTCTGTGTGTAAATTAAAGCACCGCTCCCTGATCATTAGCTTGTCTTTGTGAGTTATAAGAAGTTGACATGCATGAGTTTCTCGTTTTAAGATGAATAAACACAAGAGCAGAGGAATGCTTGTATTGAATGTTGAGACATTTTAAGCTCTGAATTGCAGCTGCCACCCAGTGAAATCCAAAACCTCTTTCCCTCCGCATAATTCACTGCGCGCATGCAACCTGAAGCCACAATGACTTCACAGCAACACAAACAGCAAATACAGCCGGACATAACTTACAAATCCCTGCACCAGAGGAGCAAAAGCTTCAGCTACTTTATTTCAGCCAGATCAAAGGAGCATGCAGAACCATGGACAGCGGTAGGATAGGATCTGCCCTGGACCACTGAGACTCCTGGAACTGGAGCAGTTATGAGTCCACACCAGGGTTCAGTTTATTGGTCGTATGGATTTATGATGGATTGAACATGTTCAAACTGCCTTAGAGGTCTGATGAATTTTCAGCCAGGTGGTGCAGCAGTCACGGGGTCCAAGACTTTTCCAGAAGGTTTGATGGTATGCCAACCATTCCCTTTTCTTGACATGACATGGTCCATATGACTATTCTGGTGCTTATATGTCTAGCAGTTGTCCTGAACATCTAATGTCCTACCAGCCCACACGTTCCTGGGAGCCAAGAGCTCTAGAAGGAATCCAGATCAGTCCCTTTCCTGGGTCCTGAATGTTTACCCATCAGTTAATGAGGCCATTCAGTGATCTGGGAGGTTTAACAAGCCATCAGGTCTTTATGATTTCCAGCAAACCATCATACAAATCCAGCATTTATTGTGTTTTACTTTAACTGAAAGTGCAGCTGGAAAACTTACTGGTTTAATCCCGTATGAAAACCCCATCCTCATCCATGTCAGACAACTGAGACTGATAGACCATCAGGTTGGATTCTGGTGGTTGGTTGTGTGTCGGGGCCTGGAAGCCCCAGGATGGTCAGACCTGCATTCTGCAGCACAAAGACGCAGCGTTGCTGTACATTAAGGGTCAGCAGGACCGAACCACCCCAGAGATCAAAGGGATGCCCTGCGATTCAGGGAAGACCCCCAGGACTTCAGCACCCAGACAGATAAAGGGGTTGAGATGTTCTTGCTGGCTCGGGGAGCTTTTGCAGCAATAATGGAAGAAATCCGTCAGGATGAAACATCAAAGAAAAAATTATCTGTTTCATTTATTTATTTCAATTTTTTTATGTGTTAATTTAAATTAACTCTGAACACTTTGCAGAAAATAACTTAAAATAACTTTGTTAAGCAGCAACAGGGTGAAATAAAGACTTGTGTCAAGTAAACTTTATTTATTTTTATTTATTTCTGAACACAGGGGCCTTCAAGTTTAACACGTATTGGACTGACGTCCAGGCCACCAATGACAGTCTGTATTTAGTCTTCCATTGTTTGGTGTAAGGGCCCGGACATGATTTCCCTTCTTAAAAGAGCGCCTTTTTTCATTTGGGTGAATTGGACCTGTGTTTTTTCCTGTTATTGTTCATTTATAGATCTGTCTCCTGTCTCGACAACATGGTCTGTTAACTTGGCCGTTTCCTATTTTACATCCTCCCATACATAAATGATGATATTCTGCTGCTGATAATGAAAGCCCCACACAAAGACGTTTCTCCCATTATAATAGACTTTATTGGTTTATTTCTACAACTTTTCTCCGCGATAAGACGCTATTATTTGGCGACAATAACGCGCCGCGCGCTCTTTGCTGCGCTTGGTTGAATGTGTGGTTTGTAGATTTCTTCTGGAGCTGTGATGTAATGTGTCTGCAGGTATAAATATAGAGGCATGGCTGCTCCGCGTCCGCACAGATCAATGTCGCTCCGGCGTTGAAGCCAGTGCGCCTGTCGGTCTGGGAATGAGCGCAACTTCTCCACGCTCCTCTCTGGCGCGCCGCTACTGCTTCCTTTTCTTCTCATTTCACTGGAAAGGCAAACGCCGGGACGCTGCTTTCAGAGCCAGACCCGGGATGGGCTCTTTGTCGGCCTTGAGGGCTGTCTTGGTCCTTGGCCTGGTTACCGGACTCGCGGGATGCGCCCCCGGCTTTAATGGGACGGGGGACCGCTGGGAGGCCCTATACTCCCGCTCCTTGGCGCGGATCCCGGGGGAGAAGCGGCAGGAGGTGAGCCGAAACAGCGACTACCTCCTGGGCATTAAAAGGCTGCGGCGCCTCTACTGCAACGTGGGAATCGGCTTCCACATCCAAGTGTTACCGGACGGCAGAATAACTGGAGTTCACAGCGAAAATCGTTACAGTAAGCGTTTCTCTAATTATTACCTTTTTTTAGAAACAGCTGATTTTCCTCTTTTTTTTTGGGGGGGGGGGGGGGCATTTTATCCCTTTTTACAAATTTACTGTTGCTGTGGTCGAAATCTAAGTTTATTGCAGAATTTAGATTCAGATTAATAAAAAAAAATCAGGATATTTTTTTTTTGAAAAGTGAAAAGCAATTCTTAATGTCCGCAGCAGTGTTGATTGGAGGTTTATGGTCTTTCCACCTGCACACACCTGATCCAAACCATTAACAGCCTCAGCATCCCTGAGGAGGCAGATGTTGCACGCGCAGATAATGACCCACGTTTCAGGGACCAACATCTGGAGTCCACTGAGTCCACATTTTCTGATGCGTAACCAGAGCCCGCTGTAATCCGGACCAGGAGCCAGACAATAACTAAAGTAAGGACATCGCGCGCGCGCAGGCACGTCTGTAAAACAACAGAACATCGGAACATCGGTCCGTTCCGCAAGACAAAGTCACGAACATGAAAAATACCAAACTGCTGCTTGTCGGGTCTAAATCCTCCCATCCTGGTCTGAAGATCAAAAATTGACATAAAACGTGAAACTGATTGGTTCTCCAGGTTCTCTGGAGGAACCTCAGGTCCAAGACGTGTTTCAGCTAGTAACAGGTGGTCCAAGATCGGTTCAGTTTGGAGCCAGACTGACTCGGATCTTTCAGCTTCTGCTAAATAATCTGAATTCTTTTCACACATTTTCAGTTGTTCAACATGAAATAACTTAATATTCACCTTCATTTTAATCTATCATTTGTTAGCTCCATGATGGGAATATTTTTCTACAGTCAGAAATGTGGATACGAATTATAATACTTGTCAGTCAGCTTTGATTCGGCTGCTGAACGACATCATTTAAATGGAGGTTATGTGGCAGTAAAGCACATAGCCGGCTGAATCTGCTTTTCCCTCCGGCCTTTCTGGGCTTTGCACGTTTGGTACTAAATGATTTGAGGCCTGACTGCAAAGTTAAACAACTTAATAAATGAACGTAGATAAATTTAATTCAGTAGAAACAATTCATCAAAGTTGGTTCAACTATTCTCTCGACTTCAATTTTATTGAATCAACAAAAGGTTTATCATCAAACAAACATATAAATTTCATATAGAAAGAGTTGCAGGTCCACTACAGCCCAAACCTCTTGTTCAAGTGTTGACTAATGGAGCATCTATCAGCCGTTATAAGGCTGTTAATGTTCAGACCAGTTGGAATATTTATCAGACATAAGGCGATGCTTATCAGGATGAAGAGATGTGAACTCCTCGGATCTCTCTATCACCTCAGTGTTGTTCAGTGGTTGTTTTTCTCCTGCAGGTCTCCTGCAGATCTCCCCATTAGAGCGAGGGGTGGTGACCCTGCTGGGTGTTTGCAGCAGCCTCTTCGTGGCCATGAACCGTCGAGGAAAGCTGTACGGATCTGTGAGTGGATCCTGTGATCAGACAAGCACACACTCAGACATGTTTTTCTATCTTTGGGGTGATTCCTTATTGACATAACGCATTCTCCAGCCCCTTACCCTGACCCTCATCATCCCAGCTGAATGCCTAACCCCAACCTTTACTCTAAACCTGACCCTAACCCAAGTCCATCCCTAACCATAAAACAACGTTCTGAAACTTAAAAATCCTTCTGAACAAGTGGGGCCTGCCATTTGGTCTGCATGAAACCTGTTAAAGCAAGAATACACACACACACACACACACACAGATATCAATAGAGTAGTTGAAGACAAAGGCAGAGAAGCAGGATGTCCAGTTGTCTATTTAGAACCAGCCATGGATCCAAAAGCACAACGGTCTCTCACTAAATCAGTTTAATGAACAAGTTGTGTTGAAAGGCAGTGAACGCAGCATCAGAGGGCAATAATGCTGCAAAACATTTATGTTAGACTCAACTTTTAAGAACAGAAACCTTTTCTATTGAGGAAATTCCTCAAATCTAAATGTAGTTTGACAGGCAGGTTCTCGTATTTAGCTGTAGGTCTTCCTGACATATAGATGTGCTCGGTCCTTAGTAAAGAAGTTGCAGCATTGCTCCAGTCACAGCCTGGACTAAAAACATAAAATCTTAAGAACAGTGAGGATTCATTTGACAAGAATGTTTAAAATGATCATTTCTGCACAGTGAAACAAAACTCTTGCATTAATTCATTCGGCTAGAAACCAGCAGAACATAAAGGTTGAGACGGACTTATAAAAACCTCTATCAAGTTCGGAGATGTGAGGGATCTAGGTGTGGTCACTTCCTGGTTCAGTCAGAAACAGGCTAACCCTTAAAGCTCCAACTCTTTTAATCCCAGTCAGCATGCAGACATGATGTTTCAGCCTCAGCTGTCAGACTCTGAGGCTAAAATGATGTAAAATGATGTAAAATGAATGTATCAATAGATATAGCAGCATAAAAGCCGACCAGAAGAAAAAGGAGAAAAGAAAAGAAAGAATTTATTACTAACAGAACTTTGTAGAAATAACACACAGATCAACGGTGACCAAGCCTTTTCTCATCTGCACATCATTCTCTCAAGTCTTGGCTTTCAGGAGAAAAAATAGAAACTATTTCCATGTTTCCACTTTTTCCTCATTTCCAGTTATTCCTGCTACTATTTACCTGCTATCCTCACTAAAGCAACTCCAGCTCAGCCGTGCATCCAAAACGTCTTCTTGGCTTTATTCCAGCCATAGAGGAGCATTATTTTCTTCTTTTCAGACACACATAGAACTTCCTGCTCACTGGTTGATCTTTGGCTGCTCCTGATTGGACGTTACCGTCAATCTAAGGTCTCTGATTGATGGAAAGTTTGACAGGAAGTGGCTTCATCACTATGTCCAGGTCTAAATAGAGGTCTCTTAGCAACATAGTAGTGATAGTGATCTTTTTATGATGACTACCGTTGCTGAGAAACTGATGATGATAGAATTGATAGACCTTGGGGAGATCTGGAGTTTTAAGGGTTAATGAATGAAAATCCCAGCTCACAATAAATTGTTTCATTCCCATCAGAGCCCGTTGTCCTGGGTCTGGCCTCACTCTCTTCATCCATCATTTTACAATCTTTTTTTCTTTATTGTGGAAAGTAGGACTGAATAAGTGACTGCACAATAACAACGGTGCAGTCAGAAATAAAGCAATTGTTTGATAGAAATCACAACGAACAATACGAACATGAAATCCCCCACAGAAAAATGTCCCAGCATCTTTGTCCCAGTCTGCCTTCAAACAATCAGCGTTTCCAAATAATCTACTTTTCTTTTTCTTTTTTTCTTTCAGCTGCACTTTAGTGACGAGTGCAAGTTCAGAGAGAAGTTCCTGGCCAACAACTACAACGCCTACGAGTCGGTGGAATACCCGAGGATGTTCATCGGCTTGAGTAAGAACGGCAAAACAAAAAGAGGAAACCGAGTGTCACCTGCCATGACGGTGACACATTTCTTGCCAAGAATCTAGTGGCCTCATTAATAGACTTCACCTCAGTGTGGGGGTGTGGGTGGGGAGGGGGTATCTCCAAACCATGATGCACTTTCACTACGAACTATATGCAAGTGTATAATATATGGTCTTTCACTATGTACATATTATTGGGTTTATTATTATTATAAATATTTAACAGCTGTTTTGTATTTTTATAGGAGCACATGTCTTTACTTTGTGGGAGGGCTATAGTGGGGTAGGGGTGGGTCAGGGTTCAAGATGCTAAACCTGTTATTTATGTTTTCTAATTTATCAGACATTTGCTGCTACTGAATGTAATCCTGTCTTTGGTTCTTGGTTTTCCAGGGTGTAGCCTGTCCATGGTGTAGCCTGTCCATGGTGTAGCCTGCCCAGGGTGTAGCCTGTCCATGGTGTAGCCTGCCCAGGGTGTAGCCTGTACTTGGTGTAGTTGGTCCAGGGTGTAGCCTGTCCATGGTGTACCATGTCAAGAGTAGAACCTGTCCATGGTGTCAACTTTCCAGGGTGTATCGTGTCCAGGGTGTAGCCTGTCCATGGTGTACCATGATAAAGGTAGAACCTGTCCATGGTGTAGCCTGTACATGGTGTAGCCTTGCCAGGGTGTAGCCTGTCTGGAGTTTAGCCTGTCCAGGGTGTAGCCTGTCCTTGGTGTAGCGTTGCCAGGGTGTAGCCTGTGTTTCGCCTAGGGACAGCTGGGGTATAGGCTCCAGCTGCCCCTGCAATCCTGGTTTGCTGGTTTGGAGTCAATGCTTAAATTTAAACAAGTTGTTTTCATTCCTCCAGCTTAACTCAGTTATGATTCATCATCAGGCCAACACACAACCTGCTGTGTAACCCTGCATCCTTCATCGCAGCCTACAGCTCATCTTTCCCACAGTCTGCTGTGCAACTCCTCCAAAACTTTCTTTACCTGTTGCTGTTATGCAGAAACTCTGACTGAGGCGTTATTGGTGTGGGTCTCTAAGGTTACGTTCACAATGCAGGTGAAAATGGCTCAAATTGGACTTTTTTTTCCATAATATGTGATCCATATCTGGTCTGACTTTTTAAAATCAGATCCATACTGCTTTTATCTGTGGTCAAATATACTCCACAGAGAAAGACACACTAGATTTGTTGGACATCCTTTATCTTTGATTACATCCTCATTGGCTGTGTCATTGTTTCTAGAAGTTTCTGCAATGTCACAAGATTTATTTCCATCCAGTGTAGCACAGATCTTTCTCCAAGATCTTGTATTGTTGATGGAAAGTTCGACCACTGCACAAAACCTTCTCCAACACATCCCAGAGATTCTCCATGGGGTTCAGGTCTGGACTCTGTGGTGGTCAATCCATCTGTGAAAATGATTTCTCCTGTTCCCTGAACCACTCTTTTACAGTCTGAGCCCCATGAATCCTGGCACTGTGCCATTAGGGAAGATGGAATAACCTGCTCGTTCAGGATATTCAGTTATCAGCTGACTTCATTCTTTGGACACGTAATGTTGCTGAACCTAAACCTGACCCTAGACCTGAACCTAGACCTGACCAACTGCAGCAATCCCAGATCTTTGACTGCTTCATGCTGCATCACTTCGTCTGCCTCTCTTCTTACCCTGATGCGCCCACCAATTTGGAACAGGTTTAATCTGGACTCATCAGACCACATAACCTTCTTCCACTGCTCCAGAGTCCAGTGTTTAGCTATGTCCCAATTTATGGTCTACACACTTGAAATGCAGGTTTGTCAGCTACATACATCACAGTGGCGCAGAGCACTGTCCTATTTGGAAAATGCCTCCAAATCCACCCTACAACCCTGCACTCTGTTTGGCCTGCAGCAAAGGCTGCTGGAGGTGGATCCTTCAGCCTCTTTTCTCCCAGAATTAATTTTGCACAAGATGATGGCGAATGAGCAACAAACCTCCAAAGAGTATGTTTTTCGTTCACCTTACTTTAGTAGAAATTTGACAAAACCAAATACATTAAAAACATTTTTGTTTAACGGTGGCATTACAATTGTGTAATATTTGATATTCATGGATTTTAGGGGGTTAATGAAGAGTGTGTACCGTCTGGAAAACAACAGAGCCTCAAATAGCTTTTAAAATTATTATTATTATTATAAGTCATTCAAGAAAGTAACTCGGTCAGGGTTAACGCAAGCTACTTTAGTTTTTATGTAATCAGACATGTAGTTTTATCATCAGCCTCCCTGACATGCTTCGATGGTCGTCTTCCGTCTATATCAGAGGTGTAACTGGATGGTGTGTGACATGTATGAATCAGCTGATGTTTATTGAGGCGGTGTTTTAATCCACTGGCAGGTGGAGAGGAGAGGCCCAGATGCAGGAGTTTCTGCATTAGGATCTTGGGGATGATGTGTTAGAAGGCTGAGCTGAAGTCCAGGAAGAGCAGCCTTGTGAAGCTTCCTAGCTGCTCCAAGTGGCTCAGTGCAGAGTGAAGGGTTTTGTTGATAGCATTTTCTGTAGATTGGTTCTCCCTGTAGGCAAACTGGTGGGGGTCCAGAGTGGGTTGGGAAGGCTGGGATGCTGCCTTGTAACAGGGACAAAAGATTATGGTGAAAACTCCAGTCAGTTGGTCAGCACATGCTCTGAGAACCTTGCTGGGCACTCTGTCAGGGCCTGCCATCCTCCTGGGGTTCACTGTCTCTAGCACATGTCTCACATCATGCTCCTGTAATGTCACTTGGCTTGTGGTGGAGAGTGGTGGGAAGTGGTGGTCTGTTTGACTCAAACTGGGCAAAGAAGCGGGTGAGATCCTCTGCCAGCATCAGTCCTAGCAGTCATCTCATTAATGCTTCTGTAGTTGGTGATTTGATTTAACCACGTGCTCCTGGGGTCATTCTCAGTGAAGCAGTCCTCAGTCCTGCAGCTGTGAGAGGGCTACTTCAGGCCAAGTTTTTATTGTTTTTGTTACTGGCTTTGTTTGCCTCCAGGGGAATGTAGGTGGTAGTAAGGGACAAGCAGAGATGGAGAGATCCAGCAAGGTGGGGGAGGGGAGTGACTCTGTAGGAATGTTTGATGTTAGAATAAAGCTGTGGGCAAGCAGCTCAGGTAGATTTGGGAAGCCTCAGTTAGACTCAGGTAGCCTCAGGCAGCCACAGGTAGACTCAACTAGCCTCAGGTAGAATCGGTTGGTTCTGGTAGACTCGGGTAGACTCAGGTACCCTCAGGTAGACTCAGGTAAACTCAGATAGCCTCAGGTAGATTCGGGTAGCCTCCGGCAGCCACAGGTAGCCTCAGGTAGACTCAAGTAGCCTCAGGTAGAATCCGGTAGCCTCAGGTAGACTCGCGTAGACTCAGGTAGCCTCAGGTAGATTTGGGTAGCGTCAAGTAGACTCAGGTAGCCTCGGGCAGCCTCAGGTAGACTCAAGTAGCCTCAGGTAGAATCGGGTAGCCTCAGGTAAACTCGCGTAGACTCAGGTAGCCTCAGGTAGACTCGGGTAGCGTCAGGTAGACTCAGGTAGCCTCGGGCAGCCACAGGTAGCCTCAGGTAAACTCTGGTACACTCAGGTAGACTAAGGTAACCTCAGGTAGACTCAAGTAGCCTCAGGTAGAATCAGGTAGCCTCAGGTAGACTCGGGTAGACTCAGGTACCCTCAGGTACCCTCAGGTAGACTCAGGCAACCTCAGGTAGACTCAGGTAAACTCAGACAGCCTCATGTAGATTCGGGTAGCCTCAGGCAGCCACAGGTAGCCTCAGGTAGACTCAAGTAGCCTCAGGTTGAGGCTATGTGTAGATCTAATGCTGAAGCATAAATCAAACTTTAGAACAAATCTGTGGCCGAGCAGCATCACCTTTTTTTCTGATCTAGATCTGAGTCCCTCACATTAAAGGTGGAGGGTCACGTTATGCCATAAAATCACACCTGCAGAGCAGCTAAATAGTATTCAGTGTTTTAAATTCAGCAGCAGGCACTTCCATCCATCAGTCAGTGTTGGAAAGAGCTTCTGCAAATGTAGATGTCTGTTTACAACTAAATCTATAACTGTATGATGCTGATATTCAGATGTGGAGTTGCAGAACAGAAGAACACAGACACTGTGTGAATATAAACTGCCTCAGTACTTCATCGAAGAAAGAGGGATACGACATACAAGCATGTTGGAGCAGACAAACAATGTTGTTCTGTAATGGCAAGTGAGACGGTTTTAAGGCTGAACAAGCTTTGACTTGGACCTGGCATCACCCCAACACCAGCACCTGGTTTAAGTTGGTTGGAAAGGGGGTATGTGTGGCACTGGAGCCTAATTGAAACAGTATCATCTTACTGTTAAGGAGAGAGAGGAAGGGAGAAAGAGACGGATGAGCAGGAGAGGAGGAGGGGAGCCTCCTCTGTGTCTGTTTTTAGCTCTGCCAGGGGTGAACTCAGACAACTTTGTTGTGATATAGGGCTATACAAATAAACTTGACTTGACTTGACTTAACTCTGAACTTTTCTGCCGTCAATCTCAGATCTATACGTCCCGCATTAGAGAGAGGAATCCTCTTTGACATTATATAAGTGGGGAATTCAGGAGTTTACCGGCAAGGTCAAAGAGCTGAAATGCAGCAGACAAGCAGCAGCCTTGACTGTGGAATACAACTATTCTTATTGTCAGGCAGCTGGTGGACAGGAAGAAATAATCGAGCCTGCTAGTTCTGATGCACAACATCATTGCTGATGCAACGTTCCTGCAGAAAATTTATTTTTTTGCTGCTGTTGTCAGACATAAAAACCACACAGAATAAAAATGTTCAATGTTTTTAGTTTTGAACTTTTTTAAACTTTGGTTTTGGAGTTAGTTTGGGAGGTGATGCTACTGTCAGATCTGTGTTAGATTGGGTAAGCTGGAGGGTCTACACTGATCTGGTTATGTCCTGGTCAGGTGGCATCTAAAACACTTATAAACGCTGAGCAGCAGTGAGGGTTAGGGGAAGGCAGGGTTTGCTGTAGACCTGTACAAGCTGCTTGATAAATGATTGTAAAATGAGTGCTGGAAGGAAACGCAGCATCTTTTAGCATCTTTTGTTTAAATATCTCTTTAAAATGCCATTTGGTAATTAGAATCTGTCAGATAAATGTACATAATTAAAAGTTTTTGCTTTCCTTAAAGAGTATAAGAATGAAGAACACTCAAGCAAAGTACCCCAATTTCAACTTTTCATGTTGCAACATTGTCTCTGGGGATCTTCACCTGGTCCTCTCTCCGCAGATGGTTTAAAGTCAACATGACAACTGACTCCAGTGGACTGCCCCTCTCTCAGATCCAACCTAGCATTGGTCAGCTGAGCGTGCAGACAGCCAAACTGAGCACCAGCTCATAACTTGGTTTGTTTAAAAGAAAGGAGTGAACCTGCGGGACGTTATGTGCAGATGAGCTGATGGGACTTTATGGAACATATCATTTTTAAAGTGGGAGCAAAGTCAGGACAGCTGGTGAATAACTAGCAAGCTAAACTAAGTCATATTTACGGCTTTCAGTCAGAACATGTTGAGATGGCACAGAAGCAAACCATCCCCAAAATGTCCACCTTTTCCAGGTTTTTACTCCTGTGGATTCTGAAGCTCTTTCAGTCGTTTCTGTCACACTTCAGGTACAATGTGTTTTGTGAATTATTGGATTGGCTGAGCTGACTCCCCTTATCAGGCTTTCCTGCGGCGGTCTCTGCCCTCACCTGGGACGGTTTTCTGTCCAGTTTCCGCCTTGTTTCTTGTATTTATCGCCGTCTCTCTGGTTTGCTACTGCTCAGCTCTGGTGGCCATGTTGTCCTAGTTGTGCCTTGTCACGGTCCGGCTATCTTTACCCTGTGATATACTTTTAGAAAAGATAATCATGGGAGAAGTATTTACAGACAGCTGTTGGACTGTGCAATATGCTAGGGCCAGTAACCCAATATTTTCTTTATATATTTTGTAAATATAACCTCTCAGTAACTGAAGGTGCTGGTATTCCTTTTGGGGGGTAGGGACAGTTTTAAATGAACAGAGCAGGTTGGAAAATGTTGTCTGTAGGCACAAGCTGCTTTTCATTGGCTTGGTTTGGTGAAATATCAACCAGTAAACAAGTTGCCAGTCACTGAAAACAAGCAGATGTTTCTGTTTCTGTTGTCTCATCTAGTCTTTGGGTTAGAGGTTTGGCATCTCCAGTTCAACATTCCACTTAAGATGGCACTATATTGTGAGCAGCCTGACTCCTGTTTGGGACTTTAGTGTTTTCTTTGCTGAGCCTTCAGTAGGAGAGATGATACATTAGCTTGAGCATGCACACGCTAGCTATTCAGTTGCAAATAGCTCAAGCAAATATCATGCAAACTGTTTCTGTAGTGGCTTTACGTCTTGATTCCTGCAAACCAACATGGTATCAAGACTGATCCCAGTTCTGCAGGCTCACTGTGGGATACATGCCTAGCTGTCAAAATGAGTGGCTGATTTACTGTCTGCTGATTGGTTGTTTAGAACTCCTCTCCAGCATTAGCCTTATGCAGATGTGTCGGGCGCTCACAGCTGGGCTCACTCTTCTCTAGTCTCCCTGTTTTGCATGGCATGCATTGTGTTTACAGTGGAGTACCTTCCTGCTGACCCAGAACAAGCCTTCTGTTGTACCTGCTCATTTGGTTATTTAGCTGCAGTGCGAGCAATAGCAGAGCAGCAACCTGCAAATGGTTCCCAGCAGGTTACTCTGACAGAGGTTGCTTCACTCTAATCTCAATCTGAGGTTGTAAAGCCTCTTCCTGTGAGGAAGAAGAGAATTAGGAATCTACCCCTGGTCATTAGACACGCTGCTGTGTCAGTGCAGCTTGGTGAACAAGTTCTCTGTTTTTCCTTCATATTGCATGAACAGAATCCTGAACAAGGATGAATGTCAGTGGTCCAGCATCAGGTGTGCATTGGTGAATGAATCATTCTTAAATTTGCTTTGTTTTATTTCTCAAGCTGTTTTTCTGTATATGAACTGTAAAATGTTTATCTACTGTCTGTCCTTCTAACTCTGCTGCCTGCAAGTCTGTATTCAGGGAAAATGATGATATGATACTGTACTATGTTTGACTCCTGTGGTCTTATGACGATTTTGTACATACATTTATGAGTTGTCCTGTAGTTTTATACAGGTCTTAAATGTAAAACTGTATGTGCTGTGCACATGACTCAAGTCCAACTTAAGGGAAGTTGATAATAAAAATATGATGTCCTAAATGAGTCTGAACCTTTGAGAGAGGCTGAACATGTATTTCCTGTCTCTGTCATCTCATGCTTGTTAACTTTAGGTTGAACAGCTGGGGAGGAGCAACAAACTCCTGCAGGCTTCATTTGCCTAATCTACCTTGTATGTTAGACCTCAGTAGATATGCAAAAGACCCCGAGCTGAAATAATCCTTCAGCTCCTCTTAAATTCGGGATACTGTGGGATAAAGTAAGCCTAAAGGAGCTTACAGTGCAACTGCATCAGGCTGCAGGCTTGTCTGACACAACGCACGAACATACAAGGACTGGTCAGATCAATAAAAATCTACATTTATCTTTACTTACAAAAGGTTTGGGACATTCAAATTTAAGGTGAAATCTACAGAGACTGTAAAAATTGATGCTACACAGACATATCCTGAATGCAGGACATGACATGATGGTAATTCCTTCATCTCAAACTATTTAAACTAAATCTAGGTAGATTTAGTTTAATTTATGTTGGGCGAACCCCAACATGAGTAATTAGTCATCCGTTAGGTGTGACTAAAGCTGGGAAACGCTTGCGTCCTCTCATGTGATTGGTCGGTTTGTGATTGCGTCTTTCCGGATTTCTGGAGCTTCTGGCTTATTTTATGTGTTAACGGCAGAAACAAAACTCACCACCATACGCAAATCCAGTTTAATGTGAAGAGGATGATGAAGATGACGTTTAGATCCAAGCTGTCGTTGAATCAGAACATTTAGTCCATTCATGACTCAGATGGTTTTCATGTGGTTCATCATCTTGTTAGAAAACAGGATGATGTTGCATAAACACTTCAACACAGAACATTTGTACATCAGAAGTTTAGAGAAAGTTAAATTAAGTTGAGCTGTAAAGGTCATCATCATCCATCTGACATCTGAAGCTTCAACGTTGGTTAGAATCTGTGACATACAGGATTCCCGGGTTTCTGGAAAAACAGCAAACAAAACTCTGTTCACAGAAAAGAAAGAAAGATTACAGATTAGACCCTCAGAAACACCAACTACAGGATGATGGGTGGACCTGAAGTGGGGTACCCATCAAACCCTCAAACCCCATCGTTCCAGTCCACCATTATTGCACTGGTTAGTCTCGTATATAATGTTGGCTCTAATGAACAAACACATCTATTACATTTGTTGTCACCTTCTTTCATTAACTCAGAAAACAGAGATTTACATTTCATGATAACATTAGGAGCAAAGAGCTTTACAGAGCAATTCACAACTAGGACACTACTAAAACATCTGAAATATAACTTTTCAAATGAATGTAAACAAAACAACAAAAAGCACCAGTTACAAATAATAATTAATAATCCAATGAGATCGACAGGCGGATCGGTGTCGCGTCTGCAGTGATGCGGGCGCTGCATCGGTCCGTCGTTGAAGAAGGAGCTGAGCCAAAAGGCAAAGCTCTCTATTTACCGGTCGATCTACGTTCCTACCCTCACCTATGGTGGCCGAAATGAGTTTTCTCTGCAGGGTGGCCGGGCTCTCCCTTAGAGATAGGGTGAGAAGCTCGGTGATCCAGGAGG